>JBBMKD010000049.1:7109372-7128264 GCA_037834095.1 Argya squamiceps
CTGCTCCCAGGGAACAGGGACAGGAGGAGAGGGAACGGCCTCAGGCTGGGCCAGGGGAGGCTCAGGGTGGACAGCAGGAGGAGTTTCCCCATGGAAAGGGTGGTGAGATCTTGGAAGGGGCTGGATTCCCCCTCCCAGGAGGTGTCCAGGGAATGACTGGATATGGCACTGAGTGCTGTCACAGAATATCCTGATCTCGAAGGGACCCACAAGTGTGGGAGTTGGCCAAGCTGAACCAATGTTAAACCCAAGGCCATGGGAAACCACTTTCTAGTTGTGGCAAGTAGTAAAGGCTCATGGGAGTTTGCATGTTAATGATGTTGCTCCATATAAGGCTGTGTTTTTATGATTGGTCAGTTATGTTGTACAAATATGGTTCTGTTCCCAGTCTGAGTTTCTGATTGGACCCTCACCCTCAGACCTACCCTACAGATTGTCATGTTTTCCTCAGTTCCAGGTCTTTGGTGGGTTACCCCCACAGAGTTCTCCTGGCTACTGTGCATGGTTTTAGGACACTGTCCCTGTTTTCTTTATCCATTATTAAAGTGTTCTTTTTCTAGTGCCAACCATCATTCCTGCTCCTAATTATTTTCTTGCCACCCTCATCTGTGGGACTGATATTTCTGGGCCTGAGAGATTTTAGCCTGCCAGCAGCTGCTAACTTTTTCCCAAGGAAAAATTTCTCAAGAAAGTTTCTTCTCAAAACAATCTTGGCAAACAACTCTCCCTTCTCAAAATAATCTTTCTCCAGGTGGTGTTTGGCTGTTTCTCTGGTTTAACCAATGGGATTAAAGAGGTGTCCTTCCTATTCACCAACCATGTTAAGTCAGTATAGGAACACCTTATGAAAGGTAGTAAGAATTAGACAACAAAGCCTTTTTTTATGCTTTGCCTTCTGAAATATTTAGGGTCTCTCATCTTTTGTGTCCTACAATGACACTCTGCCCTGAAGTCAGGGGACCTAAAGGTTTGTCACAGACACCCTCACTGCAACACACAAGGATCATCAAAGCCCAGCTCCTGGCTCCAGTAATCCCACCCTGTGCCTGAGGGCACTGTGCAAACACTTCTTCACCTCTGCCAGGTACCTTGGTGCTGTGGTACCATGGTCTGCTTGCAAAGGTAGAGATTGGCCAAAGGTTGGACTCAATCTTGGAGGTCTTTTTCAAGTTGTGATTCTGATTTCTCCTGTTTCTGCTATGGGATGCTGACAACCAGCCTTGCTGTAGGATATTGCCAGGCTGTCTCCTGACAGGAGGACCATGCAGCCTCCACACAACAGAGTCCACTCTGTGCCTGTCACAACAGCCCAGGGGACAGCAACAACGTGCAAGGGGCAAAGGGAGAGCAAGGAGCAATTTCAAAGGTAACTGTCTCTTAGGCCAGCCAAGAAAACCCCCTCCAGACTCAGAAGATGGTTCAAATGCAGGAGCAAGTGCTGGAGACAGGTCCCTGCCTACTTACACCTTGAGCACCACAACTGAAAACATCCTAGAGGGATTCTTGGCATAGAAATGGGCATTCACTAATTTCCATCTGCTGAGGATCCACTTCTCTGCAATCATGTCAGCTGGGATGTATATAAATCTAATGTGAAGAATACATTTCCATGGTTTTTTTTTTGTCTGCAAGGACCCCCATGGAACATATTTAGCATTTTTCCACCAAAACTGAGTTGCCACAAAGGCCAGGTGCAGCAGCTTCTCAGGTACAACACGATGGGTCAAGTTCATCATCTCCACTGGAAACTGCACCAGGGAAGCATGGCACAAACACAGTTTATCACTTCTGGATGGCAGGTACACTGGGACTAAATCTTTGAAATTTGGAAAGACCTCTCTGCAACCTAGATGTCAAATTTTGATTTTACAGATTTCCAAGGTAACTCCTACCACCAGACCTGTGGATGGAGCATCAAACCATGAAGGAAAATTGTTTTGCTGCTCAGTAACTCGTGCTCCCCTCATCCCATCCACAGCTCATGCTGCAAACATCTCCTGTCCCAATCCTGCACTGGCTGTGGTTCAGGCTCATGTGCAAGCTAGGCAAAACAAAACACATTTTCTCCTGGCTCCAGCCATATGCCAGCAGATGTTTGAGCTGAGATTTTCAAGATGCATATGGACTTCTGGGTACGTAATCCCTCATGTTCCAAATCCCTTCCTAAAGCAAGCCTTTGAGCCCTGGAATCACACAGTGTCCAGAGAGAGGCATCCAATGCATTTTAAGGACAAGGTGTTTTTATCTGAAGCACTAAATCATCTTTTCACAGCAGTAAATTACTGAAACTGTTATTGAGCAGTTCCTGAAATGAAACAGTTCTGACCTCCACAACGTCTCCAGCAAATGTGAATTCAGGCCAATGAGGTCGACCAAGAATCACTTGCACCCTTTGCATTCTCCCAGCTCATCAGGAAACACTGCTAAAAGAACCCTACAACAAGCTAATAATTGATACAGGAATTCAGGGGGAAAAAGAATATCAGGTAATTTCATCTGACCATTGTCCTCAAGGAGTGCATCTCCCAGAACAGGGCCTTGGCTGCCTGAATTCAGAGGTGCAGTGAGAGGGGCTGCAGGGCTCCCAGACCCCTCAGCAGTATTTTCTATCAGTCACTTAAAAAAAAGCTTCCACTGGTTAATTTTCTTTAACCTCCTGGGTCATTTCCATCTATTACCCAAATTGATCTAACTTGCTATCATCCCTGTTTTTGATGTATCAAGATAAAACCATAATACCAAAATCAAGCAGTGTTTGCTGTAACAATGAACAGCAGAAATAAAAAGAGATGATAATCTATACTTGACTATAAGTGTTGTTATAGAAAAGTTTAAGGCCTGCATTTCTACAGATTGAAAAACATTCATTGTCTGCAAAGCCAGTTGGAATTCTGTTTTCAGGAGATTCATAGACCTAAACAACACTGGGCAAAGTTTCACTCACATTTTTTGGCATTTTACTTGGATTTTTCATGGCATTAAAGGTGAGAAGTAAATTAGCCATTAAACCATCCATTCTGAGCAGATGTCATTTATCTCTTCCACCAGATCTTGGCCTCAAAGAGTTTCTTGAGATCTGATTTAAGGCAGATAGAAAATGTCCTTAAATAACCTTAGTGAAGAAATAATTTAGATAACTGCAGCAAGAGTATCTTGGAAATTCAACTTTTTCATGACCATCTGAAAGTCTGGCATTGCAAGGACCTTCCTGCGAGATATAGGCTTGAGATATTTCAAATTTGGTTTCCTAAATAATATTTTCATACCAATCTGAGCCCTCCTGGTGATACATCTGACTCAAAAAAAATGGCACTAATAGCCCACACTTTGATCCAGCTTAGCCCTTATTATGGCTCTTTATCTATAAAGTATTTATAGAGTTAAGTTCTAATAAATGTTTAATTACTGCTTAAAATTAAGCTAAACCAGCTATTTAACAGCTCTCAGCTGCTATTAATATTCATACCAGAGCTCTGTGATTAATGCATACAGGGTTTTTATGACCTTTAATTCAAATTCTGAATCACTGTTTGATTTGGCCATTGTTAACATACTTTTTGTTGGCTACTCAGAGCTTGTTTTACAGTTTTGAAAGCATTTGAGAAACACTGTTTCTCTGTGCAAAACAACTCTACTTAATTAGCCCCCTTTTAAGTAGTCTGCTTAAAATTTGAAGCGTCTGAAAGGCAACAGGGGACAATGATTGTTATTGCACAACATTTCTTTCAGCCCAGTCCTAGAAATCAATCTGATCAGGGTTTTCACGATGCTAAGAGCTGTATAAATACATAATAAATGGAAGCCCACCTTGCAAGGAACACATCTTCTGAAAAGAACACAAATACAGAGCGTCTGCTGAGACAGCTCTGCCTTGGGCTGGGCTTGGCAGAGGCAAAGGACTGGTATTAAATGTGACTCCAAGCAGAAATGGTTGTGTTAGAACACACGCTGGCTTATAAATATGCTAATACCTTAAATTGTGTTGCTATCAGAGCAGGGACTGGACAGTTTACAGAGGATAAATGGAACAAACTGCCTTTTCTTGTGAAAGAAGAATGGCTGAGACATCACAGCCCAACCCTGATTGTATTTAGGAGTGAGGAGTAGCAAAGAATTCATTGGGCTAAGCCAGCATAGCATCTGCTTGATCAATATAATGAGTGTTACATATTTCACATACATGCATATACAAATGCACGTATAAATCTTTAATTGTGCATAAATGCTGGTTTCTTATAGATGCCTCTCTGGCCACAAGAGCTCTAAGGCCCCTCTTCAAGGATCCACCAGTTTGTCAATCCTGCTGCCCCAGGGTCTGTCCCTGAGGAGAAAGGATCCCCTCTGTGGAGCTCTGACAGTCTGTGCCATGGGAAACCCACAGGATTGACTTCACAACGAGCACTCTCAGAAAAAAAACAGCCTGGAAAAAAAGGTGGGTTTGGGGTGACCTCATTGTGGCCTTCCAAAATGGGGAGGGAGCCTAAAGAGAAATAGAAAGGGGCTGTTTACAAGGGCCTGGAGTGACCAAGAAAGGCTTCACGTTGACAGAGGGCAGGGCTGGATGGGAGATTGGGCAGGAATTGTTCCCTGGCACAGGGTGCCCAGAGCAGCTGTGGCTGCCCCTGGATCCCTGGCAGTGCCCAAGGCCAGGCTGGACACTGGGGCTTGCAGCAGCCTGGGACAGTGGGAGGTGTCCCTGCCCATGGCAAACCCTTGGAATGAGCCGAGCTTTAAAGTCCCTTCTCACCCAAACCAATCTGTGAGATTCGGTGCCTTTTGGAGGTTTGATCTTTGCCCCTCTATACCACATTAGAACATGCAAGTTATGTAAGGAAATAAATAAGTAATCCTTTCCAGATTTTTTTTTTTTTTGCAGAGAGAATGCAGATGTCAATATCTATACAAAAAATAAGTTAACTGAAACACAAAGCAGTGCACTTGTAGGAACAGTGTAGGAGGAACTGTGAGAAACTATGTCACCACATTGCTCTCTGGTTTTGGGTAGTTCCAAGTTCCCCTCCCAATTTTTGTTTCAATTCTAAGCATTTTAAGACTCTCAACATTAGATGAAAACAATACTCAGCATACCAAAGGCCAGATTCCCATCTGGGACTCAATGATATTGTAATAATCATCTCAATACTGAACGATATTATAACACAGAAACCCAGCACAATGGATCTTTTCCCATCCCTGGAGGTGCCCAGGCTTACAGATAAGAGAAACGTGGGAATTCAACTCTTCAAACTTCGTGTGTCTCATTAAAGAAGTAATTTATAGTCTCTCATTAGAGAAAGTGATTTTGTTTTAAATTGTTGTGCATGAGAAAAAGCCAACTATGAGCAAGGGAATTACTAAGGTTATGCTTGCTCCTTTATCCACCAACTCCGAGTGGGATTAAATTGCCTTGATACAGATTCAAATTTAATTTTGGAAGAATGCAGCATATTTCTCTGTGCAATACCAATCTGAAAAAAATTAAATTATAATAAGCGAAAAGGATATAAAAATATGATATCAGATATGACTTGTCTCCACTTCAGCTGAATGACTTTATTGTTGGTCAAAAAAAGAAGCTGAGTTATTTCTCTGTCCACTGAACTTCTGACTCTGATACATTTCAAACTCTGATGCAAAGGGATGGAGCTCTGGATGAGTCCATCTGCCCCCCTTCCTGGAAAATGCTGAGGTTTTGATGAGGACTACAATGACAACAAGTTTGCTGGTGCTATTTATTCCATCATCAAGTCAAAATTTCCCCCCATAACCATGAATCTGAGCAGATTCTGTGAAAAGGCTTGACTAGTTTAGCAAATGATTGACACTTTTCACCACCACAAGAAATGATTTAAGGAAAAAAAAATATATTGCCACAGTAATTATACTATTTGTGTGCTACCATTGGAGAGAATTATAATACTTCTTCATGTTTAGGAGTATTCATATTATTCCTTCCCAGCATTTATTCAGACTTGGATGTAATTCACGATACAGTTCAACAGCTTCAAAGAACTGCAACTAAAACAATTTACATTTGGAATTGCCATGTTTGAAGTATGTGCAGTGTGTCCTTGGTCCTGCTTCCTCAAGTTAAAGATGACACTGGAAATTGATTTTAATGCTTTTTAGTTCACTTAAGGACAGGATTTATTCCTGAATCCTGATTATTCCTGCCTCAAACACAGGTTTGCTGGTGCAAACTGGCTTGTGTGCTCCAGGAGCTACCGGAGTGAAACTTGCCTATCCCACAGAAAATGCAATTCCATCCCTGCTCCCTGCTAAAGGGTATTAGTCCAAGCCAAGTAATTCATGGTTTTAGCTTCTCCTTCACAGTTATGGCCTCAAGCTTTTGGGAAGAGTTTCAGTTTCTACTAACAGCTCAAATTGTGTCCATCACAAGTGTGGCTGTTGCAGAAAGAGAATTGCTGTGGAATTCAGTAAATTAGGATTAATTTCTTTTGCCTAAGAGAAGCAATATTTCCAATGTCTGTAAAATATTTTTCCCACCCCCACAAACCATGTGCCATGGAAAATCTCAGTCAGTCAAAACAGCTAAAGTCACCTCCTAAGCCAGAATGCAATGACACAGATTTTGATCCCAAATCTCACTGTTCACAGGCAACATTTGCATATCACCAATGGCTCTTCCATTTGATTCTCACCTCACCAGTGGCTTTGCTCATACAGGATAAATAGCAAGGCTCTAAAACAGATAAAAACTAAAAATACACTGATGTTTCAGGATTCAAACCCCTCCCTGCTGCAGGGTTGTACAAAGAGTCTGTCCTGCTTGTCTGCACTACGTAACAGATTGCTGTTTATTTTTCAACAAACATGCAGCAGTGTCAGAGAAGAGATAATAAGAATTTTTAGTTTCCAGTACACTCAGGTTATTGCACAGTGAGGTTTGTGTGATACCAGAGATGGCTGAAATGATTTCTCAGAATAAACAGTTTTCTTATGGCTGCTGGTGCTGGGTTGGACTTGATAATCTTAAAGGTCTTTTCCCAGCTTAATGATTCTGTGACTCCAAATGCTTTTTCAAACACAAACGTTTTATTTTGTGGAAAATTGTTGACACTGTTAAATGTTTTCATTGGGAAGAAGAATTGCAGCATCAACTCATTGAAATCAAATCGCACATTTTTGTAAAGGTTTCACTCTGCTCATTTTGGACTGGTTTGCTTTGAACTGCTTGGACTTCTGCTTGAGTTTGTGGCAAGTGTGACAGAAGATCCATACACAGGCTGTGACCAGTACTGGGAGAGGCTGCAGCTTCTGCACAAGTGAGAAAAAGTGAACTCTAAGAACGGGTGTGAATATGCACACACGTAGAAAAGACAAGGCTCCATATCTAGCTCTCACCCAATTCTGGAGTGGTCTGGTGGGTCAATACACTGAAGGTTGTGTCTTTACATGAGAGAGAACCTATAGAATGGCCTGGGCTGGAAGGGTTCTTAAAGATCAGCCAGGCTCAACCTCACGTCCCACTGTCCCAGGGTGCTCCAAGCCCCAATGTCCAACCTGGCCTTGGACACTGCCAGGGATCCAGGGGCAGCCACAGCTTCTCTGAGCACCCTGTGCCAGGGCCTCAGCACCCTCCCAAGGAAGGATTTCTTCCTGCTATCCAACCCAAATATCCTCTCTGGCAGCACAAAGCCATTCCTCTTTGTCCTGTCACTTCAGGTCCTTGAAATAGTTTCTTTTCTCCGCCTTTCCTGCAGACTCCCATCAGGCACTGGAAGGTCACAATTAGATCACTCCAAAGCCCTCTCTTCTCCAAGCTGAACAATCCCAATTCTCACAGCCTTTCCTCAGAGCACAGGGTGCTCCATACCTCTGATCACCTTGGTGTCCCCCCCTGAAGTCACTGCGTGGTGGGCAGGAGCCCCACAGATGACCAAAGCATACATTAAAAAGCAATAATGTTCCAGTTTCCCTGCCAGAACGGGCAGGAACCTCTGAGTAGGAGCCCCCAGAACAGAGTTTGAGATCACAAACTGTGCAGCTCTCAGCACACAGCTCAGCACTAGAAATCTAAGTTTTGGTGCATTTTACTAAAGCATGAGAAGAAAAAGCTGCTGTTAGAATTGCTGGTCAGGTCACAAAGCCCCCGGGGCACAGGAGGAACAGGGTGGCAGGAGCCAAGAGCTCTTGCACATCTCTAGATAACCACCACACCCAGCCTCGCAGCTCCCTGCCCTTCCACAGGGCAATTGCTGGGGAAATCAGGGCACAGCTCATGGGGCAAACAGGAATATTTTAACTCACAACACCCTGCAGTGCTGTGAAACCAGCCTGGGTTTAACCAGCCTGGGAAAGGCTGCCTGGCCATCACTGCCCTGAGCTTGGGGACGCTTCAGTCCCTTGGCCACCACTGACATGAGAGCAAGGTGCAGTTCAGGCACCAGGGAGGGAAAAACCCCAAGGAGCCAAGGGAAACAGCCTGTCAGGACACAGAAAGTCTGTCTGACGTATTCCAACAAAGCAGGAAACTGCCCCCCAAAGTTTTGCCTCATGCACAGACTCTCAGAAAATGCAGGGATTGGGATTAGCAGCCCTCAGAACGTGGCTGGGAGCTCACAGGCAGGGATGCAACTTCCCTCAGCTCCACACTCTTGGCTCAGGGAGAATTCTTTGTGCACAGAACACTCAAAAGGAATAAACCCTCCCGGTGCTCAGAACGGGACTTTTCCCCCTTCTCGCTGCTTTGTGCTCTCTTCCTCCCTTTCATACTTTCAGAAACAGAGAATATGTATTTTTAATAATAGAGGTTTCTAAAGAACTGAGCATGCAACATTTCCTTTTCCCCCAGGAGCGCCGCAGCCGCCGCACTAACACCACCAGGGAGGGGAACGCTTTGGAAATCCATCTGCCAGGAGAGGCAAATCAGAATTACATTGACCATAAACGCCGCAGTTACGCCTTGGGGCTGAGCATTAGTGCTCACCTGAACAGTCTGTGCACGGCAGGGATGGCGTGACTGCAGAAAATCCTCCACCCTCTGCAGCCAGCTGGGCCACAGAGCCATGAATGTTTCATCTCCCCGCGGTTCTGGAGAGGAGGAACCGCGGGAGCTGCTGCGGGCTGGAGTCACAGCTGTTAACGAGCATCGCCTTCAAACCCTTCCACCACCCCAAAGGGACCAGAGAGAGCCCCAAAACAGGGGGGAAACGTGCTGAGGCTGAGCCCCTAAGCTTAGGAGATGGCTGTGCTGTATGGAAAGGGATGCCAAAGAATTAAGCTTCGTCTTACAAGTTTAAGGCTTGACCTGAAGCTTATTAAGGTCAGGGGAAAACCCTCCACTGATGTCTCCGAGTTTTGGTCCAGGTACACAAGGCACTAAATCTCAACTACAGTCACTATAATTTATTTCTGCCAATGTAATTTCGTGTGTTTAATTCGAGTTGTAGTTGTTGGGTTCTCGTGACCTTCCTGAGCTAAAATCCCAAGTTGTTTAGGTAGGAAAAATGGCTTCCAGATTTTCAAAGACAGCCTGGTTGTAAGGAAAACAAAGAGCTGAAGCTTTTACCCAGGATAAAAACAAGAAAACTAAAGGAAAAAATAGATATTAATCCTAAAAATCTCTCTTCTGCGACAAAGAAAACAGAGAAAAAAAACCCAAACCAACAAACCCAAAGAAAATAAACCAATTATTTTCTCTGGTATTTGGCTAAGGAATTGGTTTCAAAGGTTCTCCTAAAGCATTTTTGTGCTTTGACACTTCATACTATAGATAGTATTGGCTCAGTGCTTCCATACCAGAAAAATAGACTAAAACACCTTTTAGCACATCATCAATCCTGATCAGAAAAGGACAAATTAGACAAGTTCCTGGGGAAGACTCCAGTAAACAAACTGGAAAACTTCACTCAGCTGAGATTTCAACCTAGCCACCTGGGTACCAATGCAGAACACGCAGCACTTGTGTGGCTTAAAAATAAATACTTTTTTTTTTCTTTGGGAAAGAAAAATCAGACAAATAGATACAATCTGTGCAAAGTCAAACCCTAAATTTGAAAAGACGGGAAGAGGGAAATGGGTGGGAAGAGATAGATAATTCTATACAAACAAAAATATATGTCAAGTAGCCAGAAAAAAGTTCTGAGCTCAGAGACAAGCATGGGGCCAGATCCTCAGCAGAGATAAATCAGCTCAATTCCATCAAAATCAAGGGAGACACAGCTCATTCCACCAGCTGCCAATCTCATCCACCAACCAGACTCTCCACCAACTTGCATTTTGGGTCCTGCAAAAAAATTTCCTCTTGGAGTATAAAGCCTGTATTTATCCACTGGCCTTAGAAAGTATGCACAGCTGTGACATAAGTAACCCCTGCTCTGTTTTTAAATGTATGCAAACATAAAACGAAGAAGAAAAACGACATTAAAATAATGTTAAGGATTTGGCCGGGGGCCATCAAAGCTAGGACATTCCAAGTTAAAGCTGAAACGACATCCTTAACCTTAAGTCACCCCATTGTGCCTGGGTATTGCAGCTGCTGAAAGGGGAAAATCAGAGCGGTTACGGTCTGGCGTGTGAATGAGAGCTGAGGGACTCTTAAATCCAGGATTATTTGGCTGCCGCACACCATGCACTGCAGCCACGTGCTAGCAATCCTTATGCAATCTTTGCTGGGAGAGGGGGGAACAAAAATACATCCCTCAGGCTGCCTCTGCACACTGAGGGGACTTCTGGAGAAAGCAGAAAGAGCACTTTTTTTTTTTTTTTTTTTTTTTTAATCCCTAAAATTACTTTCAGGTTTGCCCAAATTGTAAATTCTTTCAAATCCTTTTTTTTTTTTTTTGAATTAAGGCAAGAGCTGTAGCTGGGTTTGTGGAGGGTGTGAGGAGCAGCAAGGACCTGAGCCACCAGCTCAGTTACCTGAGACTGACAGGGAAACTCCTGCTCCAAGTGATTCTGGGGCAGCAGCAGGTGAATCCCTCACCATACAGCTGTTTTTCATCCAGGAACTTTGCAGAAGAGGATCTTTCTGACAAAAAAACAGTTCCACTTCCCAGATTTTTTTTTTTTTTTTTTTTTTTTGTTCATGGTTTCAACACACCAATGTCAAATTTCCTGAAAATCCTAACTGCTTTTTGTTTCCAAAGGGAACACACTGAGACATTGGACACACTGAGGATTCGGTTGAATTGGATTTTTTTGCTTCTAGGCATTTACTAGTTTGGACATTGATTCTTTCTCTTTTCTCCCATTTTCTTTTTAACCAATGCATCTCCTCCTTCTTTCTTCACCCCTAAAATGGCAGAAACAAAGAGAGGGAACAGAAAAAGTAAAACTATAAGAAACCATCACAAAAATCCTTCCAGTCCAAACTTAGTGTCTCAAGAGTGCTGGAAGCTGTAGGTAAAAGCAATTGTAAAAAACCACTTGTACACGCAGATCTGCATGCAAATAAAGAGCAATACATAAATATTTGTAGTTTAGACTAATATTTGCTTGACTTGAGCAATAAACAACTGGGGCAAAGCTGGTTAATATAGACTTTATATTTTTTTGAAGTAGTCCAGATAGTCCTTGAGTTAAAATAGACGGTGAATAGTCAAGCTCAAAGGCTCCGAAAGCCCTCTCTAGCCCTGGTTTTCTGCACCTCTCTGGCCCATGGGTTTAGCACATCCAAAAGCACTCAGGTTATTGGGGACAGTCATTAAGAGCTGTGGCTGAAGTACAAACTACCGTGAGAGTATCCAGGAACTTGTTTCTACATCCAGTTTGCCTTTGTTTCAAGCAGCTGCCAGCACCCACCAAGGGCAGGATCCTCAGCCCTGGACTTTTTCTTTTGCCTTGAGATTTAAGGGAGATGTTCCCAACAACTGTATTTTCCAACTCAGTGTTTCATCTTGCAGGAGAAGGCACAATGAAAGGTAAAAATGAACCTGTTACTATGTCTGAGCCCTTCTGCTCCAAAGAGGCAGGAAAATAACCAAATGGGTACAAGAAACTCTCTCCATATTCCTCTGCTTACACAGGACCAGCACATTTCTGCCTGTGTAAACTCAGCCCAGGTCTCAGGAGGGAGAGCAGACAAGGAGGCAAGGAAAGACCTGAGAGTTCTGATATTTTGTTTTTCCACAGCCTCCAGCAGGACTGTGCCCCTTTGAATGCTGTGGAGTTGGGATTGTTCAGCCTGGAGAAGAGAAGGGTTTGGGGTGACCTGACTGTGGCCCTCCAGAACCTCAAGGGAGCTGACAAGAAAGATGGAATGAGACTATTTACAATGTCTGGGGGGAATGGCTTCACACTGACAGAGGAGAGTTAGATGGGGTATGGGGAAGAAATCTGCCCCTGCTGAGGCCCTGGCACAGGGTGCCCAGAGAAGCTGTGGCTGCCCCTGGATCCCTGGCAGTGTCCAAGGCCAGGTTGGACAGGATCTGGAGCACCCTAGGATAGTGGAAGGTGTCCCTGCCCATGGCAAAGGGTGGAACAAAATCATCTTTAGGATCCCTGCCAACCCAAATCATTCTGGAATTCTATGAAATTAGAGTCACCTCCATGATACCTACACCCTGTTGGGTGACACATTTACCAAGGGCTGCTTCATTCATTTGAAAGATTTATGCAGAATCTCTGCCACTTCCTCACTGTTCTCCTTTCCCAGTCTCTGCTGCTGCTGAGAACGCTTCATTTCAATATGAAGGCAGGGGAAATGGCACAAGGATGGATTGCAGTAATAATTTAATCATGAAAAATAAGCTCCACTGGAAAATGCTGATGAGTGGTCATATTTAAAGGCCTGGCGATTGTGTTTGATTAAAGTAGAGTGCAAAAATATTAATTAATTGGGCTAGTTACATAGACAGCTTTATGTCCTGCAGCAATTCATGTAATAACAAATTGATTTTTAGCTACGCAAGCTGAAGGAAAGGAGGAACTGGAAACAGTGCCTGAATGCATTAAAGTAGCCTGAGTGTGAAGTTATAATGTATGTGTGGCATAAAATGCTGGGGAGAAACACAGAGAACAGTTTCTTCAGTGAGAGAATGAAAGTTAATTAATTTAGTGCCCTTCGCCTGGTTAAATTCCTCCATTTCACATTCATGTCATTTTACTCTTGCTAATACTCCATACTGGGCAGCCTGTGATATTAAAAACCCCAAAATAAACTTGCAATACAGCGACAGGTTAAAGAAGTTTTCTATGGAAATGCCTCCAGCTGGAGTAAGGGACAGCTGTATTTCAGCTCTGCACAACCCAAGTCACTTCCAAAAATAACAGCACCTTCCACCACTCTCGACAAGCAGAGCCAGAAATAAAGGTTATATAGATAGAAAATTGGTCCAGCTCCCTAAATCGAGTTTAATGGGTTTGTACCATGATTTTAGTGGGATCCTGAGTGAGTCTCATGGTGGGGCTGCAGTGCAGAGACCCCCAAAGAGGCTGATGCCTGCACAGAGGATCCCATGCCAGGTTACCCAATGGATATGTGAGGCTGGGGCAGCAGAGAACAGCCAAAAATCTGGATTTTCCCACATTTATGCCCTGATCCAAGTTCCTGATCTGCTCTTGAGCTTGGCTTCAGCCTCTGGCCTCCAGCCCTGGAGAGCACCTGAGGGAAAACCCCACTGTCATCCAGGAGGTGGGAGATGGATGGGAGACAATGAGAAAAGCTGCAGGATTCTGGAATTACAGGGAGAAAGAAGATGAGAACAGATAAGCTGCCTCCTCCCTCACTGATATGCTCCCCCAGCCCTGACTCTGCTTCCCATCAGGATATAGTTTGTATTTTTTTTTTTTTAGGGAAAACAAAGAGCACTGAGAGGCCAAAGAAAAAAGTGAGGGGTTTCAGAAGAAAGAGAGCACTCATGTGAAAAGTGTCACAGCTACTTAGGAAATTGAAAATATTTTCCATCCTTGCCTGAATGATCATTTCCAGATTTTAATTATTTCCCGATTGTCTCCAAGAAGGATACATGGCCACTGAGTTCATTTGGGCCCGAGGAAATAAGACTGTCAACATTTTAGGATAGATCTGATCAGATTAAGAGATATTTCGGATATTGAACATAAGAATTTGACAAGCAAGCTAGAACAGTGGATGTGTTTGGATATGTGCAAAACCCCAGAGAATTTCTGCAAGCTCATGCCTACTTCCCTGGGCTGCTTGCACTGAGTTATGAGAACAAACAGTTTGAGCACATTTTCCTCTATATTTGATTTTTTTCTCTGTTTCTACTCCCAGCAACAGCTGGGTTCAAACAATCTGAGCAGAGCTGAGCGTTAGCAAAACGAAAGAACAAGAGAAAGCCTTCATTTACGCTCAGCTAGAAATGGGGCTCAGGCATGACCACGGAAAGAGGGAAAACCAAGGTCAGGAAATCGAGGCTGAGCTGGACCAAGCTCAGAGGAGAGGTTCTAGGATGTTAACAGATCATACATGAGAACACAAGAAGTACAAAATGCACTGGGTATGCCCTGACTGAGGCTAAAGGCAGATCTTTTCAACCTGTAGACGCTGAACAGGGGAGAAATAACAGGAAACTGAGTCAAACTCTTCCTAGAGATGCACCAAGAGCAAGAGGAAACACACAGGTTGCAGCCAGAGAAAGTTCAGCTGGAAAAGTGGGGAGGAACAGCTGTAAGAGCAAGTTACTGGAACAAATTTGCCCAGAGAGGCTGCAGCCTTCATCCTTACAGATAACCCAATCCCTGCTGTACAAAGCCCCGAGCAGGCCCATGGAGCTTCAAGGGGTCCTGCTGGGCCCAGGAGGGCTGCACCAGGAGCACCAAACTCCCCCCTCATACCCAACCTAGTTACACTCTATTTCATCTTCTGTGGAGACAGTACTTTTCCTAAAAGAAGAGGGTGTCAGCCTTTTAGCAATAGAAATGAGTTTTGAAAATGCCTCGACTTGAATACAACACAATTGAGTCCAGCCCCCCCCAAAGCCCTCAGATGTCTCTCAGTGAACAGCAATGCCCCTGACTGCGAGTACACTGAACAGAACCTCCTGTGAAATAAAGATTCTCTTTCTAGTGCAATTTGATGCCTTTGGTTTGGTGATACAGACGGGGGCGAACAAAAGCAATTTGAGGAGAGATTGGCAGAGGAGCTCGTCTTTCACATGTGCCTCACAATGGCACAGTGGTTAGTTCAGATCCTCTCTGAACAGCGAGAGCACAAAGTCCAAAACTGCATGGGCAGGCAGTGGCTCCACTTCAACAGCAGCCAGCACAAAGGGAGGACATTTAGGGAGTAAAGCTCAGCATCTGATGAGTTTGATCAGAAAGCAAACAGCAAAGCTTCCATGCTCAAGGCTGGCCCGCAGCAAGCCTTCCCAGAGAGCTCTGATGTTATATATAAGTGCTGTGCAGAAAGGAATGTGGTGCTCGGGGTGCATTGCACAACCCCTGCTCCCTGCACCCTCCTCCTCCTCCTCACGCAAGGCCTTCACTCCCCAGAGGAATTTTCCAGTCTAAGGAGCAAAACAAGCCAAGAATGTGTTAAAGCAGGTGTTCCAATCAAGCTCTGGGTGCAATCTTAGCACAACTGAGGTTAAAAATATTTGGGAATGATGTAATATAAAGATTATCAGTTGTTACTGTATATCCCCCTCCGCCCACCTTGTAAGAAGGTTTGTGTGGAGGTTGTCAGCTGTCTCTCCTTTCCTAAAGCCTGAGTTCAGGTTCAAGGACCAGCACCAGCTCTGAATTTTGCCATATTAGGCCAGACCAGCCAAGGCTGGTGAGGAACCAGAGACAGCAAGCCCAGACTTGGAAGGAAGGAGGAACTTTGTGATAACACAGCACTGTCTGGGTGCCCTCCTGTGCTGGCTGTTCACACCAGGAGCAGCAAGCAATAACCAAACAAGCATTTGGAGCTGGAAAGCTGTTTCATCAGCACCTCAGGAGTAAGGAAGCACCCAAACACACCATGCCATGCATTTCCAGGCCCTGTGTGCTTCAGTTTCACCAGCCAGACATGCCCCTTAAATAAAACGTGATGCTCCCTCTCCAGTCCCACTTATTATGCTGCAGGGGAGAGGTGCTGCTGCCTGGCCTGGTTAACATGCAAGTGTGCTGCTGCTCACATCACTGTGGCTGCTACAGAAATCCTGGCAGTGCCTGAGGGATGATCTCTGTGCATGCAACTCAGGCAGAATAAGAGCTCTTCATATTTCCCCTCTCTGTCACAGGAGATGAAATCCTTGTGGACTTGCAGTCAGTTTTCCTGGGGTGTGAAGTTTGCAAGTCACAGTGTACCCCTGAACCAGCACTGAGGTGCTATGTGCATTATTACTGCTCCATTTGTTGCCTACATAGCTGAACTATTGTGTGTTTTGTCATAGCAATGTGCTTAGGGAGATTCTCAGCACAAAAGGCACAATAGCAAGGCCAGCTCCAGCTGAAATGAAGGCTGTTAATAGACAGATCATTTTCACCCTGTATCCTGATTTCAAGAAAGATCAGGCTGCTTCACTTGGAAAATATCACATCACTTTACATTCCACTCTCTCCAGCTATAAATCATTGTTTAGGACCTACCTGATTTAAATTTGGAAAGCATCCATCTGTCAGGCTCCACATCACCAGCACCTTTTGTGCCAAACACCCCCAGGTGCTCTTATCAAATACTCACATTAACAGCTCAATTAATTATGAGTTAGCCAGATCAAACAGGCCAGTCTCAGGCTTGACAGGCATCTGATGTTCAGATATCCTACCTATGCAAACTTCACAAAGTCAAGCAAATTCAAATTCCACAGGGCTCAGATCAATACCACATTAAGATGCTGAGCTTATCTCCTCACTTGAAAAACTCGTGAGAGAGTGTGGAGAATCTGTTTGTCGATTCATCCGTGGAATTAAAATGGAAAAAAACAATCCACTAGATCTTAACAGCTTGATGTGGAAGTAAAGGACACAAACCAGGAGGCAGAGAAGTACAAAACTCCATGAAGCCAACAGAATGCTTTAAGTGGTGCCTGCAGAATGAACACAGGGATGAAAGTTGTTCTCAGAGATATGGAGCAGCTGGAAAGGAGGCAGGCACAGGATCTGCAGTGAAGTCTGCCCACCCAGCTCTATCCCCCTCTGCAAATCTCTGCCCAGAGAGAGGGAAAAGGTCCAGACAGGTTTTTTTTCTGAGCACCTTCATCCGCCTTCCCCACCTAAGAAACCCGCCTGGGGGCATTTCTCTCACTGCTCACCAAAGCTTCATGAATCAAATAAAATCATCTCCTCCTGAGCCCATCCCATTCCCCCTCCAGGCTGGTGATGCTGGGAAGGGGTTCAACACAACACTGCTCCAAATTTAAGCTCTGTACATGTTAAAAAAATCATACAGGCACCTGCAGATATTACTGCTTATGGCTCTGGGATCCTTAGAAACCCTCAATGCCCACAGAGTTTGGGATATCCCTTTGGTTAGATAAGAGACCAAATAAAAACCAAACTATTAATCCTGGCAGCAAAGAAATGGTAGGAAAAAACATACATTGAGATAGAAAGCTCAAAGTGCTCAGCATTGCAGAGCTCCAGGTCTCAGACCTATTTCAAAATTTGAGGATCCTTTTTTTCCAGCTCATGCTTTTAATTACACAAGCGTTGTCAATTCAAATTTGTCAGTGACAGATCCATAGCTGAGTAAGCCTTTACGCATTTATTTTGTTGTTGATGATGATATGGGCTTTTATTTATTTAAAACTAAGGAACTGAGTCACAGATGCCACAGTAAGAGCTGTACTTGGCATTTATGGCAAATAACATTTCCCAGTTTCCCAGCATTTTACAGGCAAAGGCTGATCAATCTTCCCAGCACACGGATGAGATAAGGAAGTATTATCTTGGTAATGTATTACTGGTCAGATCTCACAGGCTTAAGGGGACTGAGCAATATTCCTTCATTTCAGTCACTCTATCCAATTGCACCGAGGAAAACCTCGGGGGAAATCACAAGTGTTTACACATTTCCATAATCTGTTACATTGTTTGTATTGCACCTCCCAGCTGGCACAAAGTAAAGGTGGGATTTGTGCAGGAACTGAAGAAGGAGGGAAAGACCCCATCTCTGGCTGTGGTTGGAGGGCAAACATAGCAGCAGAGGGGCTGTGATTCCCTCATGAGCTGTGGTTCCACCATCTGGAGACTGAGATTCTCTCATAAACCCACACTCCACACCTGGCACAGCCCTCAGCAGGTGTCTGCACCCAGTCAAACCTGCTCCAGTGCTTCCCAAAGAGCACACCCGGCCTGACCTCAGGTGAGTTTGCCGGGTGAGATCTCCACTTGCAGCTCAACCTGCCGCACCCCTGTGCTCCTGGTGAGGGAGTTCCAGCTGCACAGCTCCAGCTTCCACTGCCTGCCTGGATTTTAGGGTAGAGACCAACTTCCAAACACCTCTAATCTGTCCAGAAAAGTGAAGGGGTTGAGGAAGCACAGAATGCTTGGGGTTGATATGGACCTTAAAGACCATCTAGTTTCAACTCCTTGCCATGGGCAGGGACACCTCCCACTGTCCCAGGCTGCTCCAAGCCCCAGTGTCCAGCCTGTCCTTGGACACTGCCAGGGATCCAGGGGCAGCCACAGCTGCTCTGGACACCCTGTGCCAGGGCCTGACCACCCTGCCAGGGAACAATTCCTGCCCAATCTCCCATCCAGCCCTGCCCTCTGGCATTTTGAACCTATCCCCACTTGTCTTGCCACTCCAGCCCCTTCTAAAGAGTCTCTTTCCATGTTTCCTGTCTGCTCCTTCAGGCCCCCCTGAGCTCACCCCAAAGCTTCTCCTCTCCAGGTGAGCACCCCCAGCCCTCCCAGCCTTTCCTCCCAGCAGAGCTGCTCCATCCCTCTGATCCCCTTGGGGCCTCCTCTGGATCTCTCCAGCAGCTCCAGGTCCTTGCTGTGCTGGCCCAGGGCTGGGGCAGCCCTGCAGGTG
>JBBMKD010000049.1:7128575-7144575 GCA_037834095.1 Argya squamiceps
TGGATCTCTCCAGCAGCTCCAGGTCCCTCCTGTGCTGGCCCAGGGCTGGGGCAGCCCTGCAGGTGGGCTCTGAGCTGGGCACAGGGGCAGAGGGGCACAATCCCCCTCCCCTGCTGCCCCGGCTGGGGCTCAGCCCAGGACTCAGAGGGGTTCTGGGTGGCAGAAGAGACTCCAAAACCTGTGTGCTTTATTGCAGTTACAAACATCTAATGTAAACATCTAATTAAATACAGCTCACTCAATACTTGAGTTTGAATCTCCCAGAAACAAAGATAGACAGAAGGCAGTGATCAACAGCTGAGCAGAGCAAGGCTGGGACTTCTGCAAGGTCAGTGAGGGATCCTGTGGCAGACCCACCATCCATTCCAAGGCACTGGTGTTCCGCTGCTTTGACAAACATCATCCCTCTTCGTAATTCCTGGGATCTGATGCCACTGCTTTTCACTATTTAAATGCAATCAAATGCCAGAGCACTTTGTTGGATCTGGGTCTCCTGACTGACCCTTGCCATTGGCAGCTGCATGCTGAGATAACAGAGAACGAAACACATAAAGGCTGGAAACATCAAATGAGGCTAAGGTATTTTTATGGCCAATTTTTGCCAAAAAAAAAAAGTGGAATCCCCACTGGGCCTCTTGAAAATTTCAGCTCAAAGATTGCACAGCAGGGCACAACAGAGGCATCAAACCAGCCTGGACCAGAGAAAGTTTCTGCCTTACAGTCAATAGAGAAAGAGAAAAGATTGTTCACGGGGTGATTCAGAGCTCTGGTGGGCCCTTAAATCTCTTTTAAAAAGTACATTTACGACAGCAAAAGATAGTCACAAACATGCTAATTCCACCAGAGACATCAATTTTGACTGCCACTGGAAAATAAGTCAAGTGAAATGAAAATAAAAGGAAATAATTTTCTGTTAAGTTTAGCTTTTCCTCATTCTTGCTTGTTTGTTTTATGATGCATTGTCTGTTATGATCTTCCACAAAGAACCTCTACTTCATCCACCAGGGCTTTCCTGGAGGCTGAAAGCACCACGGTAATTGTTTTCCTCTTCCATTATCATTTATCTTTTATAAAGAGGTGTTACCTATGACACTTGCATATGAAGGGCAGTTTTTCTTGCTGAAAGCTCAGCTCCAGAATAATGGGAAAGATTAGCATACCTTTAAGTTGTCTCGTTTCTTTACAAACCCATGACAGATAAATGATACTTCACAGAGCCGATTCCCTCATTTTAAGTACTGCATTTAATTAAATGAAGGAGCACAACTGTATTTCTTAAAGGGAGCTTTTGAGTTTCCTAACTACAGGTTACTCTCAAGAGTCTCCATCTTCAGCTTGCTGGTCTCTAAGACACAGTTCTGAAAGAGAGAGCTTTTTTACAAAAGTTAGGAGTAAAAAAAAAAGAAATTATCTATGTCTCTGTGAATAATACAAAAGGGCAAAAACCTTTCTGAAATGGAACAAGTAGAATATCTGTTTCTTCCCTACAGAAGATTGTGATGACCAGATGTGAGCCTTTCAACACACACTCCTTAAAGTCTGTCTTTTAATCAAAACCATCTAAGATGAAATCTTCCCAAAATTACCTTTTTCTTTTCGATTTGGGGTTGTTTGTTTCTGTCTTAGGAGGGGAAAATTGAGGTTGTAGCACTTGAGGGGCAGCAGCTTAGAGAAAACTGTAACTAGATACATCAGACTTGTGGGAAATAAAGAGATGGGAATGTGATTTATCCATGCAGCTTTTCCAAGGCAACTAAGCAGAACATGTCCTTTAGCAAATTGGAAATCTTCACCTCTACTCAACCCAAAAAAACATGCAGAACTATTTGTCACAACGATTCCTAAACATATAGAAAACAGTGTGAATGATAACAAGGGAAAAAAGCAATAAATTGGAAGTTTTAAGTTGCATATTCTTATGGAAACCCAAAGAATCAAATTTGACACACTCAAGACAAGAAAGAGTCACAGTTTATACAATATCAGGCTGGGAAAGGTGCATCATGAATTGAAGCTCTCTGCTAAGGATTTTCTTTGATGGACATCACGAGGGTGGGAAGCCAAGATATAAAACTGATTCCAGAGACAGAACAGGAACAAACTAAAAAGGCAAAACCCCTTTTTCCCATCCCTCCAAAACCTAATCCACGACAGCACCTCTGAAGGTCATTTGTATAACATAGACCAAAGTGTTTCTGACTGATGTGTGATTTCCAAGAGGGCTCCGTGTCTCTCAGGGCACCCTTGTCTCTGCTCCATGAACATTGTGTTACAGTTCTAAGGCACGAGGCATTGTGACTTTTAACAATGGGACTAAAAATCACTGGGATCGTAAAAGCTCTGGAGCAGGGGGCATCTCTTTGGCATTTGTGCAGTGCCAAGTACGATGTGGGGGTCTTGTCCGTGACCAAAGTCCCACAAAGAGAAGTTTAAGTCCCAGAAAAGTCCAGGTTCCAGCAACATCAAGCACCTGCAGCTTCAATTAGCACGATGGAACAGCATGGCACTAATTATTGTCATGCTTGGAATGCTCTGGTTGCCCAATGGGGGAGCAAAAAGGATCCTGTGTCACTGAGGGGAATAGGAAACACATTGGGACCCCTCGGAGCTGCCTCCAGCAACTGCACAACAACAAATGCTCTGCAAGCACAGCAGCCCTGATTTGTGACCTCTGAACGAAGAGAAAGGCATTAAGTTGTTAATCCTGGTTCTAATGAAGGGTTTGGCCCATTCTAGGCTGGAGCATTCAGGGCTCTTGCAAACAGCTCCGTGATCCCTGCCAAAGCTGCAGCTCTGCTAATTTCTTCCTTACATCCCTACCTCCCAATTCCATTATTCGTAGTAAGTCGAATGCTGAGCTGGAATAAGCCAGACCAGATCCATTTGTTTATGGAAATACACTAATTTTTACCAGCTGAAGTCTCTGCTCCCTGTGATAAATGGTAACTACATGAAAAATGACTTAAATTAAGAGAACCAGTGCTGGCTTTTTTAAAACGTAAAATATTCATCACTTCTTCTATTCTGCACTTCCAGAAAATTTGAAGCATTTTCACTGAGCTAAAGCTCACGTCCCACCTTTTTTTTTCTTTTTTTCCCCTGTATATCCTTATTCACAGCCCAGTGGAGCTGGCACAGGTGCTGTGGTCACCACAGAGGTGACATGGAAGCAGGGAGGCTGAAAGGAACTCGCTGTGTGATGGAGCTCTCACTTCTACACGGGGTATCAGTTTTCATCCTGCTCCAGCTAAAGCCTGGAAAACAGCAGAGCCCAGAGTTTCTGTGGCTCTGAGTTGTTAGGCAAGCCACGGGGCCAGGTAAATAATGCCATTAAAAAGGATTTAGAAAGAGCAGGCAAGAACGAAATGAATAAGAAGAAAGGCCTGGATGGGCAAGAAGGGAATTGGGAATCATATATTTGACTGCAGAGGCTTCATGGTAATTTTTCATTGATTTTTTTCTTTCCTTTTGTTAAGCACTCAAAATTATCTATTTCAGTATGGGGCTCTTTTGGTGAGCTTCTTTGTCTTAGATCTTTCTGGAAATTTCCTTACAATTTCTGTAGAATGTGGAATTAGTAAAAAAAAATAGAATGTAAAATTAGTAAAAAAAATACTCTTTGCTCAGTGCTAAGATGCTTCTCATAGCAGAGAATTGTGGACCAGGACAGGAGCCTTTATGGCTTTCAGTTTTATATTATTTCAGAGCTTTATGTGTCTAAATTTCAGTATAGAGACGGGCTCAATATTAAACATCACACATTAAACCTGTTAACATCACATATTAAACACAGTTCAGGGAAAGTGAAAAAATGCTCCAGAGCTCTAAATATGCAACTGAACACAAAAGAACCAGGAATTTGCTGGTAGTGCTGAGATCTGTGGAGAAATTCACCTTTTCTCCTGGCAGACAGAGCCCCGAGGAGCAGCACAGGCAGGGCTGCTCTGCCCAGGGGTGCCTGGAGCTGCTTCACAGCCAATTCTAGCACAAAAGTGACTCCAACATCTGCTCTGTCACTGAGTGCTGCTGGCCAAGCACTTCTGCCTCTCCAGCTCCAACAAACTCTGCTGGTGTGAGGAAATGAAGGTGAGTGTGAGGATTCTGCTAAGCTATGCATAAAACGAGTTGTCTAAAGGCCTCCTGGCACATTCCAGACCAAGTTAAAGCAGCAATAAATAAGAAAAATACAGCCAAAGCTGTAAGGTACAGACAGTAATACAAAAAACAAACAACCCCAAGCTACCACTTGGCAACACTGCTGTCCCTACCACACTCAGTGTATTCCCTGCTTTATAGAGACCATCTACACAACTTAACATACCCTTTTTATTATTATTATTATGGATGCCATTAGTGCTTTAGAACATTTCAGGGAACAAATAAATCCACCTTTGCTAAGGTGGATTTTCAATGACACAGCACTGATCATCAGGCTCACAGGATTAAAACCCTGGAATATTCACCCAACCCTTATGCCATCCCTGCCTGCCAACTTGGTTAGCAAGATTTTGACAACCAACCTTTAAAATTTGCCTTTTACTGCCTGTCTCCCATTCCCAGGAAAACTGAAAGGCAACAGAGAGAAGTAAAACACAGAAATGATGAACCAGAGTTCTGTGAACATCAGTCTGAACAGAAAAAGAGGAAGTGATGCCCATTCTGGAGTAGCCCAGCTCTGTGTTTGTTGTATCTATGATGATTCTCTCACTCTGCACAAACCCTGTCAGATGCTGGGAGCCCCTGACATGGCAAAGTTGAGGAAGGTGCCCAGCATAGTTTAACTTCTGGATGAGGGAACAGGAAAATTCCTCAGTTGCAGAGGAAAAATGTGAACCCTCACCCATGAAGAGGAGTTCCCCTTAATGTACAGTCTGTTGGGAGAATCCCCTACACGTTTCTGGGTCCTGGCAAGAGGCTGAGGGTCATGTCCATGCCCTGCCATGGCCTTTACATGGGAAATGAGTAATGGAAACCATTTCTGGCTTGTCTCAAAACCAGCTAAAAATAACAAATAGCTTTGTCAACTGACTAGAGGGAGAACCCCCCTCCCAGAGGATATGAAAACATGAAAACTATGGGGACAAATCAAGTGGATTCCCCAAATGACATCCCTGCTCCTCCCTGGAAACTCTTCCATTTTCAGAAACAAGAGTCACAGGGTAAACACGACACTTGCTACAGTGGCACCTCTCCTCACTGAAAACTGACATTCCTGGGAGTCCCTGAAGAAAATGGGGGGAAAAATAAACACGTGTGAGACGTCAGCACTCGGGGGCAAAGGCAACATAACCAGAATGGGATATTTATAAAGAAAAATATATAGGGAAAAGGACTTTCCCTCTGACCTACAGCATCCCATCAACAGAGATGCCTGGAAAAGCTCCCCAGTCTTCCTATAATGGACTTACAACTATAAAGTACAGATAAAATAAAAGGTTCTAGCACAAAATCTTTGAGAAAAGATGCTAAAATAAGCCCCAGGTGCCTGGAGAAAGCCCCAGGCTTTGACCCGTTCTCTGCAGAGGGGTGAATATATACAGAAAACTCATTTTATCATTGCATCCAGCTGCCATTCTGGTGATGATGCCCAGATCCTGGAGGCTTGAAAGGGATGCTCCAAACCACATCCATACCTGTGGGCAAGGAGGGGGAAAGAACTCATCTCTGCCCTCCCAAACCAGGGAGAACCTCACACAACAGAGCTTCAAGCCAAGCATAACTTCATTCCTCAAGCAGCAACCCCTCAGTCCAGCCATGTCTAATCTACATTTCCCTGCTCCAGTTTGCTCTGGAATTATTGTTCTGCCACCAGTGTGAGACCAGATCAAGGATGCAAAACCTCAGGCTGCCAGTGCCCAGCCTGCACCATCACCTCTCGTGGTGCAGGTGGTGGCTACTCACACTTCTCACACAGTAACACAGATTTCTGTCCCAATGGGACACAAAATAAAGATGCTTGGCTCCAGTCAGGAGGCAGTAGAAATCAGAAGGTTTATTTACAATTCATTCAGCCCTTTTACAACATGCTGCACTAAAAAACCACATTATTGGTCCATAGGACTGACACCTCTCCCATTGGCTGAGTAACAGAAATAGCAAACAACACCTGCTGTTATGGGAAAGGAATATCGGTTACACAAGGTTGTTTTGGGGAAAAAAAAAAAACCAACCAAAAAAAACTGTTGGAAAGTTTCCCTTGAGAAGAGCTATCTCTTCTCAAGCTCAGAAAATACCAAGTCCACAGGTTTCAGCAATGATTTACTCGTGGCTGTGTTGGTACAACTCCTCTGGAGTCTCAAGAAGCTCATTCTGGGCAGGACACAGGGGTGTCACACAGTGGGACAGGCTCCTGTCACCCCACAGCTCCCCCCTCTGCCATCACACCTGGGGGCATCACCCAGAGGACATGGGGCAGGGCCCCAGCAAACAAGAGGCTGCCACGTGCAGAGGAGTATTTGAGGAAAGTAAATAAAAGCAGTGTCTATGAAAGATGCACGATAATCCCCTGCAGCAGCTCCAGGGTAGGAAGTTAAAAAGCTGCAGCAGGAGCTCCTCCTGAGCCAACAGCAGTGCCCACAGAGCATCACTCACTCTGCAGTGAAGGGAACTCAGATCAGCTTCCTCTCCTTGTGCTGGGGATTCTCCTGCCTTGGGAATGTTTTAATTTATTTCAGCTCAGTCAGAACCATTAGAATATCAATTCCAAATACATACAATCATTTCTAACAATGATTTTCCATTTTTTTCTGGAGGGATATTTTTAAATTTATTGTTCAAATTCAGGCTTTTTCCATCACAGAAAGTTTTTTTTTTTTTCTTTTTTCTTTTTTGGGTTTGTTTTTGGTTTTTTTTTTTTTTTTGGTAAATTTCCTGCTACACAGTCCACCAAGCTTATCTGCCTTACAAAGATGAGTAGCTGAGTCAACTCTGCAGGGATTCAACCCTCCGGGCTCAAACATCGTGAGTGCTTCCTCTCCCTCATTATATAAAACAATTAGTAAGGAGGAGAGAAAGCTGCATTAGAGCTGGCATTTCCTGTCCTCATCCCCTGATAGGACATCTCTCAGCAATGTCTGTATTTATGTGAGCTGATCTTAAGCCCCAGATATTGGATGCAGACACAGATTCAGATTGCCATCAATCCCAGGAGAAGTGATGCAGTTCAGGCACATCAGTAAAGGAGGCCTGAAATTCAGAGCTTTGCTCCAAACCTGGCTGGCATTTTTGGGAGAGGGGTTTTCTCACCTCCTCCCTTTGGGTTCACCTCTAATGAATCCCCCATCAACACACATTGTCAGAGCCCTAACAATTCAACCTTCAAACCCCAAAAGCAGCAGCATTTCAGGGAGAGAATGCACAGCTACAATTCCAAAGCCCAGGAAAACTACTACAGCTCATGTGTTTTCAAGGCTTTTGCCCTTTGGGTTTAGCACACACCAGGTTCACTGAAACTCCATTCTGAAGTTAGGAATAGAACAGCTTGGACTACAGGATAATATCCTTGATGAGGTATATGTTGAAGATGTTTAGAGATGTCAATGCCCAGATAAAAAGTGAATTTTAGTCCCATTTAGAGCAATAAAACCACTTAAGCAGTATCTTTCTTGGAAGGCTGAATCATTGCTCAAGCTAAGCCTGATAAGTGTATTGCTTAAAACTGCCTCTTTCTGCATTTAGGGTTGGTAAGCAGAAAATAGAGCCTTCATTCCTCATTGAAGGCTTTATGTCCAGCCCTAATTTACTGCCTTGGAAAC
The DNA here is from genome assembly GCA_037834095.1 of Argya squamiceps. Lineage (NCBI taxonomy): Eukaryota > Metazoa > Chordata > Aves > Passeriformes > Leiothrichidae > Argya > Argya squamiceps. The sequence goes on from JBBMKD010000049.1 coordinate 7,136,330, forward strand.
TGTTGTCAGGAGAGCATCAAAGGGAGGCAATGAGGGCTGTCAGAGACTGTCAATCTCCAGAACATCTCATTAACTGTCCTGCTAGGACAGCAACAATATCATTTATTCTGAGGCTTTAAGGAAGGGGCTCTCCAGGCAGATCTTTAGCTGAAAGGTAGCAGGTTTTAAGGTCTCTCTGCTGGGCTTGGGAAGACTGGACAGAGTTCCCTTTCCTGCAGAAAAGGGCTGATGAGGCAGGGAGCAGGTTATGGAGTTGGCCTGTGGTTTGTTAATTATCTGCAGATTCCCCGAACCTCTTTTATTACCAGGACTTACAACCTGCAAACCCAGAGCCAAAGGAGGTTTGAAGTTCACTCAGCAAAGCAGCTGACTTTGATGGGAATTACTTAAAGTTCACGTCAGGGCTGCAGGACTGGGCAAGGAGAGGGGAGAGCGTGGAGGAGGATATTACACTCTTGGATGTGAGTTGCTGGCTAAGGAACATATGAGAGGTGAATAGGCACTAAAGAGCACAATTCAGGCTGCTGAGATTTCTCCCGAGTCCCTTTGCCTCTTGGCTGGCTTCAGATTCAGGTCTTCAGATCTTCCTTTGGCTCTCCTGAGGATTTCAAGTAGTGCCTGGATTTTGATAGAGCCTAGGCAGAGAGATGGAGGTGAAATTTAAACTCTGAGTTAGCCTGCATGTATCATTATTTTAACCTCCCCATGAAGGGCCTTTTTACTCTTGAGGGAATGCTTAAGAGCAGAGCCTTTGCACATTTAGCAGCTTCATGAACTTAACAAAAAGGTGAATTTTTTGCTGGTCTGTGTAGACTCTACTGTTTTGGGAGAAACTTTGTTATGGCCATTCCTACAATATTTTTCACACCTCTGCTGCACGTTAGTGTATTCTCTAGAAAAACAGCAAAATATAGCTCATATTACCCATAAGAAAGGTGGAAATAAAGCAGAATACAGCCAGATTATGAACAAAATAAATAAAATAATGCACTAACCAGAGGAGTTTATGCACAGCCTCTGTGCAAGCCTTGCCTGCAGCCTCAGACTTTACACACAGGCACTGACCCTCAGCCTATGGGGGCCAGAAACAGCAGCACTGGAGCACAAAACGTGGTGCAATTCAACATTCCTGGGCAGCCCCAGCACTCCCAGGGCTTTGCAGGGAACAGGAGGTTTGAGAGCCATGAGTTGGTGGAGTTTGGGAAGAAAGCAAGAGTTAGGAAGTTTTATGATGCCCAGTTTTGATTCCCATCCTGAGCAGCAAGCACTGGAAGAGGAGCAGTCTCACCCAGGTGGGGTTTATCTCTGTTTGCACACACTTGCATCCATGATTTGCCAGATGTTCTCCAGGAGATTAACCCGGCTCTGAGAAATTCACAGTTGAACAACATAAAGGAATATGTCAGACACAAGAGAAAGAAAAGGTGGCAGTGTTTGCTTCACAGTAATCACCACTGTAAGTCCCCATGAAAATGAATCTGCTACAAGGAGGGGGAAGGTGTTAGAGCAGAGACACACACGCTTATCCTTAATCTGGTTTGCTGGAATACTGGGAGCAGTGAAGCAGCAGCTGCCAAAATTAATCCTGCACATGCACAAAGCCTCTCAGATCCACTCTGTGCACCTTGCACTGAAGCCTGGACCACTAAGGCACAGATTTATCAGCCCTTGAGCTGCCTGGACTAAAGACACTCTGTATGTTTGATCCCAGAGTTGAGTCCCTTTCACCACGGCTGGAAAAGAGGACTTGTAGTCACTGCACTGAATATATTTTGCAACGTCAGTTTAGTTAACCTTCAATTCACTTATTTTTCTGTCCATATTTCTCTATCCCAAACTCAGACTGCTTTTTGCTAACCATCCTAACATGCAGGGAGCAACAGCAAATACCTGCCCAGCAGCTGGGTTGGACACCTAAAACAGAAAGGGTTTTCCCCCTGGGGCTGGATGTGATTGAGGCCCCATGGCTCTTCTCCTTGGATGCTGAAATTATCCAAGAGGAGAAGGGCTGCTGAGAAGAGCTGTGCTGGCCCTTTTTGACAATTGATAAATTGTCAATAAAACTTTTGTCCTGGTTGCTGGGGAAGGCTCTGCACTGCATGCAGGTACCATGGAATGCTTTAGGTGTTCATCGTCTTTGGATCGTTCCTGGCATCTTTTATGAGAACTCTACCGACAGGCACACATCTTCCCCAGAGATTTAAGACAGTGCCATTACTAATATTATTTCTTCACCCTCTTACACAGCAGACAGCTTTAAAGAAGCCAGGAGTGATGCAAGTGACCCTCTGCAGACATCCTCTCCTGTATTGTTGACTCTTCTCAAACAATTCCAGCTCCTCTGGATCTCCAGTGTGGACTCTGCCACCATTCCCAGTGGGAGAACACTCACTGCTGTGTCTCTACTCAGGCAAGTCAGGAGTAACAGCCCCAAAAGCAGGTTATAGAGCTGGATGTGCTGTTTATGTTTGTTTTACTGCAGAGAGAAGTTTTTCTGGTTATCCTTTTGCCTCACAAAACATTTTCCTGTGTGCTCAGCAAAGCTGCCCTGCAATGTCCATGGATCCCACACAGATGTGTGCAATGGAAGGTACCCACATCACTGATAACAGGAATCTCTGCCATGCCAGGGTCATGCCAGGCAGGAGAAGAGATTAAATACACCCTGCTCACCCCATCCCCACACAGCTCCCTCAAGCACTTTGCCAACTGAACAGACAGAAAATGAGAACATTTTCCTCACTGAATTTTTCCTGTCCTCACTGTCCTGAGGAAGAGGAAGGCACAGTCCTGAATTTTTTTTTTCCTCCAAACATCCAAATCATAAACACTCTCTCTAGGAGACAGAAGATTTCCCTGCAAGAACTGACAAATCTACAACCCTGATAATAACCCCACAGATGCCATCAAAGGTGCCCCCAGAACAGGAGCTGACCACCCTTCAGCCAGGGAAGGGCAGAATGAAGGGACAGGCCACTGCCAGGGATCTCCAAGAATTCAGTTTGAGCTATACCTTGGTAGAAGTCATATATGAAAGATTTTAGATTTAATTTAGGGAAAATCTGAGCAAGGAGCTGACTAAAATTTTGGTCCAAGCAAGTTTTGGTGCCTCAGTTTTAGAAGAAGGGATCTTTGCAATCTGCTTATGGATTTTATAAGTCAAGTTGAGGCATGAATCATTTTGACTGTGTTTTGTAATGCAGTAATACTTAAAGCTGAAAGAAAGAGTCTGCATTTCAAATACTGCACTGCAATGAAAACCCTCCATATTTTCTCTTTTAAGTCTTTTTACTTTCCATTTTCAAAATCCAATAAATGAATAGACTCTAAATGGGGCTGATAATGGGGAGCTATTGATTCTAAGCAAGATCTGGCTGTGAGAGAGCTAAAATGGGCTGGAAAATAAGGGAAAATAGGTGTCTGAGGCCTCAGACAGGCACATTTCCAGAGAAATGCAAGCCAGGCAGGTAATGCTGGGCCAGCAAGAGAAGAACATTTGAATTTTTCTGTCTACCTGATTTGCCCTTAATGCAAGGAGAATAGCATTTAGCTCTGCCTCACACTCCAGCTGCAGTATCAGCTTTATCAGCCTTGCTCACATCAATCCCTGCTCACACGTGCAGAGAGCAGCAGGATGAAGGCCTGGGACAATCACACTCAGGGCACTCCCAATGCCTGGTTTTCACTCTCAGTCAGCCTGTCAGGTGGTGTAAGTCAGCAAAGCTTCCCCAAAACTGGGGCTGGAGTTTTGCCCCAGCAGCAGTTTGAGGCCTTTGGTCCAACACAGGAACCAGAACCCATCCCGGCCACAGGCCCCCTTTTAAGGGCTTGGTTTAGGTCTCACTGGCTGAGAGTGAGACAGAACTCCCTTAAAACTGATTGAAATTATTCTCAGCTCCTGTTCAAAAACCATCTCCTTTTAACTACAGGAGCCGTATCCATGCAGCAGCACAAGCATGTCAAGACAAGCATTTGAGTTCCTGCTTCTAAAAAAAAGTCAGTGTATCCCTCTGTCATGGTGTTTGTGAATTTGAGGGCTGGGGAAGAACATCTGCACTGCCTCAATGCCTACTCTTCAAAAACCTCTCCCACAAACCCATCAGGTAGCCAAGAAAACTTTCAAGCTCCCTAAATTGCTTTCAGCCCTGGGTTTGATACTTGTTGTTACAGAGGTCTCAGCGCAGAGAGCTGTTCCCACTTTGTTTCTCAGTGCACAGAGTTGTTCCAGTTGTTTTTAATCAAACTGCTTAATTACAAAACACTGGGGAACTCACTGCTTGCTTTTCAAGTTTGCTCATTAATCTGTGTTAGATTCTACCCAAACGACTGTGGCACCAAGCCAGCCTCTGCCTCACAAACCCAACATTTAAGGAAGTAAATAACCGAAAATGGTTAAAAGGCATAATTATTTTTGTAATGCAACATCTAATTAATCCGTGAAGCACACTGAAACAAGTGCTAATTGACGAGAATACCTTAACAAGCTTTTCAAAAAGAGTGATTAGGCATGGTTAGGAACAGCTGAAATCAAGCTGCAAAGTCACTTTCCCATTTCTGGGTTGGAGCTGGGTGCAGGCAGGGCTGGGGAGGTCTCCTGTCTCCTCTCATGAGCAGCCTGATGCAGCACTTGGCTCTTTGTCTGAGGCACGACACGTTCACCATTATCAGAGACAAGGTCCATCTAATCTGGTATCATTCATCTGCCTCTGCTCGTGGCAGCTCCAATATTGCTGTGTAACGCCAGAGGAATGTGATAATGAAGAACTGACTCATGATGAAGCCATCATCTCCCAAAACCTCCTATGCAGCTAAATGAATCAGGGCTTGCTCTCAGCAGTATCTTGATGTGACTAAGCTCCCACAATAACTCAACCCTTCAGCCATTAGGAAGCAACCTGGAACAGCCCAGAATGAGATTTCTGGCAGAGCACCTTCAAGGTAATTTCCCCATGGCAGGCGTGACAAGCATTGCCCTCAGCAGATGTGATCTTGTAGCAGAAACATGGCAGAGAGGACAGGAGTTATTGAAAATACAGCTGAAATGCCTGATCTGCCAAAGCCCCAGGAGTTCTGCCATTTCACAGGGACCCTGAAATCCTGCTCCCTGTTCTGCAGCTTGGGAAGGTCCAATAGAGGATTTTAGGAAGTTTATGTGCAGAAAAGTATCAACCCGAGCATGAGCACCAAGCTTGACAGGGTTTCTTTGCCCTGTGTTGAGGACCTGCCCTTTGGAGGTGTCACAGCACTGAGGTGACATTGCAGGGACAGGGATGTCACCAGGCTGTGCCCATCTGCTGCCCCCATGACTCCACAAAACCAGGGCCAGATCTCACTTTCCAGTGAAATCTTTGAAAAACCCTGAGCATTTGAAAGCAAAGTCACTGCTACTGGCTGCAAGTATCCCTTTATATTATTTTCTCAGGAGATTTTCCTCTTATCTTCAAATTCAACCAAGCAGTCTTTCTTCCCTTTTTTTTTTCTTTCTGTAGTAACAACTGACATACAAGATCAAACCAGCCTCTGGTTTATGGTTCTGATTTCAGCCACAACCCACTGATTACTCCACTTTGCTGCTACAAGCCAACTATTATGACACAGGAAAAAATATTGAAGTGAGTTCAAAAAATCTTAGAATACACACCCAAAGTATTAGCTGTTTTCCAAATGAGTAAACATAATAAAACAAATTTTGTTTATACAGTGCTGGAAATAAGGAGCTTGTGGAATCTATGCTGAATTTTCCCAAAGTGAAGAAAAGCTGTGACAGATCCACTGGTGTTTGACATGCACAGAAATGGATGGGTATCACTTGAGACACTCCAGAGTTGTTTTTATTTTAAGGAGCCTAAACTACAATACAGCATCTGAATATATCATTGTTTTATTGGATTTTTAAGGTGTTCATTTGTCCACACTTCTAAGAAATGCTTTCCTCAGGATTGCCCTCCCTCAACTGATTCTGTCCAATGGCAAGGATTAAAATAAATGTTTTTGCAGATACAGCTGCTCCCTTCCAGTCTCTCTTATCACAGAATTATTGGCTGTGAGGGCCCTCTCCTTGTCCTGCTCAGCAGGGCCTGTGGCCAAGGCTGGCTCAGGTTTAGCCAAAGCTCCACATCCTCCAAGGATGGCTCTTCCACAGCCTGTCTAGACAGCCCAGCCCAGGCCTGGACCTCCTTTCTAGGGAAAATTCTCTTTCTAATATTCAGCTTTGAGTGTCCAAGCAGCTCTTTTACAACCCCTGCATTCTTGTTTTACTATCTGGCACTGCAGCATCTCCCCCAGCTCAGTACCACCCCTCCAAGGAGCTGTGGGGTGCTCAGAGGGCTCTGCTCCATCCCCTCCCAGCCCAGCCTGATGCCTCAGGATTTAGCTTTTATATTTTTCAGATCCTGCACTGCTTTGCTGTATAACTCTAAAACTCCATAGCCTGTCAGCTACTGTCCTCCCATTTTATTCAGACAAAACAGTTCCTCTCTAGGCCTGAAACTCAATGACACCTCACTGTCTCAGGCCCTGAAAAATGTAAACAAGAGTGAATTGGGGAGGATAACTTGGAGTAAATTATTTCATTATCCGAAGCTGTAATTGTAAAATAGACCTGATTTATAATTGTGTGAAAAACTCATGACAATTGTCCACCTTGGGTGAAGCCTCTTGGAAGCTTTTGACTGCCCAAGGTGTATCTATTGAAGGCCTTTAATAAATACCCATTTTTATTCTCTTAATCTGGTCTAGCCTCTGTTCTAGGGAGCCATCCTAAGGCATCAAGCCCAGTCCTTTGTCTCCAATAACCCCAATGGTCCTGGATTCTCTCCCTTACACTCAGAAAAGCAGCTCCCTCTTTCCCAGGACAGGAAGAACTTGAACAGTTTTGAAGAGCTTGAAGAGGAAGGACACAGCACTTTCACTCCAATAGGCCCCCACTCCCTCCAACTGGGCCTCACTAACAAATTTCCCACTTTTTAATCTGGGCAAACGCAGGATGCCAGCAGCCAGTCCTCCAGCTGGCTGTACCTGACAGTCTGCTAATTGTGCATTATCATTTTACAATTGGAAATATGTTGCCATTGGATCACCAAGTCCCCAATCCATTCAGGAATAAAACAATGCAATAGAGCTGAAGTGGAATAAATGAGTCTTTATCCCAATTTTCTCATATGGGCCTTTTACAGCTGTTACAGTAACATCCATCTGTCTGTTGTATTTCTGATGCCATTCCCTGCTATGGTTTGAGCAGCCATAGTCTCCTTTCATCCAAATGAAGGAGTTGTGTGGGAACAGCTGGACTGCTGCTCGCAGCTCCCAGTCCATCACTCCCTTATTACTGTGGAGCAAGGAGAAGGGAGCATAACTTTGTGTGCTGCTTCACAGGACTTCAAAAAGAAACCCGGCCTTCATCCAAAACGAGTTTATTGTGGTTTTACCAAACCAAAAAGCTGAAGAAACCTGGCACATAAAGCCAGCCCCAAACCATGTGATTGATTTATTTTGATGCTTCATTCAGCAACTTTAGAATAGGAAAAAGATGCTGGAATTCTTCAAGGATCTGGAAGCAAATACCTCACAAATGATACTGAAATCACTCTCTGCCAGTATTTAGGGAGGTTTTTTTTTTTAGTCTCACTTTATAGATTAAAGGTTAAATGAGAAATGTCAACAAGGTCTGACAATGCTGGGGAAGCCAAACCTTTGCTCCCCTTGATCTCTGTGCATCAGTTCAGATCTACACTTGCCACGTGGCCCTTCTTCCCCAGCACTCCACCAGCTGGAGCTCTGTGCCAGGAGACACCCCAGGAGCACCCGACAGCAGGAGAAATGTCTGGGCTCCAAAACACCTTGGTGTTCTCAGAGGTGAGAACAGGGATGATGTGATTTGAGGAGGATGCTGTGCACAAAAGCTGGAGAGGGCACTCACCTTGACCCACCTACACCAACCCACCCAGAGCTCCTCTGGTTCTGTCCCAGCAAAGAGTCTCTGTCCAAAATAATGACATAATCCCACAAAATTGGAGTGCTACTGCCTGAGTCAGTGTAGCTCAAAGGAGTAGAGCTCCCCTTTGGCTTCCTTGCCATCCTCCTCACCCTGGTATAAACCAAAAACCTACTGCAAGACCAGCTAAAGAACAATTATTTTTTTATTGAATAGTTATTTTTATGTTTTGTTTTTTTTTTTTTTTTTTTTTGTAGACCCACCACCTTGAAGGAAGCTTCTTAAGGAAACAGAGAAGAAACAGTCCAGCCCC
>JBBMKD010000049.1:7144585-7167383 GCA_037834095.1 Argya squamiceps
AGCAGAACAGGTATAGCTCAGCTTCATGCTTAGGGGAAACCACTAAAGACCAGTTCAGGACTGGGTTGAGTGATCCCACACACAGCAATTAAAGCTGCTTTCACCAGACAACACACAGGATGTTTCCCTGGAAAGTTCTCAGCACTCAAAAATTGGCTTGCAGTTATCAGCTCAGTCTTGTGGCCCAAGAAAGGAACAGAGAGGAATCAAGCCTTTTCTATTATTATTTTAAAAGGAATCCTCAATTTTGGGGCCGTCTCCAACACTTCCTCATTTCCCTTTGAGTGGAGCTAAAATTATGTACTGCTTTTGGACCAGGATTCATGAGATCTTAGGGAAACAAATTCCTGCACAAAGCCAGGCCAGAGGTCTGATATGGGATCCTGAAAGACTGAGACAAGTCAACAACCATTCTAAGAAAAAAAAAAAAAAAACCAAACCACAAGATGCCCAATCTTTTACCCACAAAAAGAACAGGCAGCTGGGGAGACAAACATCCCTTGACCTCCTACTTCCACGATTTATAAGCCAGTCCAAGGATCCAGGCACACGTCTGCCCTGTCCAGCCCCAGCAGGGCCCACAGCAGCAGAGCAGTGCTAATACACAGCTTTTCCAAGAGCACTGGGCACAACTAATGCCGCATTAATTACTGTGTGAGAGCCCTCGTTAAATCAATAAAGATTACTGCAGTTTTCAGATTTGTGCTCTAACCAAAAACCTGCTCAATGTGCACTAAGTGATGCATTTACCCAGCATGGCTCAGCCTCTCTTACCCTCCCCTGACCTCTCCTACACTCTCTCCATACACATCGTTCTGTAAAACACAAATTAAAATTCAGTTAACATTCCTGGAGACTTCAATCACAGGGCTCCAAACCCCTACATCTCTCAGCAAATGCACTCATCTCCCAGTCCTGAGATGAGCACAATTTTTATTTTTATTATTTTAAATGTTCTTGCCAGTTTCCATTGCAAATCGTGCAACGTCTGGTGAGCAAAATGAAAGGGTAGAACATTCTCATGCTTTGGGAAAGATATTCAGTGTGGGAGAAAAAAGTTTCTTAGAGGAAGTTGCACTCTTTCTAAAAAGAAAAATACAGTGCATGCTTGGAATGGAATGAATAGAACAGAAAAGATGACATTAAGACAGGGGTGCAGGGAATATTTTGATGGTGGCCATAAGAGCTGAAGATGTTTCTCTGCTACGCTGGTAACAGAGAAACATCTGGATGGGGAAGGAATCAGAGAAAGGAGCCTTTATTACAAACCCTGGCAGGAAATGAGAGTGTTTACTTGCTGAAGAGACTACAGCAAGTTTTTATGCCCTGTTCATACAGAAAATCATGATTGCCATCCTCACATTATGGCTGCCCCAGGCAGATACACTCAGGCTCCAAACTAAACTGAGCTGACAGAAATAAACTTCACTTTTCACGTGTGGCTTTGTACAGGGCTCCAGCTGTTGCCTCAGCACTGTTTGTGCTTTGGGATCTGGGAACAGCAGCAGCTGGCACTGGTCAGCAGGAGGGATGGGGAGGCTAGGGGTTAAAAAACCTTCCATTTCATGGAATTATGGAATGGTTTGGGTGAGAAAGACCTTAAAGCTCATCTCATTCCATCCCCTGCCATGGGCAGGGACATCTCCCACTGTCCCAGGCTGTTCCAAGCCCTGTCCAAGGCCAGGGATCCAGGGACAGCCACAGCTGCTCTGGGCACCCTGTGCCAGGGCCCACCCTCCCAGGGAACAATTCCTTCCCAATATCCCATTTAAATATCCCCTCTGACAGTTTGCAGCCATTCTCCCTTGTGCCATCACTCCAGGCCATTGTAAATTGTCTCTCTCCATCTTTCTTGTAGCTCCCTCCAGGCCCTGCAAGGCCACCCTGAGCTCACCCCAAAACTTCTCCTCTCCAGGTGAACACTCCCAGCCTTTCCTCCCAGCAGAGCTGCTCCATCCCTCTGATCATCTTAGTCTTCGGACTGCTTAGTGTGCAGAGCCTGAATTAGACACCATTTCTGGATTTTGCTAATCAGCATTTAGTTGACAATCCCTGTCTCTGCTGAGTCTGGGATTGCAGGAGTTTGTATCAGGACCTGCTCTGTGGGGCTGATTCTCCCTAATGTTTATAGGGAGCCTAAGTGACACATCTTCACCCTGGGAGCTGCAGCACAGTCATTTACATTAAAGTGAGTTTAATTATCCACAGTAAAATTTAGAAACACTTCTGCTTTGATGGATGCAACTGCTACATGCAGTGCAGCAGAAAATCACGGCTGGAGCATGGTCAGGCATTCAGGGAACAGAACAGTGGGGTACAGGTTTAATGATAATTGTACAGGGGTCTCTAGGATTTTATTTTCAGCCCCTCCTTATTTACAGACAATGTATATAACCTATGCAATGAGCAGTAGCCTCAAAAACATTAAAAAGTAGAATATTTGGGCTCTGTAGAAGGTTCATGTTGGCATCTCCCAGCAGTAAGAGAGTGAATGAAACAAGTCATGTTTTAGAGGAGAAGCAGGGGCTGGGGATGTGGGGTTTTTCCTATTCAAAGCACTGTGATCAGCTTTGGGAGCTAAGCACAGGCTTAGAGCAATTTCACATAAATACAGGAAGAACTGATGACAACACTTGGGAATAATCACAATGACTCAAAGCTGCAGAAGTCTTCCCAATGCTGCAGGATCACTTGGAAAAACAATCTCTCATTTTCCAAAAACAGTAAGTGATGATAAATGAGGACTCATTTATTAAGAGGGAACTTTGCATACAGTTTTCTTCTCTGAAAGCACAGCAGAGGATGGAGGTCTCAGGATGCTGAGCACCTTCCTAATGCAATAATTCCAACTTGTTCATAGGACCAAGATGAGAGTCAATCTTATTGATAGCTTTGTTTAACACCTTCAAGGGCTCTGCAGCTCCAGAAAAGACAGTGAGAAGAAGGATATTTATTTTAAACACAACTCATCTCATCTGACCTCACTTTCCCAAGGTTCAAACAGAAGAATAAGCACATCTCAAGAGAAACCCTTAAACTCAAAAAATCTGTAATTAGAACTGGAACATATGCAAGTGGTGAAGGCTGCCCATTGCCTCTGCCAGGATGGCCATGAGCTTTAGTCAATCAAAGGATTATTTTTTTTCCCTCTACAATACAGTTAAATACAAACCAACCCAAAATCAAGTAGGCAGCTGAAACGACATCTCCCTCCTGCCATAGGCTGCCATGAATTCATGCCTTCACCTCTCTCCCTCCTATTTCTCCTCACTAACAGGACATTATCACACTCAGTTTCCTGTACAGGGCTGGTGTGAATTGAAATTCCTCCAGGCTGGTGCAGAGATGATGGGGAATGCAAAGCATCCCGAGGAGCTGCAGCCAGCCCTGTGCCAAGCCCTGCACAGGAGGAGAATTACACTCGGGGTGGTGGCACAGGGGAAATTATGAAAGCAATTCAGAAGCATTGTAATAAAGCACAATGCACTGTAGTGCTGCTCAAATTCAAACCAGGAATGAATTCTTTCATATGTTAAGTGCTCCCTGAAGCACGGCGCTGCCTGAAGCGCGAGGCCCTGGCTGGGGGCACAGTGGTACATGCTGGAGCTGGGGCTGGGTGCCTGACACGGGGCTGCAGCTCAAATCCAGACTGACATGCCCACAGCTCCTTAGCTGTCTGAGCCACAAAAGCCAAATTAAACATTGCTTCAGCTGCAGCTTACCCTTTGTACCTTCCAAGCCATTATATTAAGGAGCAGTGTCATTTATGAGCTGGCCGTGGGGAAGGGCAGGTGTCTAACACTGAGAAATCATTGCAGCTCGGGGTGATAAATCCACTCTATAAACTGCAAGCAACAGAAATGAGCTCCACATTCGAGCCCACCCCTTCTTCCCTTTCTTTTTGCCTGTGCTGGGATGGATGCTGAGCTCCAAACCTGAGCAGCCTCCTTTGGTGGCAGTGGCACAGCTGTAACCTGAGGTCACATCAGCGTGATGCTGGCAGCTTGCTCCAATACCTGCTGAATTCAGTGGAAACCTTTCAATGGGCTTCAGCAAGCTTTGGTTTACTCCCTAGGTGACACTGTATGTCTTTTTTTTTCCCCCTTCTTTTAAGCCTCACAGTATCAGGCAGTTAAAAGTGTTATTTAATCTCTGGCCAGCTTGAGTTGTCTTCTCAGCAGGAAGCTCCATCTCACCAACAGACCTTGGAGCCTTCCCCTGTGAAGCAGCAGAGAGGAACATGTGTCACTTTGTCACTTGGAGGCTGCTTTAGTCATCCTTGCCTTGTGGGGGGGGCTTCAAATAGATCCTGATACCCAAACAACACAAGTTCAGCTGGGCACAGGCAGGAGGCAGCTCCTCACCTCCCAGCTCAGCCCCAGGGAGAAGGTGGATCATTAAAACACTCCTGGCTGTGGTCTCAGCACAGGGGCTTGTCCACACTCCTCCCTGGGCATTTAGGGGGTGGGAGGGCCACCTCAGACACTGCAGAGCCACTGAGCACTTTATCTTCAGAAAACACAGCAGTGACACGGCTGATAACAACAACAGCAACAGGTGCCCTCAGCCCCTGGAGTAGCTCAAGCAGTCAAGGTGCTCTGTTCACATCCATGCTCAAGCCTTCCCAAATTAAGGAATTTAATTCCAAGGGCCTGACAGCCACGTGTGGCACGTGTGTTCCTCATGAATGTACAAGTGCACTTCTGCTGCAGGAAGGTTATGAACATGCAGAGCCTGCAGAAGCAGAATACAAATTCTCTTTGCTAACAACCTAAAAATTATGTGGAAACTGGGGTGAAGAAGCAAACCTAACTGTGAGGTTTTCGTCTTCTTCTCTTCTTTGTGAAGAAGAAGAGCTCCAACACCTAACTAATGTTTTTCTTCTATCTAGCAAGCCAGAGGAGTGATCTGCTTCCAGAACTACAAGCAGGTCAGCAGCAATATCAGCCATGCTTCAGAGGAGTGATTTTCAGACCATTTCCTGAGGGGACACCTCCCCAGCAGCTTTGTGTTCCTCTTTCCATGGTGCTAAACTGAGAAAAATGAGCTTGGCTGCCTGGTGCACCCTGACTGCCCCTGTCCTGCCACCTGCAGCAGCCTGTGACACTGCTGTCCCAGCACCTGCTCAGCTCCTGAAAACACACATCGCTGTTTCTTCAACACAGGGCAGGACTCCATTACCCACAAATTTCTAGGTCCTTCTTTCCTAGGGAGGGAACTCTCCCCGGGAGAGATCAGTATGGGGAAAAAAAACCCAAAACTATCCAGGTTACTCATAGCAAACTACATTTGCATCTAGAAATAGATCCAAATTTGCCTGCTGCTCCAAGGATATCCAGATTGCTGTTGGTCACTCAGACCTTCCCAGGATCATGAAGTCAAGAGGACCACAAAACTGGGGGTGGATTTACTTTGGTGCTTGCCCTTTGCACTGGTTTTTGTGGTGCCTCACCCCTCAGGCTGTCACAAGGCCAGTGCAGAATCCTCTCCCTCCCATCTCACACCCCCTGCATGGCAGCTCTTTCTCAGAAAGGTCTTTGGGTTCAGTTTAAAATGTGCTGTGCTGTACACAGCCTTTCTGCAGCAGTGCTGGCAAAATGGTCTCACAGCCTGAACGTGGTCTGTGAAACACAAACTGTGTCAAACCACACAGCTCCAGGGGCCTGCTGCCCACTGCTTTGAGTCTCAGGGCGTGTAATTACTGAGCAGCAATTTCAGGTGACACACTAGGCATACATTATGCCCATCTGCATGAGTGGTCTCATTTCCTTACATTTACAACCTGCAAAAACCATGAATAAACTTGGACTTCATGATTTTTTTCTTATTTTTTTAATTTTTTCTTTTTTCTTTTTTTTTTTTTTTTGCTTTCCAGTAAATTTCAGGTTTGGAACTTGGCAGAGGGAGCCATTGTATTTAACCACCTGTGCAGACATTAACTAAACACTTGAGCTTTATGACCAAGAAAACACCAAGTGCTAACACTGCTCACAGAGATGTTTGGGCACCTTCCAGCTCGTAGCAGGACAAGGTTGGGAATGCGCAGCACCTCCATGCAGCCTCTGCTCTCCCTCACTGTGCAAGGGGTGGGAGTGCTGCCTCGTGCAGGAGGATTTATGGGGTTAGAGCCATTCCCAGGCAAAAATCTGTGGCAAGGAAAGGTGCAGGCAGGGCTTTGGGGAGGTCACAGCCTCTCTGTGTGCTCTGCTTGCTTGACAAAGGTTGCTGGAGAGCTGGGAGCCACAGAGGCTTTTCCCAGCTCCCTCCAGCAGGAGTTTCCCACTTGCGTTATCAGTAATATTTCATTGAAAAGCATCTCCAGGCCTGGCCAAAGCAGCAGCCTGGTTCTGTGAGGGGTTTCACAGACACTCAGGTCACAAGTGGCCCCATGCCTGTACTGACAACAGGCAAAGAAAAGCTCCTTGACCACCTCCCCTAGGGGGAAAGTTGAAACCCACAGGGAATAAATGACTTTACTGATGGCAGCCCAGGTCACAGGCAGCACCAGGGTCTGAATCATTGCACACCAATTCCAGGATTCATTCCTTAACTGCAGCACTCTCCTCAGCTACTGCTGGAGCAACAAAGGCCATGAGAGCTGCCTGCAGAAAAACACTCACATTCTTCCAAGCTGGAGACATAACACAGAGGGAAGCCTTAGAACTGCAGGAAAGGCAAATCTATACCATGGCCTGGCCTTTCCTGGACTCTCTCCAAGCCCTTGCTGTTGAACAGTCCAGGGATTTTGATTTCAGAGCTGTCAGGTTTCAATTAATTCTCAGTATTTTGTTGGGCCCTGACCTGCCCCATTTCTCCTGCAGAACCCAGAGCAGGGTGTGCTGTGCCCAGCTCTGGAGTGAACATGAGCAGCACAACCTTTACATCCAAGCTGGTTTGACAGGGACAGCTCTAAGGCTTAAACCCGAGCCCTTAAACCAGGGCTGAGCTGGGCTGTGGCTGGACCTCCCCAGCCCAAAGCCCTGGGCCTGCTGTCCATAAAATCCATGTCATTCCAAGGCTCTTCCCTCGCACAGCAGAGCCCAGAAGCCCCTGTGAAATGGTCAGTTCAGAGTCAGTACAAATAAACTGACATTGCTCCAAAGTGAGATCATTGGCAATTTATTCCTGCCCAAGCCCTACCAGAAAGAAAACAGTGTTTCATGTTGAGGCTTTTTTCCTCCTCTCTCCCGCTCTCATTTCTCATCTCTCTGCTATTTCCATGTGCTTCCCACCACACTGTGATTAATCTTTTCTAAGGCCTAAGGGACTGGAGGAAAGAGGTAAGTCAGACTCTATCAAAGACCCTACACAGAGGCAGCCAGGATCTGCCCCAGCCTTTGTGGGGCTTGCAGCATTCCAAGAAACATTTTCCATCCTCAGAAGTTATAAAGAGTCAGAACTTTTACAGCTCATTAGTAAATCATTAATGAGATATTCCCTTTACCTCTCAACAAGCTCCTTGCTGCCCTCCCCCAAACCAATCCTAAAAATCCTCCTGTGAAAAGGAGACTTTTGTTTTCAAGGCATTTCAAGTAAATGCCCAACTCCTCCTTTTCTTCCACTCCCCAGCACAACATTTTCCAAGAGCTGAATTCAAACCCACCAAAGCTCCTCCAGGGAGGTGCAGAGCTGGAGCCAACCTGCTTGGCATGAGCAAAGGGATTGCCACACATAGACCTACCATGCCCAAATTCTGACTTTCTAGGGAAAAAACCCAAAAAAACCAAAAACCACCAAGCAATTAAGAGCTGTTAGCATGGTGGAAGCCTGGGAAACACCTGACTCCAGCACGGATCCCAAATCCACACAGGGAATTTGCCAGCCTGGCCATCAATGTCAACTCCAGTGAGGAACAGGAGCAGCTTTTGTGCTGTTTGTCAGTAAAAGCTCCTCCAAAGCAGCCCTAGAAAAGCACATTTATCAGCACTTCTCAAACACTGGATGGTCATAAAAGAACAGCAGCAAAAGCAGTTTCTGTCAGTATAAATTATGCTTATTCCACGAGGATCATGGAAGCACAGGTGTTTTAGAGGAACAGGTGTAAAACAGGTCTGGAGCTCCTGCCCTGAGCAAATAATTCCAGTGTTTTCAAAGGAGCAGTTGCAAAAGGGTTCTGTACAACTCAAGTGCTGCAGGAGATGGAGACTTGGCTGAAATACTTGAAAAGAAATGGGCTTCCAACAGATATTCAGCTCCAAGATAGTCTTCCACCCTATTTACAAAGATTTGGGGTCTCTATTAGATCCAAACCTCACAATATAGCACTTGGCATTTACCAAAAAAAAAAAAAATTTAGAGAAATAACTTGTCTTCTTGTCTTGTGGCTTCTAGTTTTACTTTTTATTAAATAAAAGCATCTCCCATCTGTACCTCATGGCACATTCAGACTTATTCCTGTGCTTGCCATGGAGTATCTGCAACCATTTACAGTATTTTGGTGCGGTCATTCTTGCAAAATTATCAATAATCTCACACTACTTGACTGTATCCCTGAAGTCTGAGCTGCTGACACCTTCTGATTGAAACCAGAATTCCCTGATAAAGAAAAAAGGCTGTCCCTGGTTTGAGAGAGGGAAGTCAGAAAGTATTAAGTTGCTGAAAGATTAGAAGGAAAAGCAAAGAACTCCAAGTATGTTCTACATTTCAATATCACAGGGAATATGGTACTTGGCTGTAAGGTTTTAACATATCACTGATAATAACGGGACATGTAAGAGCTAAGCCTGAGTCAGAAAGCATCAGGGCCTAGAAGATGATTAGAAATTCAGAGCTCAACTTAGTTTTGTGTTTTAAATGTAAATCCAAACCAACTCTATTCCACCTAGATTTGCCTGCACAGTTTTAACAGAGATATTGTCAACACCGGAATATTTCACTCAGGACGTGGCCTCCCATGACATGACCCCTCTCCAGCTCTTCCAGAGGTTCCCCTGTGCCTGTGGGTTGGGGAAAATGTGCTCAGATCTCACCTGGGACAGAGTTAATTTTTGTGTGGGGCAGGAACTGCAGCTTTGGCTGTTCAGGGAAGGGAGACCAGCATGGTCACAGCAGTGCAGTGACCACAAACACCACATGAACTCGGGGCTTGAGTTCATTAAATCACTTTTTAAATCTCAGGGAGGAGAGAAACCAGTGTGAAGGTGAAGTGTTGCCCCACAGGGTCTCAGGGAGGAGGGTCTGGTGCTGAGCTGGGACCACATTTCAGTGGGACTGCATCTCAGCCACAGTCTCTGTGCAGTTCATGTCTCTGTGCTTGCATCTCTGCTCTTGGAGCTGTCAGTGTTCCTGTGCTTGATATGGATTCACATTCTCTGCTGGAATCCACCTGGGTCCTGCACCTGCAGAAACACCAGCCAGCCCCTTTGCCGCAGGTTAACAGAGAAAAGTGTACCTTCAGTTTGTCCTGATTCTGGAGTTTGGTCAAAACTAAAAGATTTTCTTTTAACTTTCCCTACATCTACCAATGTAACATTGCATTTAAGAGTATATCCACTTACAGACAGATATTTAGTATTTCTCAAAAGGCAGGTATTTGGTAAGATCTGTTTGCTATAATTGCAAGCACTGGAATACTCATGGGTTGATTGCTCCCATAAATACAGGGGGTTCCACCAGCTGGCTGACTGGCCATGTATTTAGGATTGCTTTAGCACATATTTAGGATTGCTCCTGTACTCCTGCTCCTTCTGCAGTCCAACCTGGACCCCAGGGCAGAAGTCCTGCCCTTTTCTCTAACATCAGGTTATCATCTTTATAGGGACAAAGAACTGGAGTTCAGCCTTAGCAAGGCAAAGTCTTGTGCCTGCTGGTGAAGCTTCCAGCACCCATCCTACAGATCCTCAACATTTCATCAGAGACTAAATCCTACAGACTCCCACCTTAATAAATGAACACAGCAGCTGCAAGTCAGCAGAGGCAGAAAAAACGTTTGTGATGCTTCTCTTGGAGAACATTAAGACAGCAGCTGGCAGCCTTTTCTTTTTAGGATACTACTGAGATGCACCAGTTATTCAATGGAAAACTACACAGAAAAGCAAAATATTTCTCTACTTGCCAAAGCACAAAGAAGGAAACCAGACAAGATTGAAATCAGCAATTTTACCCTGACAGTGTTATCAAATCTTTCCTAATGGAACCACATGCAAGATAAAAGTGATCTATTATCAGGACAAGTGCTCTGGTTGATTTCAAATCAAGCTAATTCCAAAACCAAAGCACAACTGGTGGAGCCCTTGTTTACGTGTGGCAAGAATTAAATCCAGAACAACCTTCTGTTGGAAACTTTATGCCATCAACACTTTTTGGGGCTTTCCTTGCTTTAACCTTTCTGGGTTTTAATAGGGACTGTGTTCTCTGGTAAAGGTGGACTTAAACACAGCTGTGCCAGAGGAGCTGACCTGAGGATGGACTCAGCCCCCACAGTCCTGGTGGAGACAAAAAAAAGCTTTTTTTTTGATAAGTTGTAAGGTCCAAGCCCATCATCCTTGGTGATGGTGCCCATGTGCCCAAGAATCCAGCACACAACCCCACTGCCTGTCCCTTTTCCTCTGTGTCCCTCCACCACTCCTTTGGGGCATGGAGTTGTCACCTCATGCACTGCTCTGTGTCCCTTGTCCTCACAGGGACAGAATGTCCGTGTAGGGTTTTGGTGGTGGGTTGGCAGTGTCAGCTTTAGGGCTGGATCTCAGAGACCTTTTCCAGCCTAAATGCTCCTGTGACAGAGGGGTGGGGACAGCAAGGGGGACAACCTGCAGGGAGGATGGACCTCTGAGCAGCCTGGTCCAGTGGAAAATGTTCTTGTCCATGGGAGGGGGATTGGAATGAGAAGGTTTTTAAGGTCTCTTCCAATCCAAACCATTCAGCGATAGTAGAAACAAAGAGGTACATGAGGAATAAATAGCTTTGAATTAGGCCATGTTTATGCAAACCAAATGAAGCAAGAACAGCTACAACTATTTAACAGCCAAGCAAAACCGGCCCATTAAGAGATATTTGAATTTTAAAAGGGCCCAAAGAGACCTATTTTTCTATTTTATTTCTTAAAACATCTTTTTTGAGGGAAAGGGTAATTTAGCTCAAATTTTCCTTAGGTTTTTCTTTACTGAACACAGTCTGGTTTTCATTGGGAAGAGAATCATCTGTTCAGGAAAGTTATTAAAAAAACCAAGCCAGATATGCTCTATTAAAATCTTAAATAATACATGAATTCATTTGCAAAATGTGAAGCACTAATAACCTCGGCACATTTTAGTCAGATGCACTTTAAGAACAATTCCTTTTCTCCACAAAAAGCATTTTCTATGAACACCTTAAATCAGCTCTATTAGCAGTTTTAGAAACAGGAATGTGGCTAGGAAGACAATTCCAGGCAGAAAAGGGCAGACATTTGTTGGGGGGAAATTAAGGGAATGTAAATCATTTTCCAATAAATATTCCATACAGAATATTCTGTCCTGTGATATACAATACTGTCTTTTTCCAGAGATATTGCATTCCCTCCCTGTGGATGCTGAAAAGGATTGCAGTATTAAGTTTCAATTGATTGTTAACAAAACCCTGAGCCTGTTCCTACTTTTGATTCAATCCACTTAGAATGGCAGGCTGAGCTCTTCTAATCTCATTTTAATTTTCCATGGGGGACTAAGTGTCCAAAATCCTTGTGAGGGGGCTGGAAATTTCAGCTGTAAGATGCAACAACCTGATTCAAAGTCAACTGAGAAAGGCACTCCTTTGGATTAGGTCCCTGATGGCCTTGGAAGGCTTTGGAAAATGCCCTGAATTACCATTTTCTCCTAAAGCAGGATATCATTCTGCCCATATCACGCCTCCAAATGCAGTTAATTCTCAGCCTTTGGAAGGAAAAGGATGCCAGTGGAATAGTCCCACATTACAGTTCCCTGGACTGGTTTTCCTCAGTTTGCCATTCCTGTTGCCAGTTTGGATTCCCTGGTGCCACAATCGCCTTTCCAGACTTTGAATATCTAATAAGTACCTGAACCCTACCCCATTGCCCAAAATTTTATTCTTGGCCTGCCCTGCTCTACCTGTGTCATCCCATTCTTCTTCCCCTTTTTGATCCCCTGCCCACCCCATACCCTGACAAGGAGTTTCCTGTCTGGGCAGAATCCCTCTCCTTGCACTGGATTTCACCTTCCAGAAAAACTAACAAAACAAAAACAGCCACAAAAGCAAAAGAAATAAAAAACCAAGTCATCCCAAGCACTTTGGCTTCTCAAGTCCATCCACTCCGGCCCTGTAAATCTCATCCTGGCTATTTCACACAATCTGTGTGATCCCACTGATCCCAAAAGGGCCAGGCTGGTGTAGGAGGTGGGGTTTCACACCTGGCAGACATTTGGGGACAGCCTCCAAAGCCTTGTTTCCATAGCCCACATCCTCCATGGAATATCAAGCCCTTAAGCTGCAATTTCACTGTCCTCTCCCACCTTATCTCCCTCCCTCTCTGCATCCTACTCCCTGCATTTCCAACACTGGTGCCATAAAAAAATTCCTGCTGTGTGTTCAGATGAAGAGGTTTCACAGTCATGGTTCAGATCATCATCTCAAACTAAGGATAAATATATTTTACAGGTCAATGCTTGACCCTGTGCCCAACAAGACACACAACAGCCCCAGAAGTCAGTCAACAACTCAAGAACCAATTCCAGAAACCCAAACCCAAGCCCTGCTCAGTCCCTCTCCTCAGCAGCTTTATTCTTCAGACTTAATGAGACAGATGCAAACAGCAGGCACTTATTCTCTAATTAACCAATTTGGCTGCCACTTTATGATCATTAACCCAATGTTGCTGGGTCAAGATTGCACACAAAGTATTCCTTCCTTCTCTGCCTCTCATTCCTCATCTGTGCCAGGCTTGGAAATCAGCCTCTTCCCTCCATTCCCCAATCTGAGTACAAACCATCTTTGCTCACTCACTGCAGCACCTTACAAGATGCATTCTCGAGATCTAAAAATAAGCTTGTTAGATTATTTGACAGTCAAAAATTAAATAAAATTGGAAGTAGTAATTATTTTCTTGATTATTTAATGTGGGCCAGACTTTTATCAAAATATTTTGACACGAGAAGATTTGTGAAAATAAATAGGCAATCAGCAAGTCATTGCTAACGGAAAGGACTTTTTTTTATCCAGGGAAAGAAGTATATATTACCTGTCAGTGCCAGGGGAGAGTCTCGTGCTTTAAAAGATGATGTGTTAACAGCACTTTATCTAGAAGACAGCCTAACAGACAGCTCAACATCACCAGGTGACAGATTCATGCAGTGCCACACTGAACATGGCAGAAACACTGCACTGCTCAAATATCAGTGAATTGTGAGTGTTTAGGAGTTCCTGGGGGGGGGCAGAGGCTGGAAGATGAGTGTGAGCTCAGCTTGATGAGAACCCAAATCATCAGTGTAAGAACACTGGGGAAAAAAAATAAAATCACCATCATCCATCCTCCTCCTTTCTTATCCTAAAAACTCTCCAGGGAGTAGCCACAGAAGTGATTGTATCAAACGTGAAGGAGGGAGCTTTGCCAGCCTTGTGCCACCCACCAGGTCAGTCCTTTGCCTAAACTTGTGGAGTTTCACCTCCTGGCCCTGTCCAAGATAGGACATCTCCTGCTCAGCCAGACCTCTGTCATAGCTGGTTTGCTCCTCTCAACTTGCCATTTGTACTCTGACTGAGTGAGTGCCAATGTTAGTGAAGCATTTCTTGTTTCCTATCCAGGCAAACCTGACTTTGGAGATGATCTGAAGAGTCCTGGGATCTGCAGCATCTCTGCTGTTCAGTGTTAACCAGGAATACACAGCGCCAGGTTTTTATGGCACAAACAGCTGCTAGAATTATTCACTTCTCCTTCCTCAAACAGAAGAGTAATAACATATGAAATGGATTTTATCTGCTTTCGGGATAGAATTAATATCATTTTCCTATGCTTGTCTCTTTTTTGGAACTGCTTTGCATAACATTTCCTAGAAACACTCTCCATATGCACACCCAGCGCTCCACACCAGCAAGACACTTCAGCTGGGCTGACTGGGATGGAAGGGGAGGAGGGACCCATCCCCACCCCTTTGTTAACACCAACACGGGGATGGGCTGTGCCTGAGCCAGGTGAATCCCTCCAGAGCAGCAGGACAGCTCCCCTCAGACCTCCACACAGTGGGCCTGCAGAGATTATGTTCAGCACACAAAACACACACACCTCAGCTTGGAAAGGCCTCGTTTAGCATCTGGTGTGGTGTGTCAGATTCCATTTGAGATACTGGGCTCCAGAGAGCAGTGGGAGAAAACAACACACTCCAGAGTCCGTGTGTAACATGAGGAGTTAATCCCACACAGGCATTCATCTTTTCAAAGCATATATTCCTGACAGCTTTGGAAAGCACGCTTACAATTTCCATAATGTTTGAAAACATACAGACACTTTCTCTCAGTGTCACAACGTCTTGAACTTCTGAGACCCTTTTCGTGACACCATAAACTTCTCCTTGGAAGCACAGTATGATGTCAGAGGATGTAACAGTACAAGAGGTGAAGAGGAAAGCTGTGGGAGCATTCAAATAACTTTTTCTGGCCTAAAAAGAAATAAAATAAAAACTGGAGTTTGATCCAAGAACATTTTGTTCATTTGCTATACAGGGGTGCCTTTTGTATGAGCACAGACTGTTTTGTGGACTCTGGTCCTCTGTAGTCACCATGAAACGGAAAATATACAATGAAGCTAGTGATGTGTTATCATCTGAGATTTCTATGAATGCTATTTCTGTCTTATGTTCACAGAGAACTGCTGGTCAAACGTTCATCCACTACAACTTGATAAAAACAGGGGTTTAAAGAATTATCACAGATATTTATAGCATATTTTCTTTTCTCTCTTTTATCTCATCTGCACTGTTGGCACGCTAATGCTCATTAGTGATCAGGTTTAAGTGAATCATCCAAAATAGCTTTTCTTTTTTACCTTTTTTTTTTTAAGCTGCTTGTTTCTCACACATTCATCAGGGTTAAAAATATCCATATTTTTAATAAATAGATATCCTTTGATATCATCCAGGTGAGCCAAACAAGTTTCATGCAAGCACAACTGAGCTGCTGCATCTGTCACCTTCAGGTTTGACTTGTGCCATGGTTCCAACAGAGATTTAATGAACAAGTCAAATTTGATGCAAACTTTCAGAAGTTTCACAGCTCTAATCAGCAAAATAGAAGTGTGCTAGATAATTACTGGAGTGTTAAGCTGATATTTCTCTCTGTAATCCCCCAGATGAAAGGACCAGATTTCACAAGAAAAGTCTTTATTTTTAATAGCACATGCAAAAATAGACATTATAGCTACTGATGTTAATGAACACTGGACTGTTCACACCTCCAGCCCTGCTCACCCCTGTGAAATGCTTCTCTCACATGACCACAGTGGCTGTCACCAGGATCAAGCTCAGGGCTAACAATATTCACATCTTCCTCTCCCCTTCCTTCAGAACTCCACTTTTCCCCTTCCATTTATCTATTCCACACTTGTCAGCCTCCATCCTCTGTCTCATCACAGCCTTTTCTGCTGGAAATCGTCAGCTCAGTGAGCAAAACTCACAAATTGCACCTTCCTGCCCCCCTGGAAAAGGCCTGCTACCCACTCAGAGAGGGCACCAAGATAGAAAATCATACCCATCACTGGGAGTAGCCTCCATTAAATTAAATTGGAAGAAGAAATTGTGTAGGGCTGGGATTGGCTTCAGACCTGCCCTGGTGAGGCTGAAGCTGTGAATGTTTGTACGTCTTCAGGATGGAGTTTGTGACCAGCTGTCAAAGCCTTCTCACTTGTTTCAATTACTGCAACCCCCAAAGTTAAAAACGTAATTTTAAATAGGGGCAAACCCACTTTTCTCTGTCTGTGTGACAAATGGAATAGCTGCCTCAAGATTGCTGAAAAATATCCTCCAAATGACTGCCACTTCAGTAGATTTGTTGGCCTCCAAACACAAGGTACCATTGGTAACAGTATTGAACAGCCTTTAAAGGAGCTGATGTTATTTTTCACTCAGTTTAACCTTGAAGTTTTTCACAGACTCACCAAAAACAAAGCCCCAAAGGCAGTGAAAACATTTTAGGCACTTCAGCCTGGGGCCTTCAAAAAAGACTGAGCACAGCTGTCAAACATATCAGCTCCACCAGCCACCTTCCATTGTATCACCACATTGATATTCACACCTACACAACCATCCAAACACTGGTGATTAAAAAAATTAAGTATAATTTTTGAAACAAAAACAAACATCTCATGGGGAATATGTGGACCTCAGCATAAAAGAAAAGAAAATGCCTCCATATGCCCAAGGAAGAAAAGGCGAGAACAGATGGCTTTCTTGCCTTGTCTTCGTGCTGCTCTCATACAACTTCATGCTTTGGGTTAATGTTTTAATCCAAACTCGGTGATTAACAATAGAGACAGACGGAGGATTGTGTTTCACTCTATAATTAGGCAGACACAATGAGGTGACTTCTCAGCAAGGTACAGAGGGATATAAAGCGCCTGTATCTCCATTAGTGATATTCCCAATGCACAAGGGAATAACTTTTATTCCACTACAGGCAATAGAGATGAGATTTTAAAAACCCTCAGACAGACAGAACCCAGGGTTTGCAGTGTTATTAGTGAAACAAAATACCACAAGGCTCCTTTCTAGACAAGACTTAACTCTTCCCTAACTTCAAGCACGAGCTGGGCACGTGGAACGGAGCCCACCACTCATGTCAGGAGATCCAGTGACTGACTCGTGGGGAATCCCACATGGAAAACCAGTGAAACAGCTCTGGGGAGGGCACAAGGATCTGCAAACAGTGATCTGCTGAGATTCCCAAGCTGTGCACAGCTGCTCTGCCTACCAGCACTGTGGTAGGGTTTCCTTCTATGGGCTTATAGTGGTTTGAAAACAAAATGAGTGAGAAGCTCCAAGTCAGAAATACAAGTTAATAAGAAGAACAGCAAAAAAGTAAAATAAAATAGAATAAATGCAATAATACAAAAGCCCACTGACAGAGTCAGAACATAACCTGAGCAGGGTGATGGAAGCAGTCCAGGTGAGGAGGTCTTCCTGAAGCAGTGATCCCATAGAAAGGTCTGGTAGCTCCAGTCCTCTGTGAATCCAGTGGGGAAGGGCCCCTGCACTGTCCCAAATCCCAGATTATATCCAGGTGGGAATGCTTGGCTTCTCCCCCTGGGCGGGGCATCCACAGTGGGATGAGGAGTCACACAGGGGGTCCTTGATGGCCCATTAAGGAGAGATGGGAGTCACCTGTGAGCCGTGCAGCAGCATTGATGGGCCAGTAACAGAAGACAATTAACAGAAGAGGGAGGGGGGCCTGGGAGAACACTGCTTCAGCAATTGGATTCAACAGTTCATGAAGATGGTGATAGAATACTTTGTGCACATCCTATACTACAACCCAGGACAGGGCTTGCTCATGACTGAGGTGCTAAAACATGAGTGGGTCAAGAAAGACCCACAACTTGTGTCAAAACTTGAGACTAAGTACATAAACAGGAGGAAAAAGAAAAAATAAAAATAAACACAAACAACAACAAAAACCAAATAAAACCACCATTTGCCACAGTAATGAAAGTATTTGAGGTTTCAGACCTGAAGGTAAAGCCCACACTCTTGTACGGCCTGGTTCAAGAGGCTTGGAACACACAAAGGCTGCACAGGAGTGACCACCCTGGTCTCCTGAACTCAGTTTAAAAGCTGATGTGTAACCAGGACAGAGAGAAACCACCTGTGAGAGGGTCTACAAGTGTCTCGTGCCATCAGAGTGCCCACGCTGAGGCTGGGGCAGTGCCTTAGGAAGCCAGGCATGCATCTCATCTGCTTCCCCATGGCAGCTTTGCTCTGTAACAGCTCCTGTTTATGAATGACAGGAGAATGATGAGAATTTATTACTGCTAAGACAAAATTCTACAAAGGAGGTGCCAAAAACAACACAAGATGTGTTGTGTGCAGTGGAAGTAACAGGAGCCCAGAGCCTGGACAGGGTGGATTTGAGCAGCAGGATCAGATCTGATGATTCAACCCTTCCAACAAACTCTCCGTGCTCTATTTACAGCAGGGACAGGGCAGGAGGACAGTGACCTCTCATGTCCTGTCTGATATAGGTTAGCATGTGGTCAGAGTGTAATGAACCACGTGTAAATGTATCAATCTCTGAAGGTCCAGCCTTTGCAGAGAAGTGGCTAAAATCAATTAACGAGACGGCTTTTCAGAGGTGCTTTGTAAAGCAAAAGGTTTAATAAGGAAAAATATTAAAATAACAAATGTTACAGAAAACAAAAGAAAAGCCATGCACAGGTGTCCAAGAAAACCTCTGACACCCTGCTAGAAACACTCCAAAAAGCCTCTTAGTTCCTTTGTGCTCCTTCCTAAACACTGAATGTTTTAGGAGAGACAACCTGGCCTGCTGCCAGAGAGATACAGGGTTTGAAGAATGGTGACAAGGTCCGAAAGATGCCTCTGTCTTTGCCCTGAGCCAATCACTGCCAGGAGGGTATGGAAAAGTCTAGGTAAATTTCTTAAAATGTCTAGAGGTAAACTGCAACTCTTTCCCTGTTTGGAAACACCTGTTGGGGGTGTAGGGTGCATGCCAACAGCTGTCCTCTCCCCTCCTGGAAGCTCAGGGATTGCCACTGTCACTGACTGGTGGCCCAAGGTGTTTAATAACCTGCTGTCAGCAGGAGCTGGTGCTCAGTGCTGCCTGCACAGGCCAAGCACAGCAGCTCCATCCAGAGGGAAAGGTTCCCCCATATCCTCTCCTGCCATTTGGGGTTGCCTCATGGCTTCAGGAGCAGCAGGCTGAAAGCCTGCCCAAGGCAGGGTTTGAATTCAAACACAGCATTAAACATGGGCTTTGTGGGCTCAAATCTGAGAGACTTCAGTGGACAGAGCATTTCCCTGCACAGAGCCACGGTCCTGAACCACAGCTCAGGGGCTCAAGGCATGAGGGTTTGGTCTTTCCCTGCCAGAAACACAACTCCTGTGTGAGGAACACCAGCTCCTGATCCGTAATGACAACACAGATGCAAAGGCAGCTCTTGGTTTGACTCAGAGACACAAATCTGCTCTGCAGAGATCCACAGACTGCCTGGGAGCTGCCCCAGGGCAGGAACTGGACATCCCTGTGGATACCCTCCTTGCAGGAGGAGGTAGCCCACAAAAAGATATTTAAACTGGAGTGGTCTGAGGGTAGAATTTCAGCTGGTTATCACTGGCTTTAGCCAGATTTCAAGGGCTCAGTCTGTGCCTGCAGCTGAGGTACGTTTTCCATAGGATTCAATCCCCATCACCACCAGAAATCTGATCTGGAAACCTGGAATTGTGTGTCCACACCAGCACCAAAGTGACAAACAGCACAGGCCCAGGCAGACACAAGAGGTACCCAACTCTTACAAAACTGTTCTGGACCAAGACTCCTTTTCCAGTGGTGATGAAGAGCTCTGTAAGTCAAATAAAGCAGCATATGGAAAACCCCCAGCACTGCATGTTCTCATAATTTTTGGAACACTGTAAATATTTGAGTCAGTAGATCTTAATCCATAAACACAGCTGGACTCAAGAAACAATGATGGTAACTTATTATAATTTAAACAATTGTGTAACAAAACAAACCAATGATAATCACTTTGGTTTCCTAAGGACAATAGGCACAACCTTTGCACAAAGTTAGCACGATGGTACATGTAATTACATAAAAAATAAACTTACATATGTTAAGATAAATTATTCTCAGCTTTTAAAGAGTACTGTGGAGGAATGACAGTGGAAGAGCAAGGCTGTGTGGTGCAAAGCCAGCATTTCATATAATGTACAGAGCTGGGATGGCAACAGCCAAAGCACACCCCCCTTCCCTTCCATCCTCTTCCAGGACTCATTATTTTAATTGCTTTGTGACCAGGAACATCATTCCCCCAAGTTCACCCTCAATGTAAGCCCTGATGCACAGAGTTTACACACAAAGCACTGGTGGCTGATCTCTGCTATGATTAAGGAGAGGAACATTTCTCCAAATTGCATCAGAACAGACCTGGGCACTCATCTCACGTTTTATATAAGTTAAATGGGGCTTAAGTTCTTTCCTGAAAGTTTAAATAAGTTCACTTTCTTCTTATTTCTGCTTTGCATTTTCACAAGTGTTTGCATTCAGCAATAAAACCTAGAGACAGAAGTAAACACAATATGGTTCAAATCCATTTCAGAATTGTTCTAGGCAGGGTGCTGTTCTCAAGTTTTTTACTAGACATGTAAAGTGGATTTGTCTACCACCAAAACACGTAGTCAAGACAAAAAGTACTCAAAAACAAAATAGGATTTTAAAGTACACACGTTTTATAAGCAAGATCATGATTATGGCCATAAACTCTTTATTACTTGGCTACATCAACACACACACACAAAAAATCCAGCTTTCATATTTTGCACCCAATAATCAAGAGATAAGATTCCTGCCCAAACCTTTAAAACCCAGAGTTCAAGTGAAAACTTCAAATAAGGCTGAAGTTCTTTAGTCAAGCGTGATAAAAATTTGATATTCTACAACAGCAGCAGCCACACCAGAATTTGTCCCCCTCAGAAACTGGCTAAGCCTCTACAGCAGCAATACAGAAATACTCTGAGCCCCAACTTCCAGCTCTTGAAGTCACCAGTGCCACGTAAAATGAGAAAGCTGACATCTGAATTAATTCCTTATACCAGGATAATCCCTACTTCTAAAACTGCCAGTTCAAAAACGACCACAGGAACAACACGGGGTATTTTCCAGCTCCCTCCCTTGCAAGGAGACAGATGAGCCATATTAACTACAGCTTACCAAAAAAAAAAAAAAGAATCAAGTATGGAAAACGTCAGCTCCACAGAACAAGTCTGGCAAAGTTATAATCAACTAAAATCAGGTTCTTGTAATAGGAACTGACAGGGAAATTCTAGCTACTTGTGCTGCTTAGAAAGCTTAACATTGTCTGGCAAAGGGATGAGGCTGTAAAGCTGAGGTCAGGTTCTGGGCTAGAGCTTCCCCAGCTTTTCAGGGAATTTTGGTAAAGGAGGTCAGTTTGGTCAAGGTGAAAGTGTACATAAGCCTCAGAGAAATAAATAACTGAAATACTTGAAACTAGAAATACTGCCTGTGTTCCACTTGATTATAGACGAACATTCCTTTAAAAAAGGGAATAGTAAATCTAGAACAACGACCACATGGATCCAGAGCCTGTTTGTCAGGGGCTGCCAAACAGCCTCTAACAGGCATTTGTGCAAATTCCTGTATGGAAAACCATTCATTGCTAACGTCACCCTTCAAATGATGGAACATTTTTTGCCTTTTGTGGCTTTGCCATCCCATTTGCTCAGGGGTGCCAGGCAGGTAAACAGAATTCTACTTCAACTGCCTGCAGCTTAAAAAGTAAACCAAAAATAACCTAAAGCTTGCCCATTGAGGCCAGAGATTTAGAGATGAGTGTTTAACATTAGCCACCTAAATCCCAATTTAGGAACTGTAATATTGAACTTGCTTTTTAAAAAGTCTTTAAATAAGTATTTTATGCTCCACAGTGTTCTCCTGTTCCATGGTGTTCTTCAGCAAGGCTCTTGAGGGGAGGGCAGAGAAGGGGGACATGGGGCTATGGAAATTTATTGTGCCCTGGGATTCAACCACTTGCACGGCAGCAGGACTGGCTAGAGAACTGCAAATCTGCTCCAAGGTTTTGAAATTTATCTTCACATCAGTGGTGCAGGACTAGGGGAACTGTTCTGTAAGAGATTTAGGGGGAGGAGATGATGAGAACCTCAACCATGCTTGAGAACAGAGACTTCAACCTGCTTTAATCACACAAGGAATTGCCTCTTACCCACCTTCCCAGCCAGCAACTGCCACAGAGCTGCCCCAAACCTGAGGAACCCTCCTGCTTTTCAGGAGGGATTTCAGGAAAACTTACTACTCCAGCTGGGTGAATGTTTTCCAAAACCAGGAGACTTCAAGCAGTCAAAGATGCTTTGATTAAAGCATTCTTGGCCATCTCTATTTAAGGGACACAAGCAGATTTCCCAGTTAGGAAGTTCCCAGATGCAAGGTGGGACCTTTCAGGAAGCCAACACAGCTCCAGCACTGCCACCACCACCAAGAATTTGGATGCAGCAACATTTTCTCATCATTTTCCTTCACAGCAGATCTGTGGTGAGGGCTCCAGGGAAAAGAAAGGAAATTGCTTGACTGTTGAGAGTGGGAATGTCAGAAGAACTCACCCTACGCCCACTGGGGTCAGGGGCAGGAGAGTGGGCCAAAACTCGCAAAAAATGTTTGCCTTATTTGTATCAATTTCTGCAGTCAGGAGGCTGGGCAGTGATCAAAGGATGTCTCCTCACCAGGCAAACGTGGCTCTGGTGGAAATCCCATCCCTGCTGCCCATGTAGGGTGGTGATGGCTCCACACCTGTAACAGTGAGTCTTTTCAGAGTGCAGCTAAGGCCCTTCTAGACTCCAGTCAGCCTCTCCAGCAGAGAAACTGCTTGAGAAGAATTCAGGCAGCAATTCAAGCTCACACAGCCACACACGGCACAAGGCTGGCTCAGCAGAGAGGCACAAGGCTCCCAGCCCCAGATTAATTCCAGCAAGAGTTTATTCCCTGTGCTGAAGGTGAATCTGGAGCTAAAGAGGGAGAACATGTGGTTTTTCTCAGTTATATAGGATTTGTGGGTGGCACAGGGGGCAGGGCAGGGGACAAGTGAGCACAGGGAAGAGAGGAACAGGACACCAGG
>JBBMKD010000049.1:7177323-7196201 GCA_037834095.1 Argya squamiceps
GCACGGCCCCGAGGCTGCCAGAGCTCCAGGAGCCTTTGGACAGCCCTGCCAGGGGTGCCCAGGGTGGGATTGTTGGGAGGTCTGGGCAGGGACAGGGGCTGGGCTGGGTGCTCCCTTCAGTCTCTTCAAGTCAGTGTCGTCTGTGATATCAGAAACTTTGTGGAATCACTTGATAGATCCAGCACCCCACAAATCTGCCTGGCCAGACCAGAACTGGCCCTTTTCTGGGTTCTCTAGGAGAGGGAAGAGCTAAAAACCTACACACAGAGGATCCCTATAAAACATGAATCTCTCATTCCCTGCTCAGGGAGGCCAAAGCAGAGGAATATTTCTTTGCCTCAGGTGCCATGCTCAGTGTTTGTGCTGCATTTTAAGCAAAGCAAGGAACAGGAGCAAGTTTGAATAAGAATAAGATGTATGGAAAACATTGTCAGAGTCAAGGCAGAACCATCAGGGACTGTCCTGCCTAGAAAAGATCAACGAGTTCCCTTCAGCCCTCAACAAGGCAAGAGGGAACAAAACCCATTTTTTCTCTCTGGTCTTGGTTGATAGGACAAGGAATAACAAGGCTAATTTGATCCATGGGAGATTAAGGTGAAATATTAGGACCACAAAAAAAAAAACCCTCAATCAGTCTCTTCAAGTAGTCCCTCAGTGCAAATTAAAAGCAGCTTAGGCAGGGATGTCAGGGATAACGTGGGTAGAACACATCCTCCAAGCAGCAGAGTGAATTACACGACTTCCCGAGGTCCTTTCCAGGCTTGTTGCTGTTGTGCTCAGCTCTGGAATTGTTCCTCTCTGATTAACACCGAGGTTTGTTTTTCAGGGGATCAGGCACGAGCTTGTCCAACAGCTAAATAACAAAGTGGTTCTCTGGCAATCACTTCCCAACCCCAGCACTGCCTCTCTCCTGCTGGGAGCACCGGGGTAATGCTGATGTGCAGCTCCTGATCTCTGTGAAAACACAACATTTCTGAACATTTCACTGCCTGAACTGCAAATTTTAGCCTGAGCTAAAGCTGCTTCTGCTGCAGCACAGAAAAAAAAAAAATATTTCAGGTACAGGAAAAGCCTCTAAATCCATAGATTAAATAGCAAGCAGGATCCTCAGCTGCTGCTGTCAGCACAGAGCCAGAGCTTCCCTCAAAGCAGCTTTGGCCCCTTCCTTGCTGAGGGTGAAATCTAAAGAAAATATACTAAATAACAAAGCTCAAAAAAGAAAAAACAAAACCAAAAAAACAACAACAAAAACAAAACAAAACAAAAAAAAACCCCAAAACCCAAAAAACTAAAAACCCCCAAAACCCCCAGAAAACAAAAAACAAACAAAAACAAACAAAACCAAAACAAAACCAAAAACCAAACCAAACGAACAAACAAACAAACAAAAATCCCAAAAATGGGAATAAAAAATCACAATGCCTTGGTTTAACAGGGATAACCTCCCCCATATCTTCTCCTCACGAAGGCACGTGGCTGCAGCAGGAGTGGGGGATCTGCTTGGATCTGCCAAGTGCTGATGGGGAAGTTCCCAAAGCCTGGCTCAGGGGCTGTAGGACAGGCCTGGAACAATTGGAACTAAATTACACTGTGATCCATGAATCAAAGCGCTGGCAATTACCATCCCAAGGCAGGTGAAACAATAACAAATAATGAACAAAGAGATGTTTCAAGCCCTGGCTGATGCACTCCCTGTGCTTGCTGCTCACTGGACACATTTTACCCCGAGCCAAGGTGAGCCTGTGATAGCCCCAGTTAATCACAGCTGAGAAAATGAGGGTGTAATCTCCTGGACTGCAAAGCAGCATTTCAAACCTCCTCCAGCGTGCACCCAATAAGGCTTTTATAGCCTCAGCTTAGATTTAAAATGGGAGAACAGAAAACAGGTATGAATTGGGCCAAATTGCACGTTGGCTGAGAGGCAGCACAGCCTCTGAAACCCCTTGGCAGGGGTTAAAAACACTCCTAGGCAGCAGCAAACCATACACATCTCAATTTATGTGGGATTTTAGTATGCATGATGAAGCTCTCTGCATTGAAGACATCACATTTTTGACAAGATTTATATAAAAATTCATATTACGGACTTAAATTACTGATTTTATTATTATTATTATTATTATTCAAGTTGCTCAAGCCCAGGTTTCTCCCCCACAAGGCAGATCTCTGCGTGCTGGTGACAGGTTCCTCTAAACATCTCTTAGCAACTCCTGAGAAGTGGCCACAAACCACAGCTTGAATACCAGAGGTTTCAGTTATTTCCTGGCCTTGCTTTCCTTTGTCTCTCAATCCCTCCAGCCTCTGGCCACAGCCCATCTCTCACAAATCAGCCACCTTTAACACTCCAGTTTTTCTCTGAGCAGCTCAAAAGAGCCACAGTTTGGAAGACAAAGAGGTGTTACCTACAGGCAGCACCACAGGACCATCAAGGCTGGAAAAGACCCCCGAGATCAGAGCCCAGCCTTTGACCAGGAACCCCCATGCCCACAAAACCAGACCCCAAAGTGCCACATCCACTCATTTTCTGAACATTTCCAGGGCTGGTGACTCCAAAGATGACCCACTCCTTCAATGAGTATTTTCCTAATATCCAACCCAAACCTCCCTGGCACAACCTGAGGCCGTTTCCCCTCATCCTGTCACTGGTTCCATTGGAAAAGGAACCTTTCAGCATCAGCCAGCCTTCAAACTGGGATCTAAATTCAACAGCAAAGTGACAGAGCAGTGCCCACCTCCCTGGCAGTTTGCATTTCTACCCTCAGACACAGAAACACAGAAGGATGGAAGAAAAAACGAGCCTTACACCAAGCTGGGGAGAAGGTTCCAAGATGTGAGTGAAGCTATTGAGGGCTTCCAGCTGCCCAAATTTGTCCCTGTCTTTTCTTCCAGGTGTTTGCAAGGAGGGCTGCCTGCACCACTGAGCTACTGATGCTGCCTGACCCCACACAGCAACTCCTGTTGAGCAGTGCAGGGATGGAGATTCATCCAAACTCTGGTTTTGTTGTTGGGCTGAACAGAAACAGCCCCAAGAGTGGGCTTTAGGCAGGGCAGGTACAGAAACCCAGGGAGTGTTACCCAACCCAGCTCAGCCTGGTGTTAAAACATGGGCTAAATTCCCATCAGCAGCACTGGAAGGCATGCAGGTAAACTGGAAAAAAATCTGGGGCTCTTGCAGAAGAGCTGATGGAGCAGGAGAAGGAAAAGGGGAAGCAGCCAAGCCTCAGGCTCCAGGGAACCCATGGCTGGACCATTTCTGGGCACCTATCCTGCTCTCCTTCTCATGGGCCATTAAATTCACATCCATGGAGATCTCAGGCTGCTCTGGAGCTGGTGACAGAGCTGGTGACAGAGACTCCCCCTTTGGCAGGGAGGGAGTGGGGGGTCAGGACCCTGTGATGTCCCTCTGCACCCCTCACCCAGCTCTTGGCTATTGCTGAGCTCAACAATTTGCATTTCCAGCACCATTGCAGCCCCAGCTCTGCACTGGCAGCATGACTCCTGCTCCAAATGCCACTTTCCCCTCCATTCCCTGAGCCCAGGGGGAGGGAAATGGGGGAAAAAGGAGGAGCAGAAAAGGGAGGCTGATTCTCACCACAGCTGCAAGCTCTAGCTCTAAACTGCTAACCCCTCTGCTCCTTGGAAAGCTGACTTCCAAATCCCTGGGTGTTTCATTATCTCTTCCACTCCCTCCCAGAATTTCTCTCAGGTAATTGTTCCCACCATAGCATCTGCTTCAGTTTGAGCCTGTTTCCTCCCTCACCCCAAGGTTTTTCAGCACGAGTGAGGTGATGGCTTTGCCTCGGCTCCCTCATTCCCTGCATAAGCAGTGAAAGGTCTGAGAGGGAAATAAATGAGTTTGTGCAGGGACAAAACTCCTGCCCAGGTAAGAGAGGGAATCACCAGCCCCCGGGAAAGCAATAACAGGTCACAGGCTCAGCACAGAATCAGAAATAACCTTCTACCAGCCAGGTAACCTGAGCAGACACTCGTTGACTTGGCCTTTAGACCCATCCTGCTCTCACACACAGATTCCTCCAGCTCCAGGAGGAACAGAGGGATTTTCATTCCCACATCACTGCTGATAAAATGCTGGTTTTCAGACAAGTCACTGTTCCTGCAATGAGCAGCAGTCAAAAGATGCTGCAAAAACTTGCACCTTCAGTCCTGGTTAGGTCATCATTACCCTCACAAGAGAAGTGAGGAATCATGAGCTCATCCTTTGGCAGGAAGGGATTGACTGTAGTTTGCAATATTCAGAGTAATTTGTGTAATTTAATGCGGAGGGTGAAGTTCTCAGCCAGGGTAAATCAGAGCAATGTCAGTTTTGCACTATTGAAGCAGCTGGGTCAGCCTTTTAACAAAAAAACTTTACTCTTTTTAAAAATTTCTTCTGTTCACCTTGAAGAAGCCTCCTTTAAAGCCATACACTGTTTTTAGGTTGCAGTAACTGTCAGCTAATTGCTACCTGGCCAGTGCTGCAACAGCCAAAGTGTTTCCATCACGGCTTTGATTGAACCTGGGTAGATGAAAAAAAAAGCAGAGAAAGCCCAGTGCAAAGGTATTTTAATCAATGAGGAGGTAGGTGGATAATCATGACTCCCATCAGGTAACTAATTACAGAACTGATTCAATAACTGGCTTTTTAAAGTGTAACAAAGTTCATTGGGACAAATTCAATAGTGCTGCAGATTCCTGGAAGCACCTCAGTGGCAGAGGAGAGATGGTTTGCCATCTCCAGCTTTTCCCACAACAGATATTTAAGGGCAGGCAGGAATAACTTATCCTTGGTTTCTGCATTAAGCAAGAACTATTGCTGGAGAACCCAGAGCAGACCAGGACATCGACACTGCATTCAAAACTCTGAGATGAAGGAGAAGCTGCTGCTCTGGGCTGGGACAGAGCTGATTCTCCTCAGAGCAGCTGGCACAGGGCTGTGCCTGGATCTGTGCTGGGAGCAGGGCTGGGAACTCAGGGATGTTTGGGTTTTGCTCAGAAGTGCTCACACAGAGTCAAGGACTTTTCTGCCTCTCACCCCAGCAGGGCAGAGGCTGAAGAACAAAGAGCTGAGGGGAAAAGGCTGGGACAGCTGATCCAAGGAACATCCCACAGCACAGGGCTCCATGCACAGTGTGTAAAGCTGGGGCAGGAGGAGGAGGATGTGCAGAGTGATGGGATTTGTCTTCCCAAGCCACCACTGCTCATGATGGAGCCCGACTGTCCTGGGATGGCTGAGCTCCTGCCCCTGGAGATGATGCCTTAATATTTATCTTTCCTGTATTTCAGATTTTGTGCTGCCCAGGGGTGCAGCTCTGAGCTCACAGTCAGTGTCACCCAGCTCTGCACACAGCAGGGACACAAAACAAATCCTTCTCCTGCTGCACACCAAGGACAACTCTCAGGCCCCAAAAGCACAAACAAGGGTGGGCTGGAGGGAGGAACAAGAAGGATGGGACCTCACAGCCTGGAGCTGGAATTGGACAATAAACCCCAATATGCAAATGGATCAAAATTTATAAAAATGTAAGATCTTGTGACTGTTTGTCCATTTTGTGACCATTTTGGGTCCACCTTGGGTGTAGCCCTGGTCAGGCCCTGTTATGCCCAAGGTGAATCCTAAAGGATTTTATTTATTTCAATAAATATCTACTTCATTCTCCAGCTCTGTCCAGTCTCTGTTTCAGGTCAGTTTTCCCAAGGCATCAGGGAGTCAGGAAAGAATTCCTTGGTTTGCTTTGCTTGCCTGAATAACTTTTGCTTTACCTATCAAACAACCTCCAGCTCAAGCCACAAGTTCTCCTTTTCACTCCTCTGATGCTCTCCCCTGTCCCACTGAGGGAGGCTGAGCTGCCAGCTGGGGTTCAGCCATGGCAGAGCCTGAGCAATGCAGCCATGAACAAATCCTCCCTTCTGGCCATTCAGGCAGCATTTCTCCTGCTGCAAGGCAACAAATCAAGCTCTGCTCGTGGGTGTGTACGAGTCCATGATGTTCCCCGAGTCTGGGCGCGCATCACTCAATTTGGATTTGGGTCCCAATTGTTTCCTACCCCACCTCCCTGCTCAGACAGGCTCCTGTGGAAGCCAGAAGCGTTGTTTCCTGACATGCAGACATGAGGAAAGCTCTGTTTCCTCCTGGCCTGGCTCATGGGAAGACCATACTCTGGGCCAGCTCTCTTGGAGCAGCTTTAGCATCACCTCCCAGTGACACAATCCCTCCCACCCCTGCCATCCATCCAGCACCAGCAGCACTCCAACCATGGCAAAACCACCTCCATTTCCACACAAAAAGGGCTCAGCCCCAAAGGTTTCACACCAAGCCCAGGCCCTCCAGCCATGACCTACAGCCACCACCGTGCCTGGGAGCAATTTGCTTTGCTAGGAGCAGGATCTGCTTTTAAACCCAAGCCCAGCAGCCAAGTAGGTGGTCACTTAATATCTCCGGGTACTTTTCAGGGAAGATTAGGTGAAAGTCCAAATCCAGGTTGACATTCCCTCTCTCGGAGAAACAGCCCCTGCAATAAATAAGGCTGCGTGCAAGTTGTTGTTCCTGCTAAACTGCTCCACTCAGCCACTTAGAGCCAATGTGTTCCTCATTAGCACTCGGGGAAGCTGTGAGTGCACGGGGCTCTCTGTGCAGCCCCGTTCCCATTCTCCTCCCAGACACATGGAAACACTTTAAAGTAACAGCCCTGGGACCTGTGCGAGGGCGACAAGTGACGAGATGAGGAGAGGAGACCAGAGCCAGCCCCTGACAAATTTGAACCATCCAGGCTTTAATCCACAACAGCACCACCCCCTACCCCCCCCCCAAAAAAAAAAAAAATTGATGCTAAACAAACCTTGCCTTTTCCAGAGAGGAGATTACATGTGTAATGGAAAAATTATGGGTATGGGGAGTCTGGCCTACAAAAATTGGTTAATATTAAGGGCCTTCAGTTTTGCTTTCCATGATTAATGAAACTTCCCCTACATGTAGCTCAGTCAACATTTCCATCCCCCTCAGAGCCTATTGAGAGCCCCCTATTTTTTTTTTTTTTTTTAATTTAAGGAAAATGGAATTTTAAGACTTTGCAGCATTTCCATAACTTGCTGGGAGCAGGTGATTGGCCATTTCTCCTTTCAAATACCATCCCCCTCACGAGGCAGAGCAGGGGAACAGACGGGCATTGCCCTCACAACCCCTACCTGGGACAGCATTTAGGGCTTTCCAACCTAAAAGATTCCATGGTTTTCCTCATTGAGAAGGAAGGGGCAGGGAACAGGAACAAGTGGGGGGCAGGAACACCACACAAAGCCAAGCAGAGCTGAAGTGGCTCTCAGAGAAGGATCCAGTGCTGCTGGGTCTGATGGATCATGGGGATCCCCAGCACTTCTCCAGAAGTGAAGAGGCATCACACAAATGTCTGATGAAACAGTTGAGCCCCAGCACTGGGCAGAGCAGAAATAGGCCATTAATGCCAAACCCACAGGACTTTAAAAGTTAAAGCTGTTGGGAGAAATGTTTGTGCATGTTGCTTTCATGCCAGTGGAAACATATGAAAAAGCTGAAACTCTCTGCACTGGCATAGCAGGTTCAGCTTTGATCTCTCAGGAGGTTCATTTCCTTCATTAGGCTTTTCTGAAAATCCACTTTTATGAACCCTTTTAATTTTCCCCCCTGCATCTCACCCCCATAAAAGCCTTTTGAGATTCATTTGACAAAAGGGCAGGGTGGGGGAGGAGGTTTCATTTAATTGCCACTAAACATTACCTGGAGATGCTGGTTCTGTATGGGGACGCTGGAGCTGCTCATTGTGAGTGCCACAGACACTGAAGGAGGGAAAAAACCCACTAAGGCAACAAAAATCATTAAAAGGGACACAGGGAGGAGAGAGGGGAGCAGATCCTCAAAGCACCAACACAAGGTACAGGACAGAGAGCAGCAGGGACATGTTCAGCAGAACATGGTTGGTCACTGCTGCAAAACATCCCCCACAGTCCCTGGATAATCTCTGGATCCCTGGGCAAACCAGAACCTGGCCACAGTCCAGTGGCAGAGCCTCTTCCTCACAGTGGGGCTGCAAGGCTTAAAAATTCCAGATTAAAGGAGTTTCAGGGGGGCTCAGCATCCCACTCCCCAAACTCCAGCACCAAGCTGATCACAGCATTTCAGCAGGTGGTTTAGGGCTGCTGTTCCTATAAGGAGAGGCAGGGGATCAGAGTGGCAGCCTTAGAAATGCCTGCAGTGGGGAGAATTTGGACTCTGCATTTATTCCTGATGGAATCATTGGGAAAAAAAATTTAAAAAAAAATAAAAGAAAGTGTACATATCATTTCATCCATCCTATATGCAAGCCACAGGTACCAGTGTTGAGTTCACTCCTCCAAAGGGAAATCTGGGTCCTCCTCAACATCAGGTCACCTTACACCACAAAACTCTTCAGCAACCATTGCCTGGGTTGCTGAGTGCAGTCCCCCACTAATGCACTGGACTGGGCTGTGTCATTCTACCCACCAGGAGTAGCTTCATTTTAACAGCAGTTTGTGGTTTTTACCTCCTCTGTTCCTATTAAGAGTTAATTTAGGAGCAGCCCGTTGCTTGGAGTAAATTAAATGAATGAACACAATGAAACAACCAGAGCAAACTGTAACCAGCTCATCTGTGTAGATGAACTTGCTCAAGTCCTCGGCAGCAGATACTCCTCTTAATGAGAAAACTGTGTCCAGATCCCTGCTCAGGCTGCACTGAACCCTCAGGGGTTGTGTCCTCTGACAAGAGAGAACAATCCCCACTTTGCACTCTCAGCC
Source organism: Argya squamiceps (assembly GCA_037834095.1). Taxonomy (NCBI): domain Eukaryota; kingdom Metazoa; phylum Chordata; class Aves; order Passeriformes; family Leiothrichidae; genus Argya; species Argya squamiceps. The sequence continues at coordinate 7,186,108 of JBBMKD010000049.1, forward strand.
TGCTCCTGCTAGAGAAAGTTGTCACTTCCACACAATTTCCAAGGGACAGATTCTGAGCTGGGATAAAACACAAATCCATGCAAGGAAGGCTATTCAGTTATTCTGATTTTAAGCCTGGCATAGCACAGAAGAGGTTCTGTCCTGCCTTCTCCTTTCTGATGTTCACTTAATTCACTGAAACATGAACACAACTGGATTTAACAGGACTCAACAACTGCAATAGCTCACACTATTTCTTTAGTCCTGGAAGCACAGGCCACTGCTTTTCTGCTCCATCAACCCCAGGCCTCCCCCAGCCCACACTCAATTTCAATTACATCTAACAAAGGTAGGTGGATGGACAGCATGAAGTCAGATGAAGTTCAGTGCAGACAAATGCCAGGTAATGCACTTAGGAAAGGATAATTTGAACTACACAGGGAAAAAAAAAAAATAACAGAATGCTTTTGCAAGATAATCATCTGCTGTGCACAGAGAGGCAGGGAACTGAAAGGACTTTAATGGGAAGGGATGGAAAGTCCTTCCTTGAGAAGCTGCTCGTCCCTGGTGGCAGCAATCTGAGCTCAAGCCCAACTCCTGCAGCACTGCAGCACCAGCAGAGCTCTGAGAGATCACAGAGACTCTTCCACAGGTACAGCTTGAGTGGAGCTGGAGTCTGGTGAGTGCAGCAAAGGATCCATGAACGAGCAGCTCTCTGTGCACCTCTGAGCCAGAATGTGCAGAGGTTCTGGGGACACAGCTGCAAACAGGAGAGCAGAGAAGCTCCTCCCCACAAAAGTTCTCCCCTTGAGCTTTAATCCAGGTGTTCTGAAGCTCTGTACAGACACATTCCCCACTGGTGAGCAGGAGCCATGGAGTGCCAGCAGTCATTCCACAGGATGAGATTCCCCAGGGAGACACTCTGCACCTGCACTGCCTCTGCACACCAGCTCCCATGGAATCCCTGACTGCTCTGGGTGGGAAGGGACCTTAAGGCTCATCTCATTCCACTCCTTCCACTGCTCTGGGTGGGCAAGGACACCTCCCACCAGACCAGGTTGCTCCAAGCCCCATCCAACCTGGCCTTGGACTTCCAGGAATGGGGCAGCCACAATCCTAACCCTGTCCTCCTCCTTACACAGCAGCTCATCTCTGTGTGCTGGGGAGACCAGGGCACCCAGGGCAACTCCAGCCTGCACTCTGCCAAACAAAACCCAACCTCAAGCTCTGTAATCCCCATACAGGAGCTAGATTTTCTGGAGAGAAGCAGCCAGAGGTGCAGCCTGTCCCAGTGAGCTCTGCTGCTCCCTGCGTGTGTCCCTGCCCCAGGGGAGGACCCCAGCACTGGTTCCCAGCCCCACAGCAGGGAAAAGGGGGTTGGCAGAGGGTGCTGGCACTGCCCAGGCTCCCCAGGGAATGGGCACGGCCCCGAGGCTGCCAGAGCTCCAGGAGCCTTTGGACAGCCCTGCCAGGGATGCCCAGGGTGGGATTGTTGGGGGGTCTGTGCAGGGACAGGAGTTGGGATTTATGATCCCTGTAGGTCACCCCTCATTCAGGATGTTCTAATTTTGTGAAGAAGAACAAGGCAAACTCCTCACTCCCCCCACATCTGGTGCCTTGAACACCAAGATCTTCCCTTCCACACACCTTTGGGGGACAAAAAGAGCCGGCACAGATATGGGAGATGCAGCACTCCCTACTCTGGGCTCTGCCAGCCTTTCCCGAGTGTGTGCAGGCTGTCAGAGCTCCGAGGAGGGATTGGGAGCACATTCCATGAAGTGTGGGGCCATCTGATGGCAGGAGCAGGCGGCGCCGGGCTCGGCATCCCAAAGGCTGCTCGGCTTTGCTCCATTCATCTTCGGTAATTGAATGCGTGCCCTGGGGGGGAGCGCCTCGCAGGGCGAGAGCGAGGGGGGGAACAGTATTTATATTTGTCTTCCCAGATTTAGTTTGTCTTTATCTCGAGCTATTTTGAATGTCATGGGGAGTTAATGAAGACATGTTGTGCATCTGCAACGCATGGAGCAACTTCTCTCCTGTCTCAGCATATTAAATTCTTCCTTACTTACATTAGGAATTACAGGGAAAGAACAGACACAAACAAAAAGGGAGGAAAGATAAAAGCAAAGTAGAAAGCGATAAGAGTGGAAGAAAAGGAGGAAGAAGGGGGTTGTTTTTGTTGTTTGTTTTGTTTTGTTTTTAATTTAGCTCTCAAAGTTGCATCAAAAGACATTTTCCCAACCCTTCACTATGTCTGTTTTGATCAGAGATGTCAGCCCTGGAAGAAATGTCCTGGTCCATTTGGGATGACACAGGAACAGCCTCTTAAACACCCCCTTCCACATCACTCTGCCCCACAGTGCCTGTGACAAATGCAGGGTGAGGGGACACAGCAGAGAAGTCCATTCTGAGCTGGAGCATTGTCCCCAGGGGCAAGTGGCGTGTCCCCAAGCCCTGCTGTCCCCTACCTGCAGCCACCAGGTCCCCCTCCAGCACCCAGGCAGGGAATCCCACACAGCACAACCTCAGGGCCCCAGCACAGGCACAGACACTGCTCCACTGCTGGGTATTTTTAGTTGCTTTTCCTTCACTACAGACAGGAAACTGAGGCAGACAGAAAATACAGGCTCAGATCTACAAAGGCTTTTGGCCTCCAACCTCTGTCTTAAGACAATCCCTGGCTTAGGGCTCACCAGTCCTTTCCAAGAGGAGAGGCAGTGACAGAAAAAGCCCTTTCCCCAGGATATCCCTTCCTCAGCTCTCCTCTCTCCCTTCTGGGAGAGGCAAGAATATGAAATTTTTTTTAATCATGGGGCTGTTCTCTTAGAAATTAAGGTCTTCCCATTCCTGGCACTTCCCATCCTCTCTCTTTCCCTGAGGCAAGATCTGGCACACCTTAGACATTCTGGTTTGGCCTGGAGTTTTATTTAGACTGTTCCTTGCTTAGGGGATTCTCTGTTTATATCATTGGAGGGTGTTAATAAGGGCAGAATGGTTTCCAGACCCACACCAGCTGACTGGATTTCCTGAACCCACACCATCTGTAAAAACAGAAATGTTCCCTTCTCCTTGTACACACAGATAAATGCATTAATGCTGAACCTCCCGGGGCAGGAGTGCAGCAGAGGTTGGGACTTCTGGCCAACTGAAAACCCAGCAAGTTCTGGAATAAGGCACAGAACCTTCATTTTTATTGTGAGGGCTCAGCTGAAGACATGAAAGATCTCCTCGCCCTGCAGAACAGACAGAAGAGTTTGACATTTTAAAAGAGCACACTGAGGATCTTCTGGCACCTCTGTCAGACACATCTGGCACTGGCCACCCTCAGAGGCACCAGGATGTGCAAACTGAGGCCTGGCTGGTATTACAGCACTTGCATGTGCCTATCAGTCAGCCCTTCCACCTCGAGGCAAGCTCCTCTGGAGCCCACAGAGCACTGATCTGACACTGCTTTACACCACAATGACACTGACTCTGAGCTTCAGAAGGCTGAAAATGACTCTTTCTATTTTTGGGATGTGTCTCCCTTTTATACTATTTTACACAGACCAATTTGATTGGTGAAACAAAGGCAAAACCTCTTCAATCACATTGGTCAGACCAGAGGGACACCAAGAAGAAGTCCCTCCTAGGAAAAGGAATGAATAACAAAGTTACAGTTACAAGAACATCTCTCCTCTTTACAGAAAATTCCCTGGGAAAAGAATTTCAGACAACCAAAACACCTCAGGCATGGAACCAGGGCTCCACTGATCCAGATGCTTCCTGCTGCACAGGCAGCACTGCAAGAGGTGCTTGGAAGATGGGACGCTTGGACACCAATGCCTGGGGTCTGCCAGTCCAAAAAGTTTGTGTCTTGTGAGCCTGACACCAGCCTGGTAACAAATTCCCAGTGTGGACTGAGCTGTGCACACCAAACTGAACTGGAAATTCCATGTACAGCCAAGCCTCTCCCAGCAGGCTCACACAGGAGCTGTGGCATTATCTCAGTACTGGTGTGCAGAGCTGAGCACAGAGCTGACCCAGCTTCATGTTCCCACTCTGTTCTCCCCACCAAGCACAGCTAAGGGAGGGCTGCACTCTTCAGAAAAAAGTGGCAGCTGCCAGTAGAGCCAAAAAAAAATCCTCATTTTACAGCACAAAAATCATTCTCACGTGAAAACAGGCTCAGGCACCCAGGGGTTGGTCTGGCAGAAGCAGAAGCAACAAGCAGCTGTGGAATACTCACCAAGAGGAAAACCAAGGGGTCAAGGAAGGAAATCCCTTATCCAGGCACACCCAGAACCAGTGTATAGACCAAGAGGGATAATTTTGTTTGCTCAACAAACAAAAAAACTCCAAAAGGTTAAAATTCACATCCCAATGCACCTGATGAGCTTTCAAGGAAGGGGAAGACTTCAGAACCAGGAGCAAGAACAGAGCTACTCTCTGCTTGCAGCAGTGTCCCTCAGGCCCAGCCACTGCACATCCCTGCCTTCACCCCAAGTTTTTCCTGTGGTAAAACTCTCCCTGTCTCAAGAGATGATGAAGATCCAACAGCTAAACAGGAATAGGAATGAGCAGCCAAGGGGCCTTGGGGACTCCTCGCTGACAGGAGCACAGATCTACTCCCTCTGCACCTGCCCATGGGACCAGGACTCTTCTCTTTCCTCCCCCTGTGCCAGCAGTGCTCATGTCAGAATTGTGATTTGGGGATGGGCCTGGCCTTCCCTGCCCAGTTCAGAGTCACCTCTGAGCTCAGGAGGCAGCACACACCTGGGAGGGGCTGTTCCATCCCCTGGTGCCATCTGCTCCAGGAAATAGCAGCAGCCCTGACCACCCCATATCTGCCTCAACCTCCCAGCTCCCTGACAGGTTTGACAGCTCAGACCATTTCATGTCAAGCCTCTTATTTAATCACAGTGGAAATGAGGCTGTTCCCCTTTGGAAGCTTCCTCCCTGCCCCAGCCCACTGGAACCCAAACACCTGGTGATTGTTTTCTCTCTTGTGACCAAAAATTCTCCCTACCACATCCATCTCACACAGCTACAAGACTGCAAAGGGCACAAAACACTCACAGCCCCATTCAGTCAGGTTTTCATTGTTTCAGCCTTGAACTCAGGGCATGACAGCTGGCTCTTGGCTTGACTTCCAAGTGACAAGAATCTGTGTGTGCTCACAGCAAACCCAGTCACCAGCGTGGTGCTTCTGAGCAATTCTGCTCTGTGCTATCAGAAATGCTGCAATGCTGAGGTTTACCAAGGTTTTTAATCCTTGATATGTTCAGAACTGCAATTTGAACCCCAAAATGGAACAGTACAGCTCACATTATGCCAACATGACAACAATTTACCTCAATTAAAAGGAGCAATTTTCTACACATTCTATTAAAGTCACCAAGCTCCAGGAGAGCAGTCCTGCAAATACTGGCCAGAGTCCAAAAGCACTCTGCTATAAACGTTCTTGTAACAGACCTACACTAATGCATACACATGAGGATTCAAATCAGAAATCCATATTCTTTTGCCTCCATCCCATCAAATTTAGGCAGAGTTGACAAATGTAATTATTTCAGATTCCAATGCAATAAATGATCTTCATTATAACTGTGTGCTTTACTTTCAGTAAGAGAACCCCTGACCTCCCAGTTTGATCTCAAGAACTCTGAGATTCAGGACATTCCAAAAGCCATTCATTCTTTGATAACTCAGTTTGCTGCTCTCCACTGTGTGCTCATCATAAAGGGCCTTGGAAGATTGTACTTGTCAAAGTGCACTCAATAGTAATGGACCATCTAATCCTAAAATCCTCTCTCGAACAAAAGCCAAGAACAAGCATTCCCATTTTCTACTTCTTTATACTTCAGTCAGCCTCCCAAAAGTCACTTTATATGGTTCACGGTTTAATAGGAGTTTAAGCAGCATTCCCTTCTGGGGGTTTTGTTTAAAAAATTACCGAGTTTATTGCCTGTGTCAGAAGCTTCCTTACCCTGCTTTTATTATCTACAGCAGCGTTATGATTTAATCTCTGCCTCAGTTTCCCCGATGCACAAAGCACTCGGGTGATCTCTCAGTAATTGCTGTGGTGGCAGAAGCAGCAATCCTGGTTCTGGCCATTAAAGCACCTCATTGTTTTCACCACGGGTTTGTTCTCTGGACTAAGAGCATGAAAGACAGGAATGAGCCTCGTTGGCTCCCACAAGCACAGGGATCCTCCAGCTTCTCCATGAACTTTTCCAAGGTGCAACAACCCGCTGTAGGCACTCACGGGATGTCAGGCTGAGCAGGGAATGCAGCTCACAGCTTTCCTCAAGCTCTCTGATGGATGCCTTAGGGAATTCTCTGTTTATATCATTGTTAGTAAGGGCACACACCCTGATGTGACACCCTGGTGTGACACCAAGCACAACAGCCCTGACCGCTGAACTCAGCTCACCTGATGATATCCTAACAAAATTCCCTGCACAGATTGGGAGGATTGGGAGGGAAATGCAGTGAGAGCTACCCAGAGCCATCATCTCCAGCCTCTCTGCCTTTCCCCTAAAGCCCACTGACAGTCTCTCAGAACAAAGCAGGCCGTTCTCTGGATCTCCCTTATCTTATTGTACATCAATTTGCTGAAACATTCATGGGATCACTACTCATTTCATTTACCCTTAAGGCCAACCCCTCTGCTTATTAAATTAAGAAGATGAATGAGAGATTTTCCTCTCTTGCTAGCAGCCCAGGGGATTCATTAGTCAAGTAAATGATTGCACTTGCCTCAAGTTATGCTACTGCAATGTTTGTAATGTGTCTTCTGATCTGGGCTCCCCATGCAGTATTTGGAAACAAGGTTGGCTTTCAGACAGGTCACATTTAATTCCAGTCATTTGGCCTCAGCAAATGGAATAAAAAAAGGCCTCACATTCACTATCCTACATCCCCTCCCTTCACTCAGCCCTCCAAACATTTCACAGAGCAGACACATGAGGGGAATCAGGAGCTCCATGCAAGTCACTAATGTTTGTCCCATTTATGTCGGTATCAGGCACAGTCACCACTTCACCACTGGCAGAAGGCACAGATTTGGGGACAGTGACAGAGCTGCTCTGGGCAGGAGGGAGCAGTTCCCCCACCACGTTGGATCATTAATTAAGCACAAAGGTAGCTGTTAACAAGCTCCCTTTTGCCTTCCAGAAAGGAGCTGGCTCTGTCACTGAAGCCAGAGGACAGCAGCATTTCTGAGTGCGGTAACAGGAAAGCAGGAAATGGCATTTGGGAAAAAGGTTAAAATCCACATCCCAATTAAACTGCACCATGGCAGGGATGGAAAGGAGGCTGAGCACAATGAACTCCAGGGAATAGCTGTCCCCAATTCCACAGGGCTGCTCCATGGAAAGCAGAACCTGGATGAACAAGCCCCTCCAGCACGGCTGGGTGAGCACTTCAGAGGAGGGATGAGCAGCACAGGAGAGATTCCCTCTGCTGAGCTGCAGATTGCACACCTTGGAAGTGACTTCCCAGTTGTGTTGTCATATCTGTGGACTCAGTAGGACACAACCTGCCACCTTTAACACCAGGAAAACATCACAGCAAAAGCAGTTTCCATGTAATGGAGCTGCAGTGAAGCACATCCCCTCCTTTAGGAATGGCAACAGCAGGAAGCACGGTTCCTGTCACCCACTACAACTCCTAAATGTCCCCAGGTGACTTCACACTCTGGCACAGAGCTGCTGGGATGAGGCTGAAACACCCAGCATGAGCAATCTGCCCAGTTCCTGAAGGCTTCCCAGCAAGCCTGGAACCAATCAGAAATGAAGGACACTGCTCCCTCCCCAGAATTGCACCTGAGCCGAGCAGCACAGCAGGCAGGCACTCAGAAATCTCCCTCCCTGAAATGTATCACAGCTGCAGCAGCAAACCAGAACACCTGAGCTACCAACCAGCCTGCAAAAGGGAGAGCCAACTCCAACAGCAGCAGCTGTGGGAAGGGAATTGAGATGTCTGAGCCAACACAGCTGTCCTCCCTCTCCTTGCCCATGAACCAAGGGCTGATTTTCCTCCCAGCTTTTCCACAACTTGCTCACCTGACCTTCATCGAGTCATTCACACCCTGTCTATAAACAGCATAACATGACAATTACAATTCTGCTGCCTCTGCAGAGGGGAGGGTTTAGCCAGCACTGATTTCACAGTGACCATGGCCAGGGTTCACACAACTCCAGGCACACGTGGGGCTGCTTTGCCCTGCAGCAGTACCAGGACACCTCCACGACAAAGAGCCACTCCAGGGAAGGGCAGGAGGCAAGGCTGACAGATTTGCATGTAGAAGTGCTCCCATTTACCAAGCAGCATAATTAAAACAAAGTTAACCTTGGAGCAGCCTGTTCAACAGCAGAGGATTTTAAGGTGGCCACAGATGGCTGCAAAATTCCCTCACTTGCTGCTGGGTGTTTGCTTCACAAGAATGCATAAATTGCAGAATGGTTCGTTTGGAAGGAACCTTAAATCTTATCCAGTGCCACCCCTGCCATGGGCAGGGACACCTTTCACTATCCCAGGCTGCTCCAAGCCCTGTTCAGCTTGGCCTTGGACACTTTCAGGAATCCAGGGGCAGCCACAGCTTCTCTGGGCACCCTGTGCCAGGGTCTCCCCACTCTCACAGGACAGAATTTCCTTCTAATATCCAACCTAACCCTACCTTCTACACATGTGAAGCCATTCCCCCTTACCCCATCATTCCATATCCTTGTCAAAAACCCCTCTCCAGCTCTCCTGAAGCCCCTTTCAGTATTGAAAGCCTGTGCCCTGAATTCTCTTGGTCGAATTAGCAGCTACCAGCCCTGGCAGCCCCTCCCAGGAAAGGGTTCTTAGTCCTAAATGGAGAATCTGGGACAGGAACCACACAGCCTGGGTAGGTTTGGGATGGAGCAGCATTCCTTGCCTTAAACCAGTGGGATTTAATTACCCTGCCACAAATCTGGAATTAGCCCTCAAAGCCAGTTCCCCCTCGTGCTGTGGCTGTCACTGATAGCTTAAATATTAATCCTGACCACAGCAGAAATCACAGAGCAGCAGCCAGGGCTGCTGGAACATCTTGGCTGTGAGCTGAGAACCCGGGGCTGGTCCAGCTCTGCAGAGCCCTGGCCTTCCCGGGTGGAAACCACACATACACACAATATTTATCCACCTTTGATCCTTTTTCGAGGGCTTTAGTCTCCACTCCTGCACAGCAGCACCTCGAGGAGCACAGACAGCCCAGACCCCCCAGTAAAGCCCAGTGTGGAGGAGTGGGGAATGTTCAGAGCACTTAGAGGCAGCACTACAGCACTGAAATTACACATTCCAGGTCTCCAGCTCACGAAGAGAGCCCTCTAGAAGGTTTTTAACCGCAGGAATAGCCCGGGTAAGGGCTGCCCCAGGGATGCCCCGGGATGCAGGAGCCCCCGAGAGCCGCAGCGCTCCGCTCCGCACACGGCTCCAGGTGGGAGCCTCATCCTCCGCTTTTTCTACTCTAAAAGCACAAATTTAAAGATTTGCCGCCATCTAGTGGGTCCGACAGATCCCAATCGTCCTGGCGCTGCTCCTCTCCAGCCTCATCCCAAACAACGGCCCTTCCCAGCGGGACAGGACAGACAAATCGGGATTTACCCCGCAGGGTTTTCACCCTTCCGGCCTCAGGTGTGACCCAGCACAGCCCCAGGCTCACCGTTAAACCCCCAGCATGTCCCACACCGGCTCCTTAGAGGGGTAAACCCCTGATTCCCGTGGTGAGGAGTGTGGAAGGTGTGGGGTTTGGGGTAGCCGAGGTCAGGGTTTGATGACAAGAGTAAGAAAATGATGGAGAAGGGATTTCCTGTAATGCCCAAGGAGGATGATGGCGGGTGCTTCTTTTTCTTGTTTCAGGATTAAATCCTAGATGTAATCTCAGGCTGATGGCTTGAGGAGAAGGTGTGAGAGGAAAAGCTGCATCTTAAAAAAATAATAAAAAAAAGGCCATGGGAGGTAATTGTGTTGCTTCTACAATGTGGGATCATACAGGATCCCATCCAGTACCTGAGGGAGCCAACAAGAAAGATGGGGAGAGGCTGTTTACAATGGTCTGGAGTGCCAGGACACAGGGAATGGCTTCCCCCTGCCAGAGGGCAGGGCTG
>JBBMKD010000049.1:7197253-7207880 GCA_037834095.1 Argya squamiceps
CTAAGCTGGACACAGTGTAAAGGGAGCCAAGTCCACCTGTGGAATTTGAACAGAAAGGCAGAAGCCATGAGAAAAATGGAGGTAATTAAGAGACTGTGTTTGGTAGTAGGATTTTGGAGAGAGCTGTATGGAGAGGATGTCAAAGATAAAAGATAAATGTGCAAAAATTTTACAGTGTAAATACATTATTTCTGCTGCAAAAGCAGATTTTATTTCAGGCAACAACCTGGCTCTGCAGTTTTGTACCAAGTACATCTGCAAGGGCTCTCGTGTGAGCCTGAACCCTGCACAGCATGGGCTTCTTCAAAGGGCTTTGGAGATTTCTTTCTTGTCCTGGGAACAAGGAAAAGATTCATTACAGGTGCAGAGCTCTAGCTGCAAGTCACAAAATTCAGTAGCTGGTAGTGGTGGGACAAAGGATTTTTGACAGGGTTAATGTTGGTACTTTTATGGTGTTCTCTGAAGAGAGACATAAAAGGAGCTCCAAGGATTTAGACTAAAGTCTCTTCTGCAGCAAATGGAAAATTCCAACCAATCTTCAGTTTTGCTGAGTTGAGTGAAAGCCTTGAACAGGCCAGACACCACCTGGGCCAGGGTGAGCAGTCAGACAATCCCAGCTCCTGCTGGGACACAGGGGCTGCCCATTCAGGCTTGGAATTAGTTAAAGGGCACCTACAAATGGTGAGTTTGCTGTGCCAGGTCTCATGTGCATTCCCAGGGCTCTCCTGGGGTTTTGCTGCAGCCGTCAGTGCAGTATTGCAGGGCAAGGTGGTTCTTTTGTTGTGTGATGGAGTCTCAGCAGCAGGGCCAGCAGGTTTAGAGTGGCCCTGATTCTGAAAGTGGCTTCAGGTTCGTGTTGTGGTGGCCTGACCAGCCAAGGGGACACCTCGATGCCACTGCAGACACTGGAAATATGAGTCCAAGGGCTGATGCTGCTCCAGGTGGTTACATGCTGGAACCCTGGGCACTGAGAATTTCAGGCTTTCTGTGCTAAAAGGCACTGATCTTCAAACAAGCGCTACATTTGACTTGAGGCCTTGGAAGAGGCTTCCAAAATTGAGTGATAGCAGTGGGATTAGGGGTGTGTAGTTTGAGTAGAAGTGTGTAATGTCATAGGGTACAAAACTTAGGATTTAAGGTTTTGGTTTATAGTATATATAGAGAGCAAGATGGAGGATTTGGGGTGTTGGCTAGGTTCTTCTTCTTTCCCCTTCTTCATGGTTTTGAGTGGGTTTTTTTCTAATTGGGCAAAAAAGGTCTGCACTGCAGACCTTGGGTGGTCATTATTGAGTCAAAAGTATAAACAATATAGGTGTCACCTCGTTATTGGGTAATTAGTGCTTAAATAACCTTGGAAAGAGTTAGAGCCATTTTCTACCTTGTTGGCTGGAACTCATGACTCATGAGATTGTACTTTAGATAAGAATTAACACCTTAGTCCTGTGCTTTAATCCTGGCTCTAACAGAAGAGAAGAAGATAAAACCCCACAGTTATACTGCTGCATTTGCATGGGTTGTATCCTGAGACCGAAGCTTATTTTGTGGGAGAAAACCCAAAAGCTGCCAGTCTTTTGGCTGGGATTGATTGCATCTTGCCTCACATGCCCTGCTAAAAGGTGAGTGATAACAGGAACTGCCTGTGCTGACAGCAGACAACAGTTTGGTGATCACTGAGAACAGCACTGGGAGACAAATGTTCAATTCCTGCCTACTTCAAAAGGGAAAAAAACACCTAGACCTGATGTAGCAGAGCCCAGTGGCAGCAGCTGCATTCTCCCTGTGAGCCTCCCATGGGTTATCACCGGCTCACACAAACCTTTCCTGCAGCTGCCCTCAGAGCCCTGTGGGGTGGAAGGGACCCCCAAAGATCCCAGTTCCAGTCTCTGTGCCATGGGCAGGGTGATGCTGGGGGGTTGATGGGAATGATCAAATCACCACCTGGGCTGGGGACACAATTTTTGGAGTCACCTCACAGGTTCAAGTGTCCCTTGGGGTCCCCTGTCCCCTCAAGATTTCCGTGGTTTTGGAAAGCAGAGGTTGATGGCTCTGCTGTAATTAGGGTGATACCAGTCCAGATTAAATTATTTCCCTCATTTGTAATCACCTTCTTGCCTCCAGAGCTGATGGAAAAGCTGTGCTGCTGCTGAGCTGTGCTGGGAGGGAGGGAGGGAAATCCTGATCCCCCTGAGGGATGGTGGCAGCTCATAAAATGTCCCACCTTGCTGACACCAACAAAGGCTGCAGGAGGTGCAGGCAGCTCTTAAAGGCCTCAAAAAGTCTGGAGAGATTGAGGCTTTTTGTGAATCCCAGAGGTTTTGCAGGGTTGCACATCCCTGGGGACCCAAAATAGGTCTGTTTGTATAAAAGTTGTCTTCTATTTCTCCAGGGCTATTTGTATTTGCTCTTTGTGTTCCAAAATGTGGCTTTTCCATGTGCTAATTCAAGAACAAAGCAGCAGGAGAGGGATGAAACAACCTTCTGCTCTTGAGGACAAATGTACCATCCCAGGATCTGAGGGATCTGAGGGCAATTTCTGCTCCTCCACCAGGTGGGGAGGGGGAACTGAATTAAGCTGAGATGCCTGATCTGAGTTTCAGGCAACTCAGGCTTAACTGGGCCAAAAAGTAAATGACTTGTGATGTTCAGAGGAATTAAATCAAATCATATTGCATTAGGGATGGGGTTGCAGCCTATCTGGTGCCTGTACATGTTTGTTTTTTTTTTTTTTTTAATTAATGTCTAGGTACCAATAACTGGGGAGATTCTGGATGCAGATTCTGGCTCCAGCAAGGAAGCCAAAGGAATATTTGTTGGCAGAGACACAACACCCTCCTTGGCTTCTTGGCTGTTTTCTATTTCCATTGTTGTCTTCTGTAGGATTTGGAAGTTTTTTGAAGCTTGCAAGAGTATGTTACTGACCTTATTTTGGAATAATCCCCATGTTTATAGCTCCTGTCAGAAAGAGGAGCAGTGAATTCCTCTCCAGTGATCCACTGACCATGAAACTGAGCCTCGAGGTGTGTCTGTGAGCGGTGTCCGTGTGGTGGCCCTGCCACTGCTCCCCAGCCTGGGAACAGCCAGTGCATGTCCAAGAGTGTCACTGAGACCTTCCACAGCTGCAGGAACAAAAGCTGCTCCCTGCAGGCCTGATTCCTGCTCTGGGAGTTGAGTTCCTGGTGAGTGGGGTGAAATTCCAACTTCACAGAGCAGGACTGGGAGCCTGGACTGATTCTGAGGACATTGAGTGCTGTTCTCACACAGGCAGACCAGTAAAGCTGTATTGAGCCTGCACAAATGACTGTTTGGACACCCATCACAAATTACAGGCTCATCTAAAAAAAAAACCCAGATAAAATAAAGAAAATTACAAATATTTTATTTTGTATGTTGTTTTGCATTAATTTCAGGTAAAAACCCAAGCAGGCTCCCATCATCTCAGCAATGTTATTCCCTGCCAGCAGAAGGATTTGTTCAGGAAATCTGGATTTCCTAATCCAGAGGAAAAGCTCCTCTAGCACACTGGGATGCCTTTCTCTCCCTTGTTGAAGCCCCATAGCTACAGCATTTTATTATTTTTATTACTATTGGATTTTGTTTTTCCATTTCTATTTATTAAAAATCTATGAACAGAAATTTTAAAAACCTATAATAAAAATCTAAAAGATTTATAACACCCTCAGTCTGGGATCACCTGGGCAGGTGCATTTTCCCCCAGGTGTGGAATGTGTTGCTGGGAATTGTGCAGTGGGAGGGGACAGGGCACTGGCACTGTGTAGGTGGGGCAGAGGGAATAGAGGATGGATGGATATTGCCGTTATTGGCACCTGCTGTACTGTTGTTTTGATTTTTCAGCCTTCTGAAGTTTTTATTTTGGACTGAAGAGGTTTTATGCATTGTAACAAAAACAAAGACTGATATTTTGTAAACATTTTTTTTAGGGGGAAGGACAAATTGATAGACTTTCGAGTTGACTCCTGGGGTCAGAGAGGTGTTTTTATCGTTTTCTAATTTTTAATTAAATTTAAAAGATTATATAAGATGAGATTTTCAAATTTTTTTAATTTTTTTTTTAATTTTATATTTTGACAGGTGAGTGTGATTCTTTTCATGTTTTCCTCTGACACTGTACCACGATTTTCACAAGCTCAGCACCACACACAAACATAAAGGGATGAATTGAGGAGCCCAGCCTTGGTGGGGTTGGGTCAGAGAGCCAAAGTTCTAAATGAAACAACAACAACAACAAAAACTAGAGAGGGACACCTTCACCTATCCTTGACCATTCCAAATCCAGTAAGAACAGAAAGCACAAAGAACACCAGTGTGGTTAAATATTGCTCTGCCAACAGTGCAGCACGGGAAGGGATCCTGCCCTCCCCTCTGCCCGCTCCAGGACTGATGCTGGGCTGATCAATCCCTTTGCAGGGAGCAGAGCCAAGCTCACAGCCCAGTGCAAGGACTGCAGTGTTTGGCTCCAGCTGCTTGCAGTGATAATTGATCTACTCTGCAATTCACATCCCTTCTCCATCCCTCTTTTTCCTGTTTCATCCCTGAAGTTCCTACCCGGGCCCTTCCATCCCTGCTGGATCTCGCTTTTTCCCAGAGGCAGGCAGCCCTCGCAGTGTCCAGGAGGTGGCAAGCTTTAGATTCACATCGCTCTCTGCCTCCACTCCGCTCCCCAAAGCCGGGGATTTGGGGGAACTAAAGGACCACGGAGCCTTTGATTATTCCTGGGATGGAACCCTGTGCCCAAGTGTGAGTGAGTGAGACAGAGGGGCACAATCCCCCTCCCCTGCTGCCCTGGCTGGGGCTCAGCCCAGGGCAGGGGGCTCAGGGCTGGGGCAGGTCCAGCTTTCACACACAGCACCCCCAGGTCCCTGTCCCAGGGCTGCTCCCTCTGCTCAGCCCAGCCTGGATTGATCCTGGGGCTTGTCCTGACCTGGGGCAGCACCTTGAGCTTGGTCTTGTTAAACCTCAACAGACTGACAAGGAACTCATGGGGTGTGGCTCAGGTTGCCTCAAACACACATTCAAGAAAACGCCATGCCAAAAATCACATTTACACGTTCCTGCTCCCTACATCATCCAAAACGAGGAAGAAAACTACCATTTCCCTTCTCTTCCTGCCTCTAAGCCACTGCAAGCTGCTGGCCACATCACCCAACACAGGAGTGGAACTGGAGACACCCAAAAATATTAATAAAGCCTTTGTGTGCACTTGGAGGTGCATAATTGCATGTATTACATGGTCACTAAAGCCCGCAGCCCAGGCTGCTCTTCTTCCCTTCCTGCAGCCACAGAATTTATTTTCCTTCCATCTTCATCCTTTCCCTCACTCTAGGAAATCTTTCCCAGGTGGAAGGTGTATTTAAAGACACTATTTGAAGAGAAAAGCAGGGCAGAGCAAAATAAACAGCTGCTGACAGGCAGGGAATCACCCTTCGGGTTGAAAAGAAACCAGTGTGGGGCAACTTTCACGGGAGCTGCTCCAACAATCCCAGCCTGAGAGCCAGGATTATTCATGGCAGCAGGACACGGGTTGTTAATTGTATGAGACACTGGGGAGCAGCCCTGGCAGCCCTCCAGCAGCTCACACATCCCCTCCTGTGCCTGCAGGGCTCCCTGCTCCCTCTCTAACCACACACAGAAGTGTGTGAGCCAGGGGAAACAGCACCACCAGGGCCCTCCTCTGCCCCAGAGAAGTGGGAAGCAAAATCTCATCCCCTGAGCAGTCCCTCCATTGACCCTCGCTGAGTTGCTCCCTGTCGCTAGATGGACACGAAATGAAGGACACTCACACAGTCAGTTGTCAGAGCAAAAAGAGAAAAAGATTTATTTTTCACTTGAGTTTATATAGATCTTGAACAATGACCAGGGATTGGACAAACAAGGTTGACACCTCTCCAACCACACTAAAAGTTCATTAATTGTCTCTCCTGCACAGAAGAATGTAAACAAAAAGAACAATTTCCAAAACATCACTTTTGTTTACATAAAATTTATAAGAAACTCCACTACAAAAATGCAAACATCAGAAGGCTGAAAAAGATCAAAGTGACAGCTCCCCACTTTTCTGCTTGGATCACCCATGGAAGGGGTTAGCCCAAAACTCCAGAGATGAAGCTCAAGCACTGCAGAATGTAGTGGATGGACCTGAAAGAGCTGTGAGGTGAAGCCTTGTTGGAACCCTGGAGGCTGGAAATTTCAGGCTTTCTGAGCTGAGGGGTGCTGACCCTCAGGCAGGCACCACATTTCAATTGAGGCCTTGGAATAGACTCCTAAAATTGAGTGATGGCACTGGGGTTGTGGGTGTATAGTTTGAATGGTATTGTGTGATCTCACAGGGTGAAAAACTTAGATTTAAGGTTTTAGTATATAGCAATACATGTGAGTCAAGATGGAGGAGTTTGGGCATTGTCCGGGTCCTTCTTCACCTTCTTCTTCCTTCTTCTTCATGGATTTGGGTGGTTTTCTGTAATTGGGTGAAAAAGGTCCACATTGCAGGCCTTGGGTGGTCATTATTGGGTCAGAAGTATAAATAATAGAGGTGTCACCTTGTTATTGGGTAATTATCACTTAGATAACCTTGGAAAGAGTTAGAAACTCTCCATTTTACATCATTTCTCTAACTTGCTAGTTAGAGCTCACAGCTTGTGAATCTGTAAATGGATAAGAAATAACAAACATCCAAGTCTGAACTCAAAATCTACGTTTCATCCTGACCTTGGCAAGGAAAAAAAGCAGCCAGAACCATCACAAACCTTCCTCAGGTGACTCTGGCAGGAGTGAGAGGAGGGACACAAAGTCAGGCTTTTCACAGCTCTGTTCACATTCACTCATCCCTGAGGGGCTGGGAAAAAGAAGAGGAAAAGCCATGGCTCCAGCCATGCCAGTCCTCCTGGCATGTGCATTTGCTAGGCTGCAAATTTCAAGTTTTACCTACAAAGAGAATAAAAAATTTCAAAAAGTTTATTTTTCTTTTTAGCCCTCAGTTTCCGACTCAGATTTCAGATGAATTCAGATGCTGCTCATGAAATGTTACAGATGGAGGTGCTGGGGACTGCCTGCCTGGCCTAGGCTTGAACCCCTGTTAAAAATCTGCTCTCCCATGTTCTTCAGCAGAGAATTAAACACATCAGCTGTCCTTTCCCATCTGCATTCCAAGGTGAAGCTCAGCAGCAGGGCTGGAGCTCGTCTGACAGCTGGCAGGGAAGGCAGGGTGCTGAATGTGCCTTTTGCCTGCAAATAACTGAATTTGGGGTGGATCTGAGGGGGCGGGGCAGGTGGGACTCTGCCCTGGTGTCCCCTGAGAGTGTCTGCACTCCTTGGGTCTGGCTCTGTGCCTGGGGGAAATGAACTTGGGGCTTTTTCCTGACAGATGTGGAGCAGATCCAAATACTGGCATCAGCTACCGACAGACTCGTCAGGGATATCAGCAAATGTGATTGCCCCCAGAACTGATTGTCCTCAGTGAGAAACCTGCCCAGCCAGGCTGTCCACAGGGAGCCAGTGCTGCCTATTTATAGCAAATGAAACAGACCCAGATGGGGAACTTTGAATGTGTGGCTCAAAGGCAGCAGCTGAAATGTTACCCTGGGAAAGCCCAGTACAAACCCTTCCTCTGCCCAGGCACTGCCTGGCTCCAGGATTTCTCCATATCTCACTTCTCAGGCTGGGCAGTGTGAGATCAGCCTGGGAGTACCTGGAAATCCTGAAGAAAGGATGAACTCTCCCACAGATGGACTCTGGTGTTTGTGCCAGGGGAAACCCCTGCCCTCTGCTCGCTGTACCCAGGTCAGTGTGTCTGGAGATCCCAGATGGAATTATTTGGTGTCCTCATTGTCCCATTCCTTTGGCAGTGGAGATCCAGGGCACAGACTCTGCCGCCCGCCCTCCAGCCAAGGGCAGGTGGGAAGTTCCCTGTGCAAGGAGCAAGAGGATTTAGTTTAAATTTAATTAAAATGCCACCTTTCCGCAGGCAGGGATTGCTGTCAGCATCTCCCTGCATGTTGCTGGGCCCAGAGCCACAGGGATACAGGGAATGAGGAGCCAAATCCCAACATCTGTCACTGCCTGGAGTGAAAGTCACACCCCAAGCCTCTGGAGGGGGTTTCTGACAGCTGTGACACAAAATCATGGAGTCCTCTCCAAAGTGGGACCAGATCACTTCTATTTGCCAGTCTAAAAGTGGTGTCCAGGAGCTGAAACCAGCTCCTGAAGTGCTCTGAATTTTACAGACTAAACCAAATGACTTCATGGTAAAACAGCATTTCATTCCTGCATGAAATATTACAGGATGCCATTTTCGTAATTTCCTCCTCGCCTGATCGTGATAACACAGTCCCTGAGGCATTGGGGAGGCAGAGAAAATGTGCCAAGTGGAGGAGATGGAAATGGGAGAGTCGCCAGTAAAACAAAACATCATTAAGGAAGCAGAGTTGGAGAGAGATTGTTGTGTGATAGGGAAGGGTTTGTCTTATTCTTCATCGATCACTTGGAGTGGGAAGTGATTTAAAAAAAAAAAAAAAGACAAAAAAAGATTTTTATAGCTTGGAAGTAATTTTGGGGTCTGCGTTGAACCACTTCTAAGCTCACCCTGGAAACCCCTTCCTCCCTAAAGTCCTAAATGAAACAGCAACAATAATAACAATTATAGAGAGAGACCTTCACCTATCCTTGACCATTCCAAACCCAGTAAGAACAGAAAGCACAAAGACCAGTGTGGTTAAATATTGCTCTGCCAACAGTGCAGCACAAGACGGGATCCTGCCCTCCCCTCTGCCCGCTCCAGGACTGATGCTGGGCTGATCAATCCCTTTGCAGGGAGCAGAGCCAAGCTCACAGCCCAGTGCAAGGACTGCAGTGTTTGGCTCCAGCTGCTTGCAGTGATAATGGGCTCTGCTAATTGCACGTGGTTAAGGTGATGCAAATGTCCTGTCCATGAGGAACAGGACATGGACAGTTTTTAATGCACAGTTTAACACCTTTCCCAGAAGAGAGGGGCACTCAGAGCGCCTGGAGCACACATTTAATGCACAGGCTTTTCTGAGCAGCTGACTGCAAACACACCTGAGGCTGCTGCAGTGTTGTTTCTGCAGAACCATTTACATTAACCAGAGCAGGAGCTGGGAAAACAGAGACCTGCTGGCATTTCCTGGGGCTGGGAAATCACCTGGGATAGTGGAAGGTGTGCCTGCCCCTGGAAAGGAGGATTTCAACAGGATCATCTTTAAGGTCCCTCCCAACCCAGGCTGTTCTTTAATTCCATGATCTCAGAAAATCTCCAGGTGACAATGAGATGTGTCCAAACCTCAATTTGGGAAAAAAAAAAAAAATACCCTTGCAAGTGCAATTTCAGTTTGATCCACAATGCTCAGCCCCAGTTTGCCCCAGTTTTCAGTCAGTCATGCTGTGGAGTGCAGTCTCCCATAGGTAAAGCACAGAGGGTGCTCTCCTGCTTTTTGCAGCAATTCCCACTTCCCTGATGCCCAAAGGGGTTTGAGAGGAGCACGGAGCAGCTTCACCCTCAGGAAAGCTCCAAGGTTTAGCAAACACTGTGTGAGGATTTAGGAACAGTGGCAGTGTGACTTTATTTGCTTTGCATTTCCTTCCCCTCAGACTGGTGCATTTCTCTGCATTATTTCCCACCCTGGGAGCAGACAATACCTCTGTGAAATGTCACACATATCCAAGGGTCACCTTATTCTGAAATTATTAATAAACACTTTCCAATTAATCTGTCTTTGCACATGCAGTGATTCAGGCCTGGCTGAGACCCTGGGCAGCTCAGAGGGTGAATCACAAGATTATTCCTTGTTTTCTATACTGCTGCTCTTCCAGAGAGCCCTGCTGAGGAGGTGGCAGCCCTTTTTCATCCCTGGCAGGGCTCATGCCTTCTCCTGTGGATGGCAGAGGAACTTTACCAGCGTGGGGAGAACTTAACTAGATGTGTTTTCAAATATTTCTTCAGTTCTGGGATATTATCATCTCTGGTGGGTTCAGAGAGGGTTCTGGGCTGGAGACCAAGCTTATATCAAATAAAGAAGTCAGGACTGTCTGAACCAGGCCTTGGTTCTTCCCCAGCCTGTGTCTGCCCTGGTGATAATCCCTGGGAATGCCAACAAGTGCCTGTGGCCTCCCAGAAGGTGCAGCAGCTGCCCTGAGCAGCTCAGAGCCAGGCACCAGCCGTGGCAGCAGGAGCAGGGAAGGATGTTGTGTTTTACAGCCAGGGGAAGCCAAGGCTGTTCCAGATCCACATAAAGTGCCTCCTGTATGGAGAAAGCATCAACTTCCAGCCTTTGGCAAGTACACTGAATAACAGAAGTGTTCTAATAGAATCATGGACTAGTTGGGGTTGGAAGGGACCTGAGATTCAGCTCATTCTACCCCTGCCATGGGCAGGTTGTTGCCTGAAATAAAATCTGCTTTTGCAGCAGAAATAATGTATTTACACTGTATAATTCTTGCACATTTATCTTTTATCTTTGGCATCCTCTCCATACAGCTCTCTCCAAAATCCTTCTACCAAACACAGTCTCTTAATTACCTCAATTTTTCTCATGGCTTCTGCCTTTCTGTTCAAATTCCACAGGTGGACTTGGCTCCCTTTACACTGTGTCCAGCTTAG
>JBBMKD010000049.1:7218366-7229416 GCA_037834095.1 Argya squamiceps
TGCTGCTTCCCCAGTTTGGGCAGACACAACAATTCCTCTCCAGGCCTGGGAATCAAGGACACCTCAGGCCTGAGAGATGGAGACGAAAGTGAGTTGTGGGGGAGTGAATTGGGGGTAAATTACCTCATTAGCTGAAGCTGTAACTGGAAGATCAACCCCCAATATGCAAATGAGCCAAACTGATAAAACTGTGAAAACCCCTGACCCTTTGTCCATTTTGGATGCAGCCCCTGAAGGACTTTGTCTGCCCTAAATGTACCTGAAGACCCTTCAATAAATATACCTGATTTTTATTCCCTTAATTTTGTCTGGCCTCTGTTTTTAGGTAGCCCAAAAAAAGGCATCAAAGGGAGAATAATCAACATTGCAGTCCAAGCACTCCTCAGGTCTTAAGATGTCAACACCAAACGTGTGTCAGAGATTCTGGGTGGGTACACTGCCTGAAACAACAGAACTGCAATTCCTGAGGGGATTGTTAGGTGTTACCACACTATAAATAATAAATAGCTACAACAGAGACATTTAGAGAAACACATAACCATACTTCACTTCCTCTCCCATTATTTATTCATTATGAACGGGCAGTGAACTCAGCAATGAAAAACACAATTACACTTGCCCTGTGTTTTGCCAAAAATATCAAAGTGTAATGAATTTCTTTGTATATTTCACTACTATTTCACTGCTGCTCCTACTGAATTAAATTATTCAACTGACATGTTTTCATCATGTCTTACAGGCAAGGCAAGTACTCTCAGTCTCTGAGTAGCACTTGGATTTTAAGAGCTGGAAGACTCAAATCATGTTTCTGTCATTAGGTATTAACTGTCCATCTGTGGCTGGGAGCCTGTGAGATGAAGCAACAGAATTCCTTCTGTTTTTTAGTGAAATATCTGTGATTGCCACAGTCTGAGTGATCTCAAAAAGTTATATTTTCAACAGAAGAGAGAGAATAACATTGTACCCACACCTGCCACAGGTAACACCGCAGTAGTTTTCCTGATTTTTTTGCACTGTGTGACAGGATGAACGTGGTCCCCATGAAACTGGGAGAGAATTTTATTTCACAATTCAGAAAAGGCAGAATGGCAGGCTCTCCCCTGCTGCCCAGGGCTGGAAGTCTGTAGTGAAACCAGACTCAAGTCAGTGAGTCACTTGCTTGAATTTCTTTGTTCAACCACTCATGGGGGTGGCCCCGTGTAGCTGCTTCTCCTCTCACATTTCCCCTGTTAAAAATGCAGAACTTGCCTTTCACAGTGGTGATGGTGTAGATGCAAATTGTGTGGTGGATAAACCCTTGTTCTGACCCAGAGATGGGGCCCCTGAGAGGTGTTTTAGAGACTTTTATTCCATTTTCAGTCTCATGAGAAGGGTGAGATGATGCAGATGTTACAATTCACGCCATCACAATCAGAAGCCAAACTATTTCCTAATTACAATCCATTATAAGTGTTTCTTGGCCTATCAGCTTTTGCCACACACTGCTCCTAATGCTTCTAAACCAATCATCTGTTAAAATACCCTACATGGGTCCACAATACATCTTTCATAGTTCTATTTCTCCAAAATATCTGGTCTATTTGCCAGGTCATTATTTGGAACTTGTTTCCAGTTCAGTTTCTCTCTCAGCAATGTCTGTCCCATCCCATAGCATTTCTCAGCCAGCACACTTTATCTCAGCGTTTGCACACAGATACACAAGACTGTGTGAGCCTCCTGTCAGGTTTTGAGAATTCTCTACAGATCCATTTTCCACATCTCCCCCTCTTTCTTGAACAGAAAAAACTTCTTTGATGGCCTTATTCATCATTTGCTGTGCACAGTGAAATACAAAAGGCACTATCACTAATACTGTCACTATTACAATCAATACATATAAACCTATTTTGCAAAGCTCCTTTAGCCAAAGTGCAAAGCTCCATCCTTCAAACAAATCCTCTAACTATGATCCATCGTCAGTTTTAATTTGATTTGCCATATCTCTCAGTTTTTGAAGCACAAGACTGTGTGAGCCTTCTGTCAAGCTTTAAGAATTCTCTACAAAACCATTTCCCACAACTGTGAATCACAGGAGGGCTGGAAGGATCCATAAACATCACACCTTCCAACCCCAGCCAGGGGCAGGGAGGCCACTCACAAGATCAGGCTCAGGGCCCCATCCAGCCTGGCCTTGGACAATTTTGGAGTTGGGGCATCCATAACATGTCTGGGTAAGATGAAGATGAGATAATTCTGTATTTCACAGAACTTCTCCCACAACAGGGCACACCCTGCAGCCTCTGGTGTCTCCCATGCTTTGGAGCCCTGAGACACAAGGATATTACTGTTGTACATCCCCATTTTGGAGTTGAGATTCTCTTTTCAAACTTGGTTATAATCCTCCAGGAGAGGATGCAGAGCATCCTGTGGATGTTTCTGCTCCAACTCCTCCTTGGCTGCTGTGCTGATGTCCTTTGGGGGCCCTGAACATCAGGAGGTGCTGAGAGCTCCCTGTCTGCAGCCCAGTGCTTTGTGGTGGTGCCATAAAGCCCAGCAGCAGCGGGGAAGTGGTGACATGAGGGATGCAGGATCCTCAGAGCTCCCAGGCTCTGCCTCTGCTCAGCCCATCCATCATCACCGCCTCCCTCCCACAGGAAATCCTCGAGGAAATCCTGGGCCAGCCTTGTATTAATGAGAAAGCAAGTACCAGCTTAGGGATGGAGGTGCTGATTGCGACCCATCAGCAGCCTGAAGGAACAATTCCCTTAGTGTCACACCCATTAATCTCCCGTGGCTGCCGGTCAGAGCGAGAGGCATTCCCTTGGTGGTGCTGACAGCTGCTGATGGGACAGAGAAACGCTCCAAGCCTGACCATTAATGCTGCCAGCCGAGGGGCTGGGCATTCCCATCGCTGGCACAGCTGGGTCTGAGACGTTTGTTTGCTGGAGAAGCAGGAGGGGAGATACTGGAGTGCCTTGCAGGCAGGAAAGGGGAAAAAATGGCTTTCCATGCATGAATTGGAGAGGAAGGCTTGGAGGAGCAGCACAGCTCTGAGTGGGTCATTTCTAGCCCAGAGCTACCTGGAGGTTTATTGGCAAAGATCAAATATAAGGAATAGCCATCAGTGTTGTTCTGATGAGGTTGTTGGAGCAGGGATGCCCCTGTTGGGTGCTTCAGTGGTGATAATTTCAGGGAAGGAGCTCTGCTTCTTGGTGTTTACACCCTGGCCTGGCCATCACAGGAGGGGTGGCTGGAAAGGATCTGTGGAGGTTCCTGATCCAAGCTCCCATCCAGCTGTTGGATTATTGCCAGAACCAGATCAGGACAGGCAAGCTGAGAGCCCTGGGGACAGCCATGGCACAACCTCTGACCTCCCCAATGCTGCTGCATCTTCTCAGGGAGGATTTTTCCCCCAACACAAGCACCCGACAGCACAGCACACCTTTCAAACTCACACAGGAGTAACCAAAGAGAGAAAGTTTGGTCCCCTGACTGTGCCCATTCATTTGAACTTCAGACCTCAGCCCCAGCTCCTCCCTGCACCTCTGGGGCTTCCCCACTCACAGCAGCCACAGCAAAAGAGGTAAACTGGGGCCTTAACCCTGCCAGAAATGTGTTCCCTGCAGAACAGCCGTTTCCAATTCCATCCGAAAGTCATGAACCTTCCTAGGGACAAATACCTCCCCTCCTCCACAGCCCCGGGCCTGTTAGTATTCCTTAAACTCCTGACGGTGTCTGGGGCTGTGTCAGTGCTTTTCCAAGCTTTACCAGCAAAACCGAAACCGTGGCTAATCCCTTCCTTTGCAAAACCTCCTCTGGGGGATGTTCTGTCACAAGGAGCTGGTATTAAGTGAGGAAAAAGGCCAGACTGCTCTGTCAGGTGCTGGGGCACGTCGTGGATGCACGGAGTGCACAAACACTGGAATCGGAGCACATTCCTGCCCTGAGCTGGAATCTCCTTCCATCTCCTCCTGCAAGACCCTGGCTGACCCCAGCCCCATCCCATCTCCCTCCTTGGCTTTATCCAGCTAGCATTTTGAGACACAAATAAGCTGTCTTGTGAGCTGGAGGTTCCAAAAAAGAAGAGAGAAACTTGCTGCATCAGTCAAATTCCTGCACTCCTCTTTCTCTAAGTCGTAGCTGGGCAAGCATCCATAGAGTCCAGGAGAGAGACAGCAAAAAGGAGCAGGGAAGAAAGGCAGGGGCCATGGGAGGACACACAAAGTTATGAACTGAAATTATGAAATGGAGAGGAAAATGTAAAGTCTGGTGAAGGAGGAAAGGGAATAGGAAAAAGGAGGGAAGACAAGGAGAAGCTCTGAGAACAGTGGCACATGGTGTCTGCCTGGAGAGTCAGCATAGATTTAGATTTCACTGTTAGAGGAGGGAATCAATGGCTGGCCCCACGCCTCATGCTGGCAGCCTCTTGCTGTTCTGATCTCAGGACCAGCATCTGTCAGCAATTTTCAAGAGGAACCATTAGAAATCACAAAGTTTAACAGTTTGTCTTGGCCCCCTGGAATTTAACCACCCCCATCAGCTACTGAAAAAGAAAGAAAAAAAGAAAAAAAAGCAGGGGGGTTGGAAGGAGGAGAGGGGAGGAGGGTGGAAGAGAAGGAGGAAGGGAAAACAAAATGGTACTTGTGAGATTTAATGTGTGCCTCCCCCTTTTCCCCCCTGCTTGTTTTCCACATCCGCAGAGGTGATCTATGGATGGTGGGGCTGGCCCCATTCCTGGGGTGGAGGGGAGCTGGCTGGAAACCCCCTGTCAGTGGGATCCAGGCTGGGGAGCAGAACAGACCCCGAGATTTACAGCACTTAGCAGAGCAAAGGGCTGCTGACAGCAGAGTGACTGCTGGGCACCTCACACACAAACCCAGCAGAGACAGACACGGCATTTCCCAGAAGTGTTTCGGTCACTTGGCTACCAGCAGACGATTTATTCCATCTGCTCTTCCCTGCACATCCCTAAATAGGGAGCCACAAAAGGCAGTGTGGGCAGCGAGGGAAGGGAAGAGCAGTTTCTCAGAGGGTTTTTGGCCTGTGTGTGCTCCGTGGGCAGCTCTGGAGGGGACACCCAACGCTCGCAATCAAAAGGTTTTCAGAGGAAGTCTTCAAAGGGCTGGTCCTGCTTGGCACTGATAAAACTGCTGAAAACAAGACTGAATGAAGGAAAGCAAATCATTGTGGTGAGGTCTGAATGTGTTTTCTGCAGTGCCAGTGGTGTGAATGGAAGCCACTGTGCTGATGTGGCAGCTGAAGGATGGGCTGTCACAGCACTGGGGAGCCTGTGCCCAGAGACTTACAGGGACCACCATCAGGCACCTGGGACATTTCTCTGCCCAAATCCAGCCCCAGAGCACCTGGTGCTGCAGGGATTCCAAAGTGCATCAAAGGCTGGGTGGGATTTCAGGTCCAGATCTGAACTTTGATGCTGCCTCAACTTCTACATGAGCTCACTGTGAGTTGTGTAATTCCAGGGAGATGAGATCTGCTTGTGACCAGCTGGATTGTGCCATGTGAACCTCACATTTCAGTCCTTCCATAGCCATAACTGTGGTCTGGTTATGACTATTGGTCTTTAAGTATGTGATTTATATGATTCTGGGAGATAATTTGTGGTTTATAGACTCAAAGACTCCAGTTTATACAGGCTCCATCAGACCTTGCCAGGAGAGAATAGAGTTTGAAGAGGTAAGATGAGCCTTACCAGCTGGACATGCGGATTTCAAAGGTCCTTTCCACCCTAAAGGATTCTGTGATACAACATTACCTGTGAACAGAGGAGGAGAATCTGGATTTTGACTCACCCTCCTCAGAGAGAAGGAAACTGTACCTTGAGTTCCTGCTCTACTCTACACCAAAATTCATTTCCTCACACAACCACTGAATTTTCAGTGATAATTTGCTAGGAAAAAAAGCTCAGGTTAAATACAGAGATTTGGGGAGTTACTCCTGGGCAGAAGGCCACCCTTTCAGTGTAATTTGATTTATTTTTAGAGCACTTAGAGTCCCTCTAGAGGTCCCAGAGCAACCCCAGGCCCCCGTCCAGCACCTCTCTCCAGCTCAGAGGTGACACCTTTATCAGCCAGGTGTGCAGGCTGAGCAAGGAGTGACAGAGACGCCCAGGGCAGAGTCCCTCAGCCTCTGCTGAGCTCACAGTGACTTCAAAGCCTTCCAAACACAAAAGCCAAAGCAGTTTTGAAACCTTCCAAGGAGAAGGGAGCAAAATGAGTTTTTCAGATCCCCTGGACACTCGGAGTGTGTGACTTGCAGCCTGAATTCCAGCAACACTACAACAAAATGCAGGTTATTTCATGTCACCCACATCAGGCACAGGGTGACAGACGAGTGGCATGGGCAGAGAGCTTTAGTCAGACTAAAACTAAGCAGTTGGCATTGTCTTGGCTGCCAGATCTTGATCTGCCTGCACATGGCATTTGCAGTCTAGCCAAGTTTTAGAAAATATCTATAATGAGCTAAACCAAGCTTGGCTACCTTTGACATTGGACTAGAATAACAAAGAGAGGCTGTAGGGTTTAGATTACTGAAAAGATAAATCCCTATTTGATACATTTGGTTCATATTTAAAAGATTGCACCAAGTTTTATTATTCAGTTCTATCCCTATTTTCACAGTCAATCAGCTAAAGAAGTTGTCTTTTACTTTTTTTTTTCCTTTGGAAGGAAAAAATGCTTTCCTGGTTAAAATGACATGATTCAGGATTTTAGAAGGGAGCAGAGGAATCTTAGCATCTGTTTTCATGTTGCCTTGACAGGGACAGGCCTCAATTAAGGATCTTAATAAAAGTGTCTCCTCCTGCATTATATCAAATCCTGGTGCTTTTGCTGAGAGTTGAAAATGTGCACACATGGCAACCACAGACTCGGAGTCCAAAGGTGATGGAGCTGTCAGGAAAGCAAGGAGTACATTCTGGATTAGCTGCAAAGGAGATGGATCATGGAAACTAAAAGAGTCTGTGGCAGCTTGGCCAGTGCCTAGGAACACTTTGGGTCCAAGTCTACTGGAGTGTTTACTGGGGAAGTACAAAATATTCTCCAAATCCCAGCCAGAGACTTTTAAATTAATCTGCTGCTTTTTCCATGTTTAATTTGCTTTAGCTGCCTTGCTTGATTGATCATGGCTTTTTTTTTAGTTCACTTGTGGGTACCTCTGACATTCCAGCTGCTTCCTACTGCTGCAGTTGGAATAGTTCAGGGTACCTTTGAGGATCAATCACCTTATTTGGGCATGTGGAAAATCCAAAAATTAAAAAAGTAAATAATACTCTTTAAAAAATAAAGTTTGGGTTGCCCCAAAAAGGGGTTTGGGTCACCTCAGAAAGGTTTGAAAACATCTTCAGAAGGTTTGTATGAACAGAGGATTGTCTATGCCAGATCTCTGTACCTGGCCTGGTCACCCCTTGCCTTTGGACCAGCCCCTTGAACCAGCCCTGAGCCATCAGGGAGGAATTCCAGCACAGCCACCCTGCTTTACTCCAGGCAAAACCTGGGGTCATCAGGTCTTTCCTGCACAAACCCCTTGTTTAAATCAGTAATCCCCCATCAACATCTGCCCTCCTTTCAGGGGTGAGCAGTCCCTGCAGTGTTCACAGCCCTCACCCCGCACAAACCTCTCCATCCCTCTGGAGCTGTAAATGTTTGATCCCTTCCAGCAGCTCATCCCTGGGACCAGCTCAGAGCAGAACATTTCTGGGTGATGTTGTCATCTTTCCTGAAGCAAAACAAGTCGTTCAGAGCAGAGGATGAATTAATTCTCCTTGGAAGTTTTATGTAAGCCTTGGTCTGGAGGCAGCAACGCTCACCAGGGTGAGCCCAGGGATGCATCCAGCATTCCTTGCTGGGAATAACCTGGACATTTCTTTGGGATTTCCTCAGCTTCCCCTCCTCAGAACCACTCACTGGACATTTTGTTGTGAAGCAGGTCTTGCTCTGGTGCTGTGAGTTTGAGAGAGGGCCTTAAAGAGCAGAGGCAAACCTGCAGCAGAAGTCAGCAGATGGAAGATGAATTTTCCCATCTGTACCAAGGCCCTGGGAGCAGTCCAGGAAAAGCAGGTGTATCTCATTTCAGGAGCATTCAAGTAAATAACAACCCCACTCTGGAAGGAAAAGAGGGCTCCACAGAGCTGCAGCTGATGCCTGCAGAGTATCAGGAGCTGATTTTTTGACCTTCCTGGATCACCAAGACCAAATATTTATTTGAGTGTACAGGAATTAAGTTCCAGAATATGACTGGAAATCGGGGATGCTGGTTAAGTTTTCTACCCTTTTGAAACTTCTATGAAATCCTGGCTGTATAGGATAATTTGTTTGGTCATTGCTTCAATCTGTGTGTACTTCTAAAGGTTTCAAGCAGGACATCCCACCTTCCACCACAGGGATGAAGTGACTTGCAGTGGGAAAATTCTGTCTTTTCACATCTCAAGCTGAGGAGGGTGAAAAGAGCAGGACAAAGACCAGCACCACATGACCTCTAAGTATATCCCAGAATGATTTTTTGAATCAAACAAAATTGCAACATTTTCAGTATTTTGGCAATATTTTCATATGTACAGACACATCCTCATTATGTGGTTAATGTAGGTGAGCAACAACAAGGTTAATTAAACTTTGGTACAAAGGGTCACGCTGACCAGCAGCCTGTGCATTCCCATGGGTGTGTTTTTGGGATAACTTGAGCCATTTCCTGGACGTCTCCACCCCTTGGCCAGTGGGTGCTGCCTGGTAGATACAACTAAATGCCACAGTTAGCCTCAAATCTCACCAAGCAACAGCCAAACTCTGGGTTAGAGCAGGGAAATATTTTCACCAAAAGGAGTGTCCGGCTCTGGAAGAGGCTGCTTGAGTCACCATCCCTGGAGGTGTTTGAAAGCCATGGAGATGTTGCTGCTGGGGACAGGGATTAGTGGTGGACTTGGCAGTGCTGGGGAACAGTTGGGTCTGATGATCTCAAAGGTCTTTTCCAACCCAAACAAATCTATGGCTCCATGACATTTGACAAAAATGTCTTTGAGATCACAAGGCTTTTGCCCTGCTCTAACTTCTCCTTTATGGGTTCAACTGTGACTGTGTTGAATCACCGAGTGACATCCTAAAACTATTTTATAACATGCCCAGAACATTTGGTGAAAGGAAAGAAAGCATCATGGCAGCGTGAGCCACAGTTTGAGTTATTCCTTTTCCCTGGAAATTATGGGTCAGGTTGTGTCTCCCAGACAGAAATTGTCCCGCTGCGGTCCTGCTCTTCCGAAAACCATAGTGTGGTCCCCATACAGAGGAGACTTGGGTGGGAATGAGAGCAGGAGGCAGAAGGAGCTTAAAAAAAAAGAACATCAGTTCTGAGGTAAACTGCATTGATTCCTGACTCGCAAACCATCATCAAAAATGAACAAATCTCTCATTTTATTGGGACAATACCAAGATATGGCTGGACAGGATGTGCATAAACTCCTCTCTGGTTGTGACTTTCATGCCCTCCATTTCCCCATAATCCTTCCCTGCCCCCCACCCACACAAACCTTTGCTACTTTGTGGTGTCTAAAAATAAAGAGATGAATTGTCAGATCCTTATTATTTAAGTGGAGATTACTGTTTCCTTGTTGTGGTCACAACTGTAAGCATCTCTAAGAAAACATTTAAAGCTCTGGCTGAGGTTTGGGTCTGAAATGAAGGAAGTGAAGAGACGTCCTGGCCAAAGTCAACCAAGACAAGAGGGAGTGAAGGAATGTAAAAGAGTCTGGAAAAGTTGAGTTACATGGAGCTTAAGAGTCCAGAAAGTGCTGGGGATGCAGACTGGGATCCTTTATACATTAGACAGTTGAGTTAAAGCTTCAGTTCTGTCCTTTAAACCCCTTTTTGCCCATTTCATGACAAACATCAGCACTAAAGAAGTCTAAATGAAAGCTTTTGGAGCTGCCCTAAGGAGCAAGACCCCCACCAGTGCCCAGACTTGGAATAGTTTGATTTCTGAGAACTGCCCACCATAATTTGGGCCACAGTGGCACAGAGGAAGAAGAGACACTGCCTTGTCAGCCCTGAGGCATTGCCAGCACTTCCACAGAGCATTTCTTGGAAGGGGAAAACACCACAGCACAAACCGCGTGTACCCAAAATTGTCATTAGAGAAATCCTCCCTGCTGGCAGCCAAGAACACAAACCCAAAATCACAGGCTTGACTTTGAGTCAGGGTGTTTTGATAAAACATGAAAACCGACTGATTTCTGCAAAGAGGGAAGCTAAAGATAGATCTGACCAAATTGACAGCATCAGCAGCACTCGGGGCTGGACAGCCTGGCTGGAAACCTCCTTCCAAAGAGAGACAGGGCTGTGCAGGAGTTCAATTCCTCCAAATTTACCTCTCCCACAGGCCCCACGGTCCAAATACCTCTAAGAAAAGCTGTCTGTGAAATGCTTTGCACTTTGGTGCTGGAGGATCTCACAGCATCACTGCTCCCAGACAGACTGGCTTCAGAGAGTCCCTCTGAAAAGGAATTCCAGCAGCAAATCCTTCCCAGGGAAGAGGTAGAAGAGGGCAGTGGAAAAAGTTGCCTATAGAGGAGCAAAATTAGACTGGCACAGTAACAGGCTTACTGTAAAAGAGAATGGAAAGGAAAATCTGCAAGTCAATGAGAGAATTCACGGGGATAAATAGAACAAGGCAGATGTCAATGAGTCACTGCTCGCTCAGAGAAATCAGCCTTTTGCCTTTCCTTTGAGTCACTGGCACATCCAGCAGCAGCAGCAGAGGCAGCAGCGACCTCTTGACATGAACCATTTTTAATAATTCATTACTCATATGGTCCTCCAGCCCTTTAAAAGCTCCATGAAGGATTGAAACACATGATGACATCACCCCTCATCCATGCTCCTCCCCACCTGGAACACTGGCTTGGGGGAGTGACCTTGGGTAGGAGGAAGCCTGTCAGAGGGCAAGTTTGGGGCTCACAAATGATGCCTTAAGTTTTACCTTTCATAATTTCAGATTTTGTGCTGCCCAGGGGTGCAGCTCTGAGCTCACAGTCAGTGTCACCCAGCTCTGCACACAGCAGGGA
>JBBMKD010000049.1:7248019-7258128 GCA_037834095.1 Argya squamiceps
AAGGGAAGGGAAGGGAAGGGAAGGGAAGGGAAGGGAAGGGAAGGGAAGGGAAGGGAAGGGAAGGGAATTTTCAGCTGTGATTGTGTGAGTTTAAAGAGACCAGGGTGGTAGATTATTCTCACTCCATCCCTATTCTCTTCCTCCATTTAACAGCTGCCTAGAAGGAAAAACCCTGCCCACCAGCAAGTTCCTTGCCTGGAATGGTTTCTGAAACCTCTGTGTCACATCAGCTTGGAATCCAACCTTGTATTTGCACTGCTGGATGTGTTCATGCCCAAAGCTGCACTCAGGATATCCACCAGCCCATAGCTGTCAGCAGAGCTCTTAATAGAGACACAGGACAGCCCTGAGCAGGCATATCCCAGCCTCACATGATGGCCCTGAAATCCCATCAGGAGCAGCTCCATGTGCTGACATAGCCACAGGGAAAGCGATGTCCTTTACACGTGTAAGAGATCCCAGAAAGAAGCAAGGATGTGGGATGAAAGGAGGAGAGGGGAATAAAAGAGCTCTTTGAATAGCCATGAACTATTTATAGCAGAATGAGTTCACAGGAAAGGATACTCATGATATCAGAAACCACCAGGACATCTGTTTGTTTTAATAGTAAAGAAGATCTTCCCTAGGGGACATCTGAGTGTGCTTCAAGGACTCCCAGGCCAGCAGGAGTCAGAAAAGCAGGAGGCTGCAGGATCCCCTTCCTCCCCCCCGGATTGCCTGCAGACAGTGAATCAGATCCTGCAGGATCCCACTCAGCAGCCCATGGATAACACCCACACTCCAGCCCTGCAGCTGGGAAACCCTCGGGGTCTCCCCAGACTGGGAATGTCCAGGCTGTGACCCAGACATGGAGTCAGGCACAGGAATTAACACCAGAATGTTTGTTGGGCTTTTTTAATGGGAGCAAAAGGAAGATAATTGTGGATTAACTGTCAGAACGAGAGGACACACTCTTAAGCTGCACCAAGGGAAATATAGGCTGGATATTAGGAAGAAGTTTTTCACAGAAAGAGTGATTAAATACTGGAATAGTCTGCCCAGGGGAAGTGGTGGAGTCACCATCCCTGGGTGTGTTTAAGAAAATACTGGATATGGCACTTGGTGCCGTGGTTTAGTTGAGGTGTTAGGGTTGGATTGGACTTGATGGTCCTGAAGGTCTCTTCCAACCTCCACATTCTGTGATTCTGTGATTATTCTGCTGCTGGCTGGTCTGGGGGGGCGAGTTGTTACTGGTTCCCACACAGATCCATGCTGGGGCACAGCCTGGAGTACTGAGGGGCATTTAGGGTGACCAGAGGGGTATAAAGTCCCACATGACATCAACATCCACATTAATCCAGAAGAAGTCAAAACCATAACAAGTTATTCCTTTACCAAAATAATCCATGGGCTTTGGGGAAGAAACTTCTGTTTTCCAGGACGGCAGAAACACATCCCAGCAGTGCAAAGAAGTAATTCCACTCACCTTCAAAAAACAATCCCAGTGGGACACGTTTCACTTTAAACTGGGATATTTCAGGCAGAATTGAAAGATCTCTGCACAGGGCTGAGAGTGCTCAGTGCGTTTCTCTCTCATGAAAGATGCAGTGACATATTTGTCTGCTGAAATGAGCTGGGAGATCAGTGAATCCACAGATCTATGATGGATGAGCTGCCAGGACAGTGCTGAACTCCCTGATACTGAAAGACTCACAAACAGCACATCATTAAAATTCAGAGGGAGCAGTGGTGGAGCGCATCAATCCATGGAATAACAACATCCTGAGAAAGAGCTGCTTGTAGGTTTAGAATCTGGAATCACCTGGGATAAAGGTAGGTGTTCCAAAAAGCAGTCAGACATGGTATTGTGCCACAGCACTCTTTTGAAGCCCCATCAATGTGTTGATGTTTTCATTGTCCTTGTTTCCATTGACTAAAAATGTCAAGTGTTTTATGAAGGCTAAAAAGCCTCGAGTTGCAAGGCCAAAAGTCATGGTAACTGGAATGAAGGCTTGGGAATGAAGGCTGCTTTGAACTTACTGGGAAAAGAGTCAAAAGAGAAAAATACTCGATAAAGCGTTGGATAAGGAATGGCATGAGAAGGAGGCAGCTGAAGGGGGGGGAAACCTGTGAGGAAGTATCTCACATCAACTTTACAGAGGGCTTTAACCAGCAGAGAATGTGACTTGGGTGCTTTCAAGCCTAAATGAGACCAGTTCCTCTGACTTCAGGGAGCTCCTGATGTACTACCTGTGTTTAAAAAGCTAAAATGAGGTGAAAATGCTTGAAATTCACCCATATTAATACAATATGTAACATTGCTTTTTCATTGGAAATTCACTTGCAAGTTAAATGTGTTTGCAATCACCAACAGAAAGGGGAAACTGGCAGCAGAAAGAATGATGGGTCTCTTAGCCTGATGTAAATCATTCACTTCCTTTCCAGCTCGGGGAGACAAGTGTATTCCCTTGGAGAGGGATGTCAGAGCAGAGTTAAATTAATGAGGACAAGACTTTGGTCATTGTTTAGGAAGTTAGCAAACCCTTTGGGACTTGAAGATGTTGTCACCTAGAGCAGAATGAACACCACCTTCAGAGGCTGCTCAAGCTGCTGCTCTGAAAAGAAGCACAGGTTATGCTAGGTGGTGTGTCTGGCTGAAAACAGCTCAAATTGCAAATAAAACACAGTGAAAGAGATTTCAGTTCTGAAAATACACCTGGGGCTGCAGACAGGGTGTTGCTGTCACAGCTTTTTCAAGTCATAGAATAATTTAGGTTGGAGGGGACTTTAAAGATTATCAAGTTCCACCCCTGCCATGGGCAGGGACACCTCCCACTGTCCCAGGCTGCTCCAAGCCCCATCCAGCCTGGCCTTGGGCACTGCCAGGGATCCAGGGGCAGCCACAGCTGCTCTGGACACCCTGTGCCAGGGCCTGACCACCCTCACAGCCAGGAATTCCTTCCCAATATTCAATCTAAACCTTCTCTCTCTGAGTTTGAAGCCATTCCCCTTTGTCCTGGCACTCCAGGCCATTGTAAACAGCCTCTCTCCATCTTTCCTGTTTGCCTCTTCAGGCCCTGCAAGGCCACCCTGAGCTCACCCCAAAGCTTCTCCTCT
This sequence comes from Argya squamiceps, assembly GCA_037834095.1. Lineage (NCBI taxonomy): Eukaryota > Metazoa > Chordata > Aves > Passeriformes > Leiothrichidae > Argya > Argya squamiceps. Next base: position 7,251,116 of record JBBMKD010000049.1, read on the forward strand.
CCATGTGAACACCCCCAGCTCTCCCAGCCTTTCCTCCCAGCAGGGCTGCTCCATCCCTCTGATCCCCCTGGGGCCTCCTCTGGATCTCTCTAGCAGCTCCAGGTCCTTGCTGTGCTGGCCCAGGGCTGGGGCAGCTCTGCAGGTGGGCTCTGAGCTGAGCACAGGGGCAGAGGGGCACAATCCCCTCCCCTGCTGCCCATTCTGCTTTTGATGCAGATTTTTCCACTGAAAATGGGCTCGTTAGAGCAGGAACTGAAGGAGGAAAAGAGCTGAGGAGGAGCAGATAAACAAGCAGGAGCACACAGAGCATTTGCCACAGCAACCTGAACAACCCAGAGTGGGCACGAGCTGGGATCCCCCGGGGCCCTGGACACAAAGCTATACGAGCACCAAGAACAGAAAATCAGGGTGTGATTTCCTACAAACACCACATTGAATAACTTCCCAGAGGCTCCTCTTTGCTAGCCTGGCTTGATCAAATATTTCCCAGCATAAACCTCTCTAGACAGATGGATCATCCAAGATCCTGTGCACAAAATGAGGATCGCGTCTCCCAAAACTACCACAAGACTAAAAGCATTAATGATTGTTTGTAATACTAAAGTGAAAGGGAATGCAAAGAGAAAGATCCATGGGCAGCTCTCCAATTTCCAGTGAGTTTCCAGTCCTGGGGGGTTTTCTGACACGCACCCTGTGTCAGACACCTCAGGGTGCTTTGCTTTGAGGTTTTTATCAAAACCATCCCTGCAGAGGCTGTTCAGGGTGCTGCCTCTGGATGTTGGATCCTGCCTGGCTCAGCAGGGCTGCTGCCATGGCCACTGGATCAGATTTAATTAAAAACTCCAGGCCAGCACACAAAGCAGGGATGTGGAGTGCTCCCAACTGCACACACCAAGCTCAGCACAAACCTTTTCATCTCCCCAGGCTGGTAAACAGCTTCATTTCCAACCTGTTTCAGGAATCGCTGCAAAGAATTCAAAGGAGGGAATGGGGAGATGGGGTAAGAAAAGAGGGCGACAAGAAGCTTTCTGTTAAATAAGGGTGTGTTTTGAATTGATATCTTGAGTGCCAAAACAAATGGCCTTCAGATGTGGCTTTACAAATTACAGTATCAGTAGGGGGAAAAAAAAGTCTCTTAAATGTTAAGTTTTCCCTCAAGATTCAAGTGAGTATTCATGCTGGCTTCATTCCTTCCCCTAACTTCCAACCTGAAATGTCAGCTCAAACTCTATTTACAGCCCCTAGTTTAGACTTTCCTATGGCACTGTCAAAGCAACATTTGAATTTCCATTTCATCAACTGAAAGAAAAACAACCCCAAACTTTGGATGGAGTGGATGCAGGGATTAGAGCTGTGTACTGCTTACATGTCTCCTGTTGTTTTGTCTAAACCAAAGGGTTTGTGCAGCATTCTGACACGTGTGCAATATCTGAGCCATAAACTAATGCTAATGGGACTAGGACATGCTGAGAAAGTTAATTAAGGCTGTTTTTCTGTAGGATATTTAGCTGCAATTGTGGCCTTACATGCTCTACTCCTTTCTGATGATGGTGTAAATCATATTAAGGCTAAAGCACCAAGAGAAACATTTTGTACCTTCTCTGCAGACGTGCTCAAGGTCGTGTGTTCTCTGAAGCAAATAAATTAAATTATCTGGGTGTAAGAGCAATTCAGTAGCGTTTACTTGAAGTCTCATCACTTTCCTGATCCACTCCAAAGCTTATCCCACATCTGAGAGGTGGCAAGCTTTGAACCTATTTTGTGTTGATTCACCCTTGTGTGTCTGAGATCAATATCCAAACAAGCACAGAGGGTCCTGAGTAGCTCTGCTTTCTTCAGAGAGCAAACAAATAAATCCAAAACCACTCCTGGGATGCCTCTGTTTGGCTGCAGAGCAGTCCAACTACCCTCTGTGTTCCAGAGGCTGTGTTTGTCCTGCTGGATGGGGAGCACCAGGATCCAACATTCAGCTTTGTTGCCTGGCTCGTGCCCACCCTGTGCCAAACTTATCTCAGAGCTTCATGAGCACCTCAGGGCTCCAAAAGAGATCCCAAAAGAGACTGAATGAGCAGTCCTTGCTTGCTTGGCCTCCTGCTTTCCTGCACCTCCTTTAACTGAGCTGTAGATCTGCACCAACAGCACTGGGACCTGCTCAGGTCTGTTCCTGAGGGGGCAGCAGCAGCTCCTCTTGCAGAACAGCTCTACTGGGAGGTTTTATTGGGGTTGATTTGACTGGGATCATGTCAAATCATCTCCAGCATCAACTCTCTTAACCTTGTTACTGCTGAGTCTAAAACCTGCTCTCTGCAAGTATTTCAGAATGGGGAAAGTTCAAGTATTACTTGGCAAATCATCCGGATTCAAAATCTTTTCCTATTTTCTTTCCCTGCTGAGATCAGACTCATTTTGCAACCTTTGCTTCCCTCATACACTGAATGATCAGACACCAGACCTTGATCCTTGTAGCTGTTTTTTTCCTGTATTGCACTGTCATTTTGTGTCAAGTGAAAGCAGAGAGACAAGGGACACTAGAAAGATGATTTCCTTACATCACATGCTTCTCTCCATCCCTTATCTCTTTAAGCACAAGGCTAAATTCTCCCCAGGGAGGAGCTGGGACCCGGGGCCCCCTGGGGATGTGTAAGGAACTCTGCAGAGGTGGGGAGAAGGTGCCAGCACAACCAAACTGTGTCACAGCAAGAAAAACCTCCAGCAGAGAAAGCTCCAGCGTTGTACCTGGCCTGTCACTGTGCCTGCTGGAGTTTCCTCTGCTCTGCCAGGACACAGAACTTCAAACCCTGTGGGAGTCAGGACAAACCAACCCCTCTGCTATTTCAGGTCAGCTCAAGCAGCCATCAAAGAGCAGCTTCCTATTACAGACACACAGGACTGGTGCTTGACAAAAAATAAAAGATGTTTTTTCCACCCCCTGCTGATTCCTTTCTCTGTTTTTGCATCTGTGGCCTTGTCTGGCACGGGCACTTGCACCATGCTGTGATAAAATGTTAATAAAATGAGAAACTGGCCAACACACCTCCCTGGCAACTTCCACGAGTGAGTCACTGCTGCTATAGGAGCCCATTTCCTTTAAAGTGGAAAAAAAAGAGAACATAACACAGAAATAAGGAACCAGTCAGCGAATTTTCCATAAATAATGTTTCCTCCTCGTGTTATTTCACCAATTGACTTCATTTCTGCTCTTTCCCTTTTGCTGCCCCAGTTCCCAGCTCCTGGTTCTGGTAATTTGTCAATGAACTGCGAGAGGGGCTGAGTGATTCATCCCAAACCCAGACAACCAGCAGCCTATGGGGAACCTTCCCCCACTCCAGAGGGGAAGATTTGATTCCCTGGCTTTAAAAACTCAGCTCAATTAGAAGGGAAAAGGGGAAAAAAGCTGTTCCAAACATGATGTCACTGTTTCCACTGCTTCATAAGGAAAGCATGTCCCCTTCTTATTTTAAAGATGACATATTAGTGCTTATTTTCCTGTCAGTCCTCTGTGTGTGAGGAAGGGGAGGCAAAAGGAATAAGGATTTTCTGGCTTCTTTTACCTAACTCTGAAATTATCAAGAGCCTGCATCAGCTAAGAAGTGGGAAGCAGCTGAAATATATCTGGAGAGAGCAGAGCAGCCAAGCAAGCTCCAGGATGGAAAGCTCTCCCTGCTCTGAGGAAATCCTGAGGTGGATTGAACTCCACAGTTCTCAGGGAGCCCTTCAAAATGCCCAAAGTGTGACAAGAAACAGGGCTGTGTTCAGAGGTTGCTCAAGGGTTAGATGAAAACTGCTTAGGTGTGGAATAACTATCAGTACAGACCATTCCACATTAAAATCATGGCTCTTTTCCGTGCCCCTAAGCCTGGTACAAATTGCTGTCAAGGGTGTGCTCAGAGGTGATAAACCAGCTCAATGTGAACACTCTGCTTGTTATAATTTAGTAAAAATAAAAAATAGAATTCTCTCACATTTGCTCCCCATTGTAGGTGTATGATATAATGGAGTGTTTGGCACAAATCTGTTCATTTTTTGTTCTTTTCTACTGAAGTTTGTAGAGCAGGGTGCTGCTAAATAACCTAGTCCCAGGTACCCCAAATCACTGCAGCACCTTCAGTCCCCCCTGGCTGGTGACACTATGGGGGGCTCTAGAAGTCAAGGCTGATGAAAAAGAGAAACAAACAGGACCATAAACATTAAATATATATATATATATAATTGCCCTCTCTTCAGTGTGAGGTTGTGGATTATCTGCCCTTTGATTCTTAGGGCCATCACTCTCTCAGTCAAGAGCAATTGGTTGGACAAATCTGAAATGTTTTCTGAGTTCCAGCTCTGTAACTGGCCAAATCACAGAATTGTGGAATGGTTTGGCTTGGAAGGGATTTTAGATCATCCCATTCCACGCCTGCCATGGCCAGGGACATCTCCCACTGTCCCAGGTTGCTCCAAGACTTGTCCATCCTGGCCTTGGACACTTCCAGGGATCCAGGGGCAGCCACAGCTTCTCTGGAGAACAAACACCTCTTCCTGTCAGCACTGCCTTCAGCCACATGCTGCCCTTCCCACCCTGGCTCTCATCCTGTGCCTACAGAGCATTTGGCTGTGTCCAAGGGCAAGCAGATCCGTGGATAATCCCCTCTGTGGTGCCTCAGACCAAGAGCAAAAGTGCCAATTCCCATCAGTTGCAGTGCCCAGGCAGAGACAGAGGTGCCTGCAAGCAGCATCACCTTTGTCACATTTTCCTTCCCTTTTCCTCTAAAGACAGTGCAGTGCTGAAATCCCTGCCTCCACCTCCTCCCTCTCATCGTGCAGAGTTCAGCATGAAATGTGGTTTTGTTTATAGATGTAAGGAATTAAATCCATGTCTGGGCTTGACCCTGTCTGCCCCATTCCATTAAATATCATTCCTCAGACTTTAGAGACAAAGAACCAAAGGAGAAAGCCTCTCTCAAGCATATACACCAAATGGCAATTTGTGTTCAGAGTTTTTGCATAGATTGCTCTTCTCATTTCGATAATGACTCTTCTTTCCACATAAACAATGGCTAATAATCCTCTGGTTTTTGTCTTTTGTTTTTTTTTTTCCAAATGGTTTTAAAACTCAGAGGTGCTGCCCTGTCTCCCAGGGCAGGGGCTGGGCTGTCATGCCCACTCCAAGGAGTGACTGCAACATATGATTTTCACTTTATTATACTACAAGTGATGAAGTCATGGAAGGCTGTCAGAGAAGGAGACACGTGTCCTGGCAATGGAATCCTGCCCCCACAGCCATCCCCACGGACACTGCAGCAGGAAAAGCCTTGAGAAGAGGGGGGAAATGCCTTTCCCACCAGCAGCTGGGTTCAAGCACTACCTGTGGCTCAATCCTGGGCTGATTCAGCTTTCTCTTGTGGTTACAGTGAGGTAACCCTGGCTAAGATAGTGCACGGGGGACACTGGGGCTTTTTCTCAGAAAATTTAATCAGCCACAATGCAACCCATTGTTCTCTGCTCGCTTTATGTTAAAGGAAAATCCAAACCAGCTGACAGCAGAGGTTAAAGAATGGACATTTTGCTCATTCACACAGCCATCACCATCACTCAAAGAAATGAAACAGGCACATGGAGAATGGCACAGAAACTTTGGAGGTTTTTTCAGTTTTAGGCACGTAGCGAAGGGAAGGATGAGTTTTTGGGAGGTGGCACTTCTGCCCTGCTGAGATGTCACAGCCTCTCCAGGGACAGAGCCAAGCTCAGCAATTTCCAGCTCTTCAAACAGGGATTCACATCTTCCAGGAGACAAGGTCTGTGCTGGGAGATCACCTCGACTCTCATTTTCTACCAGCAGACATCCCAGGGAAGCCCCAGCAGTGCCCCAGCCAGGCTAGGACAGTTTTTAGCTCTCCTCCTACAGTTCTGAAGAGAAAACCAATCCGAAATATATTCTAACAAAGATCAGCCAGAAAGGGCACTGAAGGACAAGACTGAGCAGAGAAACCCAAGTGGAGTTTCTGGAATTTGAGTTGGGGTGTGGGCAAGGGAGCTCTCAGGCCATGGGGAATGCAGTGGGAGAACTGAAAAAAAAAAAAAAAAAAAGAGAATGATGAAGAAACAATAAAGAAAGAAGAGGATCTTAGAGCCAAGAGAGGAAGAAAAATGAGGCACAGGGTAGATAATGGAAATAGTTATGAATTCCAAACACTGAAACCCCTCATGCTTCCCCCACTCCAACAAGTGAGCCAGAAATCATGTATCTCATTAACCTTTTTGTGTTTACTGCCACTCTCAATTTGTCTCTCAAACAATAGTTTTTACTACAGCTACAAAGAGTCACCAGATGGAACATTACAGGAAATAAACCATTTCTTATCCAGGACAAATTAGATGTTCTTCTCCTGTTCTTTTATTTCCAGGAGCTGGAGTTTGGAAGAACAGCTTGTAGGAACTAGCATGGCACAAACATGGGCATGAAATGCTGCAGGGTCTGAAAGCTTAACCATCCACTCAGCTAAAATCCTTTGATGCTTGTGTGGGAGCTGTTGAATTCCCAATTCCTCAGGAGCATCATTCACATTTGTTTTCTCCAGGAAATTCATTTTCTGCTGTGCAGATACATGTGTGTTTGCTTGCAAATGCTGCCTCTGATCATCCACCCTTCCCATCCTCTGAGCTGCATCCACACGGCTCCTCTCCAAGGCCCTGGGACTCATTAGGAGCTGGACTCTTGTCTTGGTTTGGAAAGACAGGTATCTGCCAGGGAAAGCTGGAACTTCCCTTGGAATGGAGAATGTAAACCCTCTCCCTCCAAATTACTACAATTTTGTAATTAAGGGGGCTTCCAGGCAAAGATATGGGGATAGGAATAACAGTTCCTTACTAGGAATATTAAAAATAAAAAATGTAGTAGTACAACAAAGCAAACAAAAAAAGAAAACACTGACAGAGTCAGAACACAGCCTGACGCCCTGTTGGTCAGGGTGTTGGTGTCAGCCCAATCCAGCCCTCCTGCAGTGCCAGCTGTGGCTCTGTTGGAGCAGAGA
>JBBMKD010000049.1:7258228-7293520 GCA_037834095.1 Argya squamiceps
TGTCCTGTGGGGTTTGTCCTATGGGGTTTGTGCTGTGGGGTTTGCCTTGTGGGGTTTGTCCTGTGGAGTTTATCCTGTGGGGTTTGTGCTGTGGGGTTTGTCCTGTGGGGTTTGTCCTGTGAGGTTTGTGCTGTGGGGTTTGTCCTGTGGGGTTTATCCTGTGGGGTTTGTGCTGTGGAGTTTTTCCTGTGGGGTTTGTCCTGTGGGGTTTGTCCCGTGGGGTTTTTCCCGTGGGGTTTGCCCTGTGGGGTTTGTCCTGTGGGGTTTGTCCTGTGGGGTCTGTGCTGTGGGGTCTGTCCTGTGGGGTTTTTCCTGTGGGGTTGGTCCCATGGGGTTTGTCCTGGGGTGGCCCTGCACAGTCAGCACTGCACAGGGCAGGGCAGAGGGCTGGAGCTGGGCTCTTTCCCAGCCTGGCTGGAGGGGGATCGTGGCTCTGTCTGCACAGGGCAGGAGTGCCAGTGAGAATTCACAGCCAGTTCTGGCTGGCACCACCCCACTGGTGCTCATGGGGTTTTTGGGGGTTGCTCTCAGCTTGGTCTCTACCTCAAGGATGCACCACTAAAAGGAGAGAGTGGAAAACTGCTGTGGATCAGCTGATTTGTGGCTGAAAATCCACCCTCATGTGGCTGAACCTCAGCCTGCAGAGCTTTTCCTCCCCAGTCCCACAGAAGCTGCTGTCCAGCCCAGGGACAGGCAGGGGTGCAGCTCTGTACCCTTGTCCCACCTCTGCTTTGGGCAGCACTTGGACACCACATAAATGTCTCCTCCTGTTCCTCTGCAGGTGAATCTGGTCCTGAATGAAGGGAAATCCCTGGGCCTGATGATCCGAGGAGGGGCAGAGTATTCCCTGGGCATCTACATCACGGGGGTGGACAAGGGCTCCGAGGCTGAGAGCACTGGCTTGAAGGTGAGAGGGATCCCAGGGAGGGTGGGAGGTGACACAGGGATGTGTCCAGCTGGGTTTGGGATGTCTCCAGAGAGGGACACCCCACACCATCCCTGGGCAGCTGTGCCAGAGCTCTGCCACCCTCAGGGAAAGAATTTCTTCCTCATGTTGGTGTGGAACTTGTTGTGTTTTAGTTTATGGCCATTGCTCCTCGTCCTGTCACTGAGCGGAGTCTGGCTCCATCCTCTGACAGCCCTTGGAGCTGTTTGTATGGATTGATGGGATCCCCTCTCAGGCCTCTCTTCTCCAGACAGATCAGCTCCTGCAGTCAGAAAGTCCCTCTCACCTGATGCTTTAAGATTTTATCATATTTTATAATCCTGTACTGCATTAGTGTATAACTCTAAACTCCATAGAAAGTGTTCGTTACTGTCTCCACATTTTGGTCAGACACAAACAATCCCTCTGGGCCTGAGGTCCAAGGACACACTCTGCCTCAGGCCCTGAAAAGTTTAAACAAAACTGGATTGGAGGGGAGTAAACTGGACTTCATCACCTGAAGCTGTAATTGGAGGGTTAACTCTTGATATGTAAATGGACCAAATCTATTTCTGTCTGAAAAACCCCATTGTCCACCTGGGGTGCAGCCTCTGGAAGGCTTTTGACTGCCCAAGGTGTAGCTATTGAAGGTCTTTAATAAATAGCTACTTTTATTCTCTCAGTCCTGTTCCAGGTGGGCACTCCAAGGCATCACAGCTTCCTGAGCTGGCAGGGAAGAGTTTTCCATTAAAGATCCTGGTCCTGTGCCCTCTTTGCTGCATTTCTCACCCCAAGCTGCTGGGTTTGGAGCAGTGCTGTGCCCAGGGGCTCCCAGCCTGCCTGCAGGGCAGGATTTCAGAGCCCAGCTCCCAGCTGGGGTGTGCTGGCTGCTCCTGCAGCACTGGCGTTCACAGGATCCTGTGTTAACAGCAGAGCCAGCAGGATCACCCTGGGGATAATGATGCCTTAAGAGCCTATAAATGAAACACTTCTGAGATAATGTTGGTACAGGAGGTGATATAAAAGCTGGTGTTTATTGGAGGCCTCCAGGGGCAAATATGGAAAATGTCCACAAAAGCTCCCCCATAGGGTGAACACAGTTTTATAACTTCAGCAAATTAGCATAATTAACAACAATCACCAGTTAGGAGCACAAGCAATGATGCAATTCCCCTCCAGTTCAAGCCCCTTCTAAATCCTCCCCCCTCAGATGGAACTGAACTTTGTTGGTGAAAATGTGTCTCAAAGAGCTGGGCTTTGGCCTTGGTTCCCAGGGAGAGCCAAGATGGGATGGGGGCTTTGGGATATATTTTGTCCTTCTGCCTATCAGGGCAGGGAAAAGTACTGGGAAAACTAAGTAGGAATGCAACAAGAGGCTACAGAGCTCCAAATATATGTGTAAAGAATACAGAAAAGAAAAGAAAATAGAAAAAATAGGAGCTGCCATGGGTGACCTTGCTGACACTTTGTCCCCTGTGCCAGGGCCAGGATCCATCTCCTAAACACCAGAAGCCTGAAAGTTTAAATACAGGATAAAAAAGAAGAAGCTGCATTGTTTTCCTTGGTGTTTTTTTCTGTTTGATCCCGTGCTGCTCCAAATCCCTGCTTTTGCTGCAGAGGGAAAAATCACTTTTCTTTCTTTTCCACCCCCCTGGCAGTGAGCTCAGCAGAGGAGATGTCACAGGGACAGTCCCAACAGCAGAACACTCAGCTGAATCCCTCCATCCCCACCCCACGGCTGCTTGGAGTGCCAGGAGATAACCACACCCAGAGCAGTGGCAGCTCCCTGTCCCCACAAGTCTTCTTGTCACTGTTGTGTGCACACCTGAGCCTCTGCTCGTTGATTCTGGAGATCTCCCCCCTCTCTGCTGTGCAGGCAGTGATTTGTGTGTCCAGCAGGCTGGTGCTGTGCTGGATGTCAGGCTTGCTGTGATTTCAGATCCTCCCAGGCGCTCCCCACGCTGATTTGTGTGTGCTGTGGGCTGTAAATTCAGGGCTGCCTGGAGGTTTGGGGGTAAAAAAGGCCTTTTATGTCCTGCTGTTAGACATGGCCGGGTGTAGATTGCTGCTCCAGGCGCTGCTGGAAGGGATGTGATGCACAAGGAGGCAAGAACTGGTGGATAAATGTGATTTGCAGGTGATTCATTGCTCTGTGAAATGGAAATATCGTGGGTTTGCTCAAAGTGGGCTCAACACAACCTGGCTGGGTTAATGGGAAGGTTCCTGAGTGGATCCTTCTGTGGGGTTTGCTGCTTTCACTGAGTTTGTTACCAGAACTGAGCTGATTCTCAGGTGGTGTTGAGATGAGAGAAAAAGGCAGAAATCCTTCCCTGGGAGGGTGGGCAGGCCCTGGCACAGGGTGCCCAGAGCAGCTGTGGCTGCCCCTGGATCCCTGGCAGTGCCCAAGGCCAGGTTGGACACTGGGGCTTGGAGCAGCCTGGGACAGTGGGAGGTGTCCCTGCCCATGGCAGGGGTGACACTGGGTGGGCTCTAAGGTCCCTTTTAACCCAAACCAATCTGTATTTTTTCCAGACATTTCATTTTTACCTCCCTCCATCTCTGGCACCAAATCAGAATTTTGGATTCTTTTAATAATAACTAAAATAAATAATTAATATTTTGCACTTCTCTGAAATTTTGATTGAAGGGCAAACAAAAGGTACTGGAAGCCAGGCAAAACCAAGGGAGTTTCTTTGAGACCCAGAAACTTTTGCCAGCTCCAGAAGCAGGGGCCAAGGTGCTGAGCTGAGGGTGCCAGAGGAGCTCCAGCCCTGCTGGGGCTGGTGCAGGTGCTGCTGTTCTGCTCCCTCAGCAGGCACAATTCCAGCAGGAGCCAGGCTGCAGCTCTGCAGTCAGTCAATAACTAAATATTCATAGCCTTGGCCTTGGCCTTCTTGATGCTTATTCATTCACGAAACTTCTGACAATGAGTTCCTCGGGCACGTCTTCAAATCTGCTGCCTGTGAGGAAGTTTTGAGGGTGGGGAAGTGGGGGTTAGAGGGCTGCAGAGGAGGGAGGTGAGTCAGCCTTGTTTGATTTCAGCTTCTGTCCTTCCTGCCTCCTTTGTGACATTCCCAGCGGTGCCCAGCACCAGCTGAGCTCCTGATGCTGTTCCTGCCTCTGCTGGCCCTCATTTCTCCCTTGCTCATTTTTCCTGGTGCTGTGTTTTGTCAGGATTAGGTGTTTTTTTTTCCTCCTTAAGCCATTTTTGTTGTGTCTCCTTGACCTTTAGAGCAGAAAGAGCGGATTCCAGGGAGCTTGCTTTGAGCAAACAACTCAATATTGAGTTCCCAGAATGAGGGCTGGGGTGAAAAGGGCTGCCACCATCCATATTTATCCAGATAGGAGAGGAGAGGGAAAGGCAGACTGGAAAATTAGGAAGAGCTGGATGATTTTACATCAGCAGTGGCTGTCATAGGACAAAGAGTATTTTAAGCTGAAGATCTCCAAGATCATCGTGTCCATTCCTCCAGCACTGCCAAGGCCACCACTGCCCCATGTCCCCACATGCCACATCCACAGGGATTTTAAATCCTTCCAGGGGTGGGGACACCAATACTGCCCTGGGCAGCCTGTGCTGGACAATGTTTTCCTTATTTCCCCAATATCTAACTCAAACCTCCCCTGGCCCAGCCTGAGGCCGTTCCCTCTCCTCCTGTCCCTGTTCCCTGGGAGCAGAGCCCGACCCCCCCGGCTGTCCCCTCCTGTGCAGAGCCACAAGGTCCCCCCTAAGCCTCCTTTTCTCCAGGCTCAGCCCCTTTCCCAGCTCCCTCAGCCTCTCCTGGTGCTCCAGACCCTTCCCAGCTCTGTTCCCTGCCCTGGACACAGTTTGGTGTCATCTGGAAACTCCCCAGGGGTACCCTCAAGTCCCTCATTACAAAAAAAGCCATCCCTCAAGCCACCCTTTGAAACTGCATTGAGCTTTGAGGTGTGGACATAGAGAAGTATCCTGGAGAAGATGAAGTAAAAGCCTTGTGGCTCCCTCAGAGTTTGGGAATGAGCTGCAAAGTGAGAAAGTCACTCAGGAGGTTGGTGGTTGTGGTACCCAAGATGAAACGTTTCTCCTGGTCCTTCCAGTGGTGTCACCTTGGTGGGGACAGAAATCTCCTCTCCTGGGAGGCCACCAAAGACCTGCCCCCATCAGTGTCACAGCCAGTGCCACCCCCAGAGATCCCCTTCCCTCCCTGGGCTTTCATCCCCCCCTGTGTCTGTGTTGTTGCTGCTCTTTGTGCTGCAGTGTTTGGGGAAGGGACCCATTTTCAGCCATGGCCCCCCTCATCCCCTGTCCTGCTCCCAGATCTGGCCTGGATCCTTCCCACAGGCTCTGTTGGGTCACCTGCCCTGCCCCATTTCCCTCCTGGAGAAGCTGAGCACTTCCTTATTTACTGCAACCCTTAATTTGGTCAATTCATAATTGATCCATACATTTTCCTGCCCCTATCTTTAATTTCTTAAGGGCTTTTGGTAATTATTTGTGCTGGAGAGAGGCTCCATCTACTTTAGTGGTGCCTCCAGTGTCACTTAGCCTCTCTGCTGGCACTTTAGTGGCATTAAACAGGACTGGTGCCAGTGCCAACCCACTTGGCATCCCCCTGGCCCTGTAATTCCCAGCTCAGTTTGGTGTCATTTATCCTGAACTCATATTTAAAATCTCCTGCCTATTTTTCTGTCTGTGTGATTGAATTCCTCCCAGAGCCAATTCTGAATATTTTTAAGAGACTTTAGGTGCTCAGAACCCTTGTCTGAAGCCCATTAAGATTCTTTTGACTTGCACCTCCCCTTCCCCACTGTCTCCAGAAGGAGAAAGAGTCAGGGCTGTCATCAAGGTGTTATTTCCAAGCTCTCTTCTTGTCATGGTCTGTCACTTTTTGCCTGTCGTGTTCAGCCCCTGCATTTCAGGCTATGTTCTTTTTCCCTAGGAAATGAGAATAATCCACATTTTCAGAGGTGTTCAAGCATTCAGCACATCCTGGGTATCCACCCACCATTAGCTGAGCACAACTGAAAAGTAGTTCCTGAAATAGCCAGGGCAATAATTTTCCTGTGTTTTATTATAACTTTCTTTTTTAATGTCTTGTTATTACTTCTTTTATTCTGTGCCAGTTTGGAGCTGTGGATGCAGCAAATCATTTCTCGGGGTCAGCTTTTGTTTTAGTAGATGGTTCTTTTGCATCTCTGCAGCTTTTTTTGTTACTTTCCCACTTGTCCTTGACTTTGGAGGGAAAAATATGATTATTATCTATGTTAATTAGCAAAAAATCCAGGCCCCCTCTGGTCTCCCTGTTGTTATGAGAGCGTGCCAGGCTGCTCTTGGTTCACCCTTAAAAGGAGAAATTAAAGGAAGGTTATTAAACCTATGTAACTGTCCTGAACCAAAAAAATCATGAAAATTTAATCCCTGATATGGTAAACCATTAAAGATTCATAATTGCAATGAAACAGGCCAATCAGATTTGGATTTTTATTGTTTTGGTGCTGCAGTGAACTCTGTGCTTCTTGTGTGAACAGCAAGATCCACTCCTGGACCAGGAAGAGCTGGGAGGTGATATTTGTGCACCTGAGCTGGTGTTTCTCTTGGCACTTTAGGCCCTGGCATAATTCCCCTCCCCTGTTAACGTTGGTAGTCAGCAATTTTGTGACAGTGGATTTAAAGCTGACAGAGCTCAAAGGGAAGCTGAGATATTTGTGGAGCCCCATGGCTGGGAAGGTTTGTGTCATTTGCCTTCCCCTGGGACCCCTCCCTCAGCACTTGTGGGATGTTTTAGGTCACTTCCAACACAAACCATTGAACTTTATGATGAAGAATGAGGCAAATCTGGACTCAATGATCCTAAAGGCCTTTTCCAACCCAAATGATTCCCTGGTGCTCTTGCTGCAGGTCCTGTTTCCCCTCAGCACCACTCCAAGCATCCTTCCAGCCTCTCTGAGCCTCCTCTGTCCTTTGAGCAGAGGGAAGGGCAAACAGGAGCCCTTCTCTGCCTTCTCATTATTGCCAGCATCGTTTTGTGTAGCTCCATCCAGCCCCTCCACATGATCTCCTCTCTAAATTTAACAGCCCTTATCTCTTCCATCTGTCCTTTCACAGGCACCTTCAGCTGATACTGATCATTTTTGTTTCACTTCTCTGGAGCTTTTCTCTCCCTGGGTCTCCTTGCTGGCCAGGCAGAGCAGAAAATCCATACTGCCCACCCTTTTGAGTCAGTGCTGCAATAGGCAAATCACCCATGTAATGTAGAATCTTTGCTTGTGGTGCTTCAGTGTGTTCTGGTGGAGCTGAGCTGAGGCCCATGGTTAAGCAAAGATTGGAAAGGGCAGTTTCCAGAACGTGGTGTGTCAGGAACAGTGTGAACTGTGATATGGAGCAGCCCTGCATGCCCTGGGAGCACAGAGGAAGAGGAGCTGAGATGAAGGGTGGGACAGCAGAGGCTCAGAGAGGCTGGAAGGATGGTGCTGAGAGGAAACAGGACCTGGAGCAAGAGCACCAGGGAATCATCTGGATTGAAAAAGGCCTTTATGGGTCTCAAACAAGGCCAGGCTCTCAGGGAAGCTCCTGGTTCCAGCAAAATGAAATCTCTTGCCTGTCGTTGTAGGACACAAAAGAAAGATGACAGACTCCAAATACTTCAGAGGGCAAAGAGCATAGAAAAAAGGCTTTATTGTCTAATTCTTACTGCCTTTTATAAGGTGTTCCCATACAGACTGAACATGGTTGGTGAATAGGAAGAACACCTCTCTGATCCCATTGTTTAAACCAGAGAAACAGCAAAACACCACCTGGAGAAAGATTGTTCTGAGAAAGGAGAGTTGTTTGCCAAGATTGTTTTGAGAAGAAACTTTCTTGAGAATTTTTTTCCTTGGGAAACAGTCAGCAGCTGCTAGCAGGCTGAAATCTCTCAGACCCAGAAATATCAGGCCCAGAGGTGCCCACAAGATGAAATCTCCTAGGAGCAGCTGGGGAGGAAACAGCAGAGGAGAGATGGAATACAGCTGTCCCAGATGCTGCAGTTCACAGGGTGCTGGAGGCTGTGCTCAGACCCTCCCTGCTGCATGCAGAGATCTGAGGTTTGGGGCTGCCACAGATGGTTCCTCGCCTCCCAGAGCAGCAGCAGGGGCTGGGGCTGGAGGCCTAGATGTGCTTTGGGGTTGGTCTGGTTGATGGAGGAGACTGGGCAGATCAGTCTGAGCTGGGATCCTGAACAGGCCCCTCCAGGCTGCACAGACTGGTCCTCACTGGCTGCCAGCTTGAGGGATTGTCTCCATCCAACAGTGTTTTCCCTGGTCCCTCCAGTCGCTGTGTCCCTAATTTGGAGCTGGGTTAGATTGGGAAGCACCTCCCTGCTGGGACAGGAAAGTGTCACTCCCGAAAGGAAAGCCCCAAGGGCTTGCCAGGCTGGCTTGGTTTGGAAAGACAGGTGTCTGCCAGGGAAAGCTGGAGCTTCCCTTGGAATGGAGAATGTAAACACCCTCCCTCTGAATTATTGTAATTTTGAAATTAAGGGGCTCCCAGGCAAAGATATGAGAATAGGAATAACAGTTCTTTACTAGGAGTATTAAATAATACAAATGTGGTAGTACAAAAAAGTAAACAAACAACAAAAAACCCCAAAAAACCTATAAACACTGACAGAGTCAGAACACAGCCTGACCCCCTGTTGGTCAGGGTGTTGGTGTCAGCCCAATCCAGCCCTCCTGCAGTGCCAGCTGTGGCTCTGTTGGAGCAGAGATGATCCTGTGGAAGGGCCCAGTGGTGCTGAGCTGGCTCTGGGCTCCCTCTGGCAATCCAGTGCACACAGGCTGTGCTGGTGCTCTGAATGCCAGCTTTGATCCAGGTGGGAATGCTGGGCTCCTCCCCTGGGTGCAGCATCTCCCCATGGGATAATGGAATTGTCTCAGCCCTGCAGTGAGCCTGGATGGCCCAGGGACAGCAGAGATCCCCTGGGGGGAGGATCCAGAGTCCTGGAAGGGATAAGAACACTGCCCCAGCTCGTTTAACAGCAGATATCCCCTGGAGGGAGGATGGGTTCTGGAAGGGATAAAGAAACACTGCCCCACCTGGTTTAACAGCTGCCCTTTAACACCTCCCCACCCAGTTTCAGCAGATGATAATGGAATACACACCCTGGTTACATCCTGCAACCCAAGGCAACTCTGCAGACGGATCTGGGGAAAGCTGTCCATGCAGGAGGGCAAGCAGCTCCCTGCAGAAACTCCTGCTGACCCATTAATACAGAGCAGCCCATGCAGAAATGTGTAATTAGCCCAGATAACTCATCCTGGAAGCTCCTTCCCCAGTAGTCTGGGAGGTTTGGGAAGCCATAACAAAGTTGTAAAGCCCAGGATGAAACACTGCTTCAAATTATCCAACTCCCTCTCCTCGAGGGTGCAGACAAGACAGCAGCAACCCAGCAAGAAACCAGAACCAACAACCCCAAATCATGTGACTTTTCCTCTCACACTGGTGATTACACAAACGCTGGGCTCTTATGTAAGTAGGCTGATGAGGTTGCCTGTAAATAATCAAGTTAAAATGGTGAAGCTCCAGAACTATAAACACCCTCCCCACTGGGAGCCCAAGGAGCCTTTTGTAAGAAGCATGGATCTCATTATACTAAAAATATCCAAAGTGATTTTAGATTTTGTCGTGGGTAACTTCTTTGCTGGACCTCCTTTATAAACCTTATTTTGTTTTTAATGATTAACAAAATCCCCAAAATGCCAGTCTGGTGCATATTACTGCTTTCAGAACCATGGGCACTATTGTGAAAGTCTCTTTTTCCTGAATTAGGACAATTTAATTTGCCGTTTAAAATTGCTGGAGACTTTAAGTTATTTTATCTTTTTTTTCCCTACCAAATGAACAAAAAGTCCTGTCCAGCTTCATCTGAATCATGTAAAAAGCAGCATGAAAGAAAGCAGATAAATTCAGTAGTCATAAGAAAATAGTGTTTTCCTCTCCTTTGCTGCAGCCCAGAGAGCTGCTCTGAGAACCAAAGGCTGCTGATCTCTGCCTAGGGCAGGTAAATGCAGCCTTTCCATAGAGTGACCTCGGTGCATTCACATTCAAATGAACCTGGAGAGAGCTCAGAAGCAAAAAAAAAAAAAACAAAAACAAACCCTCAACAGACATCAAAAGAAGCAGTGTTTTGATTTCCTAGATGAAACATCAGGATCCTGCATATCACTGATATTCAAATAAAAGAAAAAAAAATCCCTTCTAACAGCTGGTCTTAATTCAGCTGCTTTCTCTAGAGAAGACTCTAAAACTCCTGGAATGGTCCTACTGATAAAGAAGCACTTTTCACACCCTTTGGTGGGATCCAACATCCCACTGGGAGCTGAACTGAAGCTGAGAGGTGAGAACTCATTAGGGTTGGAGTGTCCTCATCCTCATCCCTACCCCTCATCCCACCTCAGAGCCTTCTGGAGCACCTGGAATTTCGTCTCTGTGCAGGCAGAAACAATGCAGCACCTCTGTAGGGTGATCCCAGCAGGCTGAGCAGACACATAATAATGGAATTGTTATCCTGGAATCTTCAGCTCAGGAAGCACAGAGAACCATCCCCAGATTTTCCTTACCTCAGATTAAAATCAACAGGCTCTGGATACCTCAAGACCCTGTGGAAGTTACAAGAGAGCTGGAAATCAAAAACGACAAGGGATCTTTACAGAGCATTCCCATTCCTCAACATTCCCTCTTCCCTAAACTGAGGAAAGTCAAAATTAAATTCCAGCCTGGGCCACCACTCCACAGATCTGTGTGCAGACTTTGTCAGGCTCTCACGGACCTGCTCAGTGATCCCAGGTGTGCTGCTGCAGGTTTATTCCAGGTTTTTGAGATTCAGGCTGATCCATTTGCAGTTCCCCTAAATATACCTCTAACCAGAGCTTTCAAAAAGCTGCAGTAGAATTCCTGAAAGGGGTAAAGCTCAAACTGACATAAATCTCAGCAAATGTGTCTGGTGTGGATGAGCCTGGACTTGAACATTGAGCCAAATCTGTTTAATCTGGAAGTGATGCTGGAAATCTCATAAAGTCAGGCTTTCTTGGAAGATTTGTAGTACTTCCTTATTTTCATCTGGTCAGAAGTTACTATAAGAAAAAATGTCTTTTCATGCTATTTCTGTATTTCAGCTTTATGTTTGGGCCAAAATCGAAGCTGCTTTAATTTCGTTTTCAGTAAGTTCTAAGCAGTCTATAAAAAGAGGGCTGCAATTAGATTTAGGATGAGATGTCAAGATTTGTTCTACATTTCTGAATACAATATTGATTTTTTTTTGAGTTTTTTTCTTATTAATCAAACAATGTTTCCATTTCACCAGCTAAGTTTTTAACTGCCATGGCCAAGGGAGTCCTCTTTTGTCAGGATAAAATCCACATACAAATTTTAGAGTCCCAGTTTAACAGGGAACCTTTCCACCTGTCCTTTAGACATCTCTGAGGAGCCACCCTGGGACTGCCTGAATCCCCCAGAGCTGCAGAGCAGCTCCCACAAAGGCAACCTCATTCAGCAGCACGAGTGCCTTGTGTTTTTAAAGGAAATCATTTCAAATGCAGCTCTCTGGTGCCCATGGACCCCCTTCCATCTGCCCCAAAGGAGGAGAGGTTTCTACCAAGTCCCAAACCCGAGTGGCTCTTGCCAATTCTGGATCTAACTCGAGGAAAAGCTGCATTTTCCAACCCCACCATAAGAAATTCTTGTCACATTATTCACACCAGTGGCGTCTCCCCCTGTGAGGAGCCGGGCTGGGCAAGGGAAAAGCCAAGGTTAATATTTGCACAAACCAAGGCAGGCCAGAGCCAGGACAAGGGGGACAGTGTGTCCTTGGATCTCAGAGCACAGACTGAGCAATGGGGGGTTGTTCAGGAATTGGAATGGGATCTCCATCTGGCACTGCAGGGGCTCCCCAGGACCACAGCTGGTGAGAATCCATGGATATCCTGAGCCCAAATCCTGCTCTCCTGGCCCACAGGCTGTTTGCCAGCAGTGGCACAAGGATCTGCTGGATCCATGCCTGGATGGATCCTGGCTGGGTGCCACATCCAACAGTTGGGTGCCAGGAATCCTCCAGCACCATAAATACATCTGGAACTCCTCCACCAGGTCCTGCTGTCCCTCTGAGGATCCTGATGCGGGTGGATATTCCCTCTCTGCCATGGCTCTGGGGTGAGGGGATGAGGCTCTTCTCCCACATTTCCTTCCCCAAGGAGCTCTCTCTCTGTGTAGCTCCACAGAGGTGGAGGTGGCAGATGTGAGATGGAGAAGCTTCTCCTGCAATGTGGTGCAGTAAAATAGAGCAGAAGGCTCCCAGCTCCATCTGCCATTCCATCAGGACAAGCTGCACTTGGATTCTTCCCCTGAAAATGCAAAGTGCAGGCAAAAATCCAAAGGGATCTTCCGCCACGGAAGAAGTGTTCTGGTGTAAATGCAATTTATCCTTGTTAATGAGAAATCTTTGGGAAGGAAGGCTCACATCAGAAGCACGTTGCCCACCTTAACATGAATTATAGAATATTGGAGGGAGACTTAAACTTTGGAGAAAAAAACTAAGAAAGTGCATAAAAAGCACATTTCTTTAAAAAAAAAAAAAAATCAGCAAAATGAAACACTTTATCCAGAGAAGCTACAGGATATCCATAGGATATTCTGGGAATTACAAATAAGATTTGAAACTCTGGCCTAAAGGAAAGTAAACTACTCCAGCTTGATTTAACAGTGTCAAAGGACTCTAGAAGTAAATCCATGACACTGAAAAATCCAGAATTTCTCAAGATGCTGGCAGCAACCATGAAGAAATCCTACCTTTGGTGCCAAAGGAATATTCCAGTTAATGAAACACACAGCTTGGAAGGATCTGCTAGAATTTGTAGGAGATGCCTTGAAAAAATTTCATCCCTTCTAGCAAAATTTCCAATTTAAAAAAAAATAAATTACTGAGCAGGAGCTCATTTTACATTGGAAAGGAATTTCTCCATCCCAGAGGACTCCTGGAGATGAGATGAGGAAAGGGGGCAAACAAGTGACTCAGAACCAGGGGGAGTTGGGTCTGGCACAGCCAGAGCTGGAGGAATGTGATAGGGCTGCTTCATATCCCAGAAAGGATGGCCTGGAACAGACCACAAACAGATGAGGAAAACATGGATAAAACAAATGAGGAAAGAGGAAAAATAAGTTTTTGGAGAGGGTTGAAAAGCTGTTTTAGATGGAAAGGTAGAGGGAAGAGGGTTGTTGTCCTATTAATCCAGTTCTCTGGCACGGAATGTCATTTGGCAATGGAAACTTGGTGGCAGTAGTATTTGGAGTGGCATTTATGAGTATAAATGTCAGGAAGAGAGAGAGACAGGTAAAAAAAAACCTAAAAGGCTGCTGGAATAATAACTTAATCTTTATTAAATGAAGTTTGGGAGCCTTGCTCAAAGCCTTCATTAATACATGGCCATAAGTTGGGCAACACCAATAAATTGGAGAAATGAAGGATTTTAACCATTACAAATAAGATTTTAAAGTAACAATCTCACAGCAGCAGTGGAACTCAGCCTGGATTTGAAAATCTTC
The DNA here is from genome assembly GCA_037834095.1 of Argya squamiceps. Lineage (NCBI taxonomy): Eukaryota > Metazoa > Chordata > Aves > Passeriformes > Leiothrichidae > Argya > Argya squamiceps. Next base: position 7,271,707 of record JBBMKD010000049.1, read on the forward strand.
ATGTATTTATGGATGCCATTCTGATATGCATACCTCATGGAGACTGGACATGACCTTGGGAGACCTTTCCAGATCTTTTCCCTCGTTCCTCCAGCAGCCTCCTGTCAGTCACTGTCTGTGTTCACCCCAGCACTGTGCTCTTCCCAGCTCCCCACACTGAAGCTATTCCACGTGTTACCTTAGGGATTTTAGCTTTTATATATTTCATATATTTGTAATCCTGCAGCTATTTAGTGTAGAACTCTAAACTCCACAGTTTCAGATCATCCCAAGCCATGGGATATTTGGTAGAACTGTGCCAGTAGCTCATCCTGCAAGATCACAACCTCGACCTTTGGAGCAGCATCCACAACCCAAGTCCCCTTGGGCCCAAGGCTGGGTTTGCTGTTGGAGATGAGCAGCACATCAGGAGAAGCTCTGCTTTGTGTCTCTTCAGTCTAACACTGATTTTTATGTACCAGCATGAAAGAACACACAGAACTTGTTTAGATTCCAGTGCTGTTCTTAGCATGAAGAGACCTGGGAAGAAAGTACTCACGTGCTTCCCATTGGGGTGTAAAACCAACATCTATTCAGAAAAGAAAAAAAAAAAAAAACCAACCCACAGAATTTTTACCGAAAGCTGAAAACACACAGAACACCATCTCTGTGAAACTTGGGATAATATATGACAATATTTTGAAGTTCATTTTGCCATTCAAATGTTTTTATTGTAGTAAATTCTTCTGCTCAGCACAGGGAGGCTGAAAAGGGAAACCACACAAGGGTGTTCTTCATAATATCCCACTGATCTGAAAGAGTCAGATTTTCTCCCCTCGAGATTTGGTGCTGGAGTTAATTAACCTCATTTCCAAAGAGTTCTGGAGTCTTCTGTGCCTAACGCTCTGCAATGACAGCAATGCCACCACCCACCCCATGGCAGTTCAGTGCCTCAGTGCCCTCAGAATGTTCTGTAACAACATTTCCTTTGCTGTGATTTAAAACTTTCACTGCTATTCTTATTTACGCCGCACACGGGGAACATTTTCACATCTTGCCTCTAACTTTTATGTATTTTAAGAACATTATGTGTCTCTCATTGCTCTTCTCCATATTTCACTAAGCCCATTCATGCACCAAAGGTCACGGTTGTTTTCAAACCTTTGATCATTCTTGTTTTCCTCTTCCAGGGTTCCTCCAACTGCTCTTCATCCTGTCTCAAGTGCAGCCCTGAAGTCGTGCCCAGCAGGAAGGAAGGAGCCCAGGAGATGGGAGATCTGAAGGCAGGGAGCAATGGGACAAATAAAAGCTCAGAACAGAACGGTGCCATCAGGAGGATGTTTGCTCACAGCACTTCTCCTTCTGGTACAACATCATTCCTCAGGAGCGTGAAGGAAAAGCTCAGGGTTCTTATCTTATCTGAATGTTTGCACATTTTTAGCAGTGAGTCAAAGCTTCTTTAACCAGAGTCCAGCTCTGTGAGTTTAAATTCTTTAAAGTCAGCAGTAGATAGGTCTGGCTAAGTCAGACTTTTACTTTTGGAACAAAGTCTCCCCCATTATCACTTCCCTTCCTCTCCCCTTTTGCTGCTTTAACCATGCAATCCATCTTTCTAATTCTCCTTCCTTAAGAAAGTAGAACATAAGACCAGATTTCACTGATTTTCTTTGCTGCAATGAGGGGAGTGGGTGTGGAGAGGCAAAAAAAAACAAACCACAAAGTCGCATCAGGGTTTATAAACAAGGTGCATGAGAATGAGGATAAAGACAGGAAATGCAAATAGAAATAAATAAACATGGAACAAGAATAAGGCAAGTGAGGTGATCATCTGTTTTTTATTCATCTTTATGAGATTTAAGAAATGTAGAAAATCTGCAAGGTCAAACCCCACTATATGTATCTAAAGCAGATACCAGCAGATTTCAGAGAAGAAACAAAATGTGGAGGCCACTGACCACAAAATGGGTTTCTCCTCACGATTTCCTATTTGTTCCTCTTCTGAAAATAAAACATTCCTCCTCTAAGGAGACAAAGATGAGACAATGGAAAAGGAAACCTTGTTAAGGGGTAAGGAAATTGTGGGCATCATTTCCAAACAGAGACTTATCCATTTACATGAGAGAAATTGCTCAGATTGGATGACATGACCCTATGTGTCTCCTGCTCCACAGACACAGACTGGGGAGCAAGCCCTGCGACATTTAACATCAAATCAATCACACTGAGCTTGCAGCAGGAAGGAGAAGGAAGAGGGACAGCAAAATACACTTTTCACATCAAATCCAGCTTTTCTTCTGCTGAAGACATTCACAGAGGCATCACATTCAGGCTTAAAGCCACTTTTGTCTGGGTTTTTCACATGATTTTTACTAGGTCTGTGACTGTTCAGTGGAGCTCCATGTACACCCACACTCCTGCAGGAACCTTTCCTGGAGGGAGGATTACTGCAAACAGGTCTGCTGGTGCAGCCACTCACCTGAACTCACCAGGCAGCCTGGACACCTCCCTCCCCTCCAGCCTGAGTCCTGCAGTTCCCTCTGCACCTCTCCTCATTCCTGAGTTTCCATTTGCTGTTCCCAGAACACTGAGATATTGACTGAACTGCAGGAACTGTGTTTAGTTCTGAGCCAGAGCAGAGCTTGCCTTCAAACTGACTCATTGAGTCACCTTTTTTTAATCCCTTCCCTGTGCCTGCACCCTGACCACTGCAGTCCTCTTCAAGATTTTCTCCTCCACATCTCCATGCCAGTTCTCCCTGTTCACAACCTCCAGCCAGGGCTGGGTCACTCACAGGGCTTTGCTTTTTTTCCCTGGGCCTCTGTTTGCCTAAGCACAGCTTAGTTTAGTATCAGGCTTGGAGTATTTTATCCCTCCAGCTTCTCAAAGTGAGATGTTGCATTTCAGGTTTTTCTGACCTGTATATGAGGGATTTATATTTCATATTCATGGAATTGTTTGGGTTTGGAGGGGATTTAGAGCTCATTTTGTTCTACCCCCAGCCATGGGCAGGGACACCTTCCACTATCCCAGAGTGCTCCAAGTCCTGTCCAGCCTCACCTTGGACACTTCCAGGGATCCAGGGGCAGCCACAGCTGCTCTGGGCACCCTGTTAAAGACACTGAACATACAATTGTATTATGTGAGGAGCAATTAGATCCATTTGCATTTCAACTCTCAAAACAGATCTTGGACACTCACTGAGGTAAAGTCTCACATCCATTTGCACTTTCTATTGCATAGGGGAAAAAATGGCATCAGGCAGCAGAAAATAAAGCCATTTATGTGTTATTTCTATGTATATTTATAACAACTACATTAGATACAGTAAATTGTTATTGATGGGATGATGGGCAATGACAGTAATAAAGAGATCTTTTCTAACCTTGAAGATTCTGTGATTTTATGATTTTATGTGAGTGCTGAGGTGGGAGCTCTAAGGAGAGCAAGCCCCTGAAGGCACCCTGCTGTACTTTCTCCCACTCTACTCCTGTTTTTTGCCTTTCAGCTTCCACAATACAACAATGTGAGCGCTCTCTCTGCTTCCATCTTACAGGCATGAAATGCACCTCCAGAAATCACAGACTTCATCATATTTTACATTTCCTTAGGGAACTCCCAAGTATTTGGTTCTGGGCCTTTTGTGCAGCCAGCAGGACCTGGAATGAGTTTTGATTGCACAGAGGTTTTGGTTCTTGCTCAGATTTTCTTTTCCTCACTCTGCCCTGCCTGGTGGATGCTCCTTCTCTACAAACTGCAGCTCTCTTGAACACGTTCTGCATTAGGAGAACTCTCCATTTTAAAAATAGCTTTACTTATGATTTGCACAGAATGTAATTAAATGAAAAGTGGGACCCTTCAGAGAAATTCGAGCCAAAAAGCTGTTGCTGTGAACAAGCTGTGGGATTTCTGCCTGCAAGCCTGAAGCCAAGCTGCTTTATTTGCACACTGGGATTCTTAAACCCAGATGTACCCTCAAAATGCACATCCACCAATAGGGTGGACTCTGGATCCCTGTGGGATCAAAGTGATCCTTGAAGAGGGGTTTATATTTATCTGTACATTTGGAAATTAAACCAAATGTGATATTATTTCTTATTACTGGATAATCTTCAGCAGAAAACTGCTTTTTATTCACTTCTGTTTAATGTAGAAGTGTGAGCTCAGTGTAGCTGTTCATTCTTTTAATGGACTTGTTTCTTTACTGGCAGGAACAGAAACCAGACATTGCCCTTGGGCTCAATACCTGACTTCTAGACAACAAACTGAAGCTAATCTCATCTTGTGCCCCAAAAATCTGCAGCTCAGGCCTCCAGCATTTGCAGAGAACCTATTTTGGGCTGAGGGAAGATGCACAGCTTGTGCAAGTGTAAACCAAATGAACATGCAAATGCACAAATGAGCAAAGCTAGAAAAAAGTTCCAAAGATATCTCTGAGTTTCGCGAAAATATCCATGAACGTGTCTTGGAGAACTTAAATACTGTGGAGATGAAGCAATTTCTTAATGACTGAAGTGCCTGTGCTTATCTTGGATTGTCTTTGTGTATGGGGAGTGATTGAGCTAAAATCTTATTCTGGGCTGGAGGAGAACAAGCAGAAGCATTTGGATCATGGAGATACATTTGGACAATCCATTTATACATTGGTTCAATCCATTTATACATTGGGACAATCCATTTTACAGCTTCTCCTCCTGATCCTCCCCAGAGTACCCAGACACTGCTGTAGACTGCTGGGATTCAAGAACAGGGACAGATGAGGTGGAATCAGATGAGATAGGAACCATTTTAGGCTTCATCTTTTAAAGATCAACCACTTGTGTTTTACCCTTGGTCCTGGCATTGAAAATTCTGCCAAATGCTCCCAGTCCACAAAGAGCAGTGAATTTCACACTGAGGCAGCTTTGTGATGAAAACCTGACACCTCTTATTTCCACAGGCGACCCTTGGAACACCCCAAGAGAGCTCCAGCCACAGCTGAAGGTGCAGAAAGATTCCCCTCATAAACTTTATTTTTGTTGTGAATTGCTCTTGGGTTTTTTCCCTGCCCGCAGTTGGTTTCGCTCACTCCTTTTGGGGAATTTGTAGGAAAATCCTTTCACCCATTTTTCAATTAGAAGCAATGCAATTATTGCCACATCCTTCCCCCACAAAAATACCTCGTAAACAGCTGGAACTTTTAAGCACAAATCTTGGCCAGGCTTGTCTGGGGTGTTTGGGGATATTTGACATGGCTACAGTGAGTCAGTGTTGCTTTGCCCAAGCATTAAAACAACTTCATCACAAGACTGCCTTAATCACTCAATTTTTTTTTCCTTTTAGCTTCTGAAATTTTAGGATTCCCATGGTCAAGACTACTCCCTACAGCTTTAACGCCTAAAATCAGGGAAGAAGTGTTCAAATACTCCCAACAGTTGGAGCTGGAAGGCAAAATTCAAACAGGCAATGTGGGATAGATTATGGGAGCTGGGAGCTTAGACAAATTCAGGAAAATTAACTTGAATTCTGAACTTTAGAACGCTGTTCTTGCCACATTTCCAGAAGTTTGCCTGATTTTTTAGAGGTTTAGCAATGACCTGTCACACCCATTCTGCCACACAGCCCATCCTTCAGACCTGTGAAGGACGGAGGGAAGGTTTACAGGAACTCTTGCTGCAAGGAAAACAGCTCAGGGTTCATGTCTGGCTGGGACAAGGACACTTGGCAACACGTCCAAGGGTCCCCCAACCAAGGGAAAAATGCTGTAATAATTATGTTGACCCAGCTTCAGCCAGGAGAGGCTTCCAGTGCAAATGATATTTTCATAATCTCCCCGATAAATGCTTTTGCAGATAACAAGGAAACTTTTTATTTGATGCCTTTTGCTGGTCATAAATTCAATAGTTTTTGTTTTTCACTGTCTCCCCTTCTAATCAGTGATTCAGGAGGAAAAGGCTTTGAGAGGGTTCAAAGTTTCCATTTGCAGGGGTTGAGCTGGAATAAGGATCTGCCTTTGATGCTGCTTAAGTGAGGGGACCAATATTAAAGAACAGAAAGATTTTCAGGGGATGCTGAAGCTCTTTGCCAATGCACTTTGAATTTTACAGGTACTTTGGGCCAGAGTAGGTTGGGAAAGACCTTTGAAAAGATAAAAATGGTGTCAAGTGGTGTTTTCACCCTGATTTGCTTTTCTCTGTTTTCTAAACAGTGTTTTCTGTATTTTCTGCTTTGAAATTTGAAATATTGACTCGAAAGAAATCCTTTAAGTCACTGCTAGAGTTTGGTGGATTTTTGCATTCAAAAGAGGAAACAGCTAAAAGAAACAGATTCCATGCTGAGACAAGTGGTGTAGATTCATGCAAAGTGAACTTTCTTGACTTGTTTGAAAAACACAAAAGAGATTTTTTTAATCTTTTTATCTTTCTCACCTTTTTCCCTGTCCCTGCCCCCTTGGTGCCTCATGAACAGTTGGTCACCTCCTGGGAGGGTCCATGGTTTATCTCCTCCCCTCCAGGCTCTGGAGGCCCTTAGTGCCTGTGCTGTATCCTCATTTCCAGCCCCATCTCTGACCCTTTTCCTTCTGCTCCTGGCTGTGCTCTGTGGGGTGAGTGACCCTGGCTGCCCCCTGACACACAGAGGGAAATGTTGCCTTTGCAGGGAGGTTCAGGGCCTCTCTCAGGATGATATTTTGAAGATTTACAGTGTCCATCAGGGTGATGTGATGCTGCGTTTAACGTGGCTGCTGCTCATGCAAAAACAACTCTTGAGGCATTTCATTTTTCCTCTCTGGGGACTCCAGGGAGCTGTTTTTATGTGCTGCTCCTTTTCTGCCTGGATTCTTTTTCATTCCTTCCACATTACATGAGACAGTAGGTGGGAATGTGCAGCCAGATAATGGTAATTTATTACTGATCTGTCAGAGTTGTTCAAAAGTCTTTCCAGCTAGGACTATAAATTTAGTATTTCTGTCCTTGCCTTGCCTTTAGTGATCTGAGAAGGCTTTTGAAGGAAGGCAATGCCACATTTAAATTTCTCGCAAATATTTAAGCAGCATATACTGGAAAATGGCATATGGAGAAGGATATCTCTTATAAGATTTGATTAATTAACTGTGTTTAGGTGTTAATTATTGGTGTAAGTTTCTGCATTGTGCCTTCCCCAAAGCAGGTTCCTTCTTTATGTCAGGGCTCTTTGTGATCCGTCTTCCTCCTGCTTTTGGAATATACAGTAGAAGTTTTTCTTCTCCTTATTTTTGCTTTTCCTGCCTGCTGCTTCCTCTGTTTGTCTTGAAGAAAATGAGTTGTGAGTATTAATTAGGTGTTAAACCTCCCAGAAATGTAATTCTGATAACTTCTCATTCTGGTACTTTCCCCAGGTGATCAGGATATTATTTACAGCCAAGCTGGGATGACAGCTATTCTGCTTATTCTTAATTACTTTTGCCAGAATTGGTTGTGCTAAATCATATTTCATCAGCTCCATGGTTCAGGTTCCTTTGTTGGTGTGTGTAAAATTGTGTAAAATAATGCATTAGTGCATTTGAATGTGGCTCAGGGATGAGTACCTTATCCAAAGCCATGGCATTGTTGTTAATAAATAAAACAAGTAACTACCAATGAGCTTTTTCTTTGCCCAGTCTGTTTGACTCTTCCTGCTGACATTAAACACCAAGGATTAATCCAGCAGGCAAAGTGACCATGAATTTAGTTTCAGAGTAATTCATTAGCTTTCAGCTGCAGCACTTTGAGCATTCCCTTGGGTTGGTGTCTAAACTCTCTTCGAGAGGATTTGATTGCATTTCACCTTTTGGAGCGTTCTGAGGGGGTGGCAGGAGCTCAGCAGACTGCCAGCTTTCCTGGGGTAGTCTATCATCCAATCTGTTCAGGTTGTGCCTGTTCTCAGGAATTATCACCTAAGGTCACCTCTTCAGTCAGGGCTTTCCAAGAAATCACTGTGCAGTCGGAAATGTGCCCAGCTGTAACAGAGGCAGAGAGAGCTTTGGATTCCATATTTCTACAGTTCCCTGCTGGATGAAATTCATTCTGTGTCCAGTATCACAGTATTTTTAGGAAAATTAATCCACAAACACCAGAGGTACACCAACAGCAACTGGAATCTTAAACACCCTATGTCACCCCATCATTATTTTGCTGATAATAATGGGTATAAATTTAATAATGTCTATTGCAATACTTACATGGAACTGGAGAATGCTGAATGCTAAATCACCAGTGCTGTGGTGATTTATCCTCACAGTGTGAGTTCCAGCCCTGAATTCAGGCAGGAACAGAGGAGCTGTGTGCTGCCTCCCTGCCTGGGCTCGTTTTTCTCCTCTTGTTCATCTGACAGGACCCAGGGGATTTGTTTGCTCCACTCCAGGCTCAGTGGGGCACAGCCTCAGGATGTGCTTCTCCCCAAAGCAGAAACATCTCCTTCCCGGAGTTTTTATTAGACCTAAACCTTCCCAGCCCCAGCAGGTGCCAATCAGTCTTTCACATCCATGTGGTGATGACTCTTCAGCTCTGAATGATGTTTGTTTTCAGTTCAGAGCGTGATGCTCACTGCTGTGAGCATTGTTCAGCACTGAGAATTTTAATGGGAATGTTTCAGGGGAAAGCAGGATCCTCATCAACTTTATAACACTGTAAAGGAAGGATAAAGTCAGTGCAAAATGTTCTGCCTGGTGGCATTGAGTGTGAGAATTAAATGACAGCAAAGATTCAAGGTGACAGACTGCAGCATCTGTGCTGGAAATGCACCGAGCTTCAATGTTCTCCTGCATTATTACAGTTTCTTCTGACCACAATGAGAGTAATTAATATTCCTGGCTGAGCACAGTTCTGTAAATAGGCTTATCCAAAAAGCAAATTGTGCCATCACCCTGAGCATTGAACAGTAATAGAGCCCAGGCAATGGCCAATCTGTCTTCAAAAGAGCTCTGGCTTTGCACGTCTCTTTTAGCTCATCCTGGGCCTTGTACCCAAGCAAGAGAAGTGAAAACAGAGTATTGAAAAGAAAAAATACAAAAAACCCCCCAAAAATACCTGAAGAAGAGAGGAAGTTGATATTAAAACAAGAGCAATGAAAACCAACAGTATTCAGAGGAAAAAGTACAAGTAAACAACACAAAGATCCATGAAAAAGAGAGGAAATTGATGTTAGTGATCCAATTTTGTTCAGACAGGACAAATCAGAGAACACATGTTAGAGAACCCCCTGGCTGTGGCCTCTGTGTGACTCGAGCAGCAGAGAACAAGGTTTCACACTTGCACCCTCAGAGTTTTTGCTGCACGTGTCATTTCTAAAGCTCTGCTAGAAATTGCTCCACTAAATTGAAAGATGCTGAAACAACCAGCTGCATATGAGGAGGCCTAAAATGCTCTTTTCTTGTTTATATTCCTGTAAATCAGTGTTTCCCCTCTAAAACTTTAGGGAACAGCTACCTGTCTACCTGATTATCAGCAGACTGCTTCTGTGTTGTCCCAAAATGTCATTAACTGAGAAAAGGCCTGGTCTCTGCTTGGTTGTCTGGGGTTTTGGATTGGTTTGGTTTGTTTTTAAAGCAGCTCTGGATGAGCTTTAATTGCCTTGTCAGAGCTGAGAGGAGATAACCCCGATGTTTGTGAAGCTGCTCTTCATTCACACACTCCTGACTCTAACACACAGTGCCTGGTTCTTACAAAGCTGGGAAAAAACTCCTGAATTCTGGCATTTCTTACCTCTACACTTCCTGACTGTGTAGTTTCTACTGCTGTGATATTTGCACAATGGCCAATATTTAAAATATCTTGGTGGTGGTGGTGGTTTTGGGTTTTTTGTTTGGTTGGGTTTTATTTTTCACTATCATTGCACTTCAGGTTACTCTGTTTAAGTTGGATAATGCCAGGCTGGATTTGTGTGCCTGCTTTTGCTTATTTTGATAGACAGCTTTGAACTAACAGAGCTGATAAACCTGCTGGAGACGTTTTTTGTTTAGTTGCAGTGAGTAGATAAATAGGTTTTTTTGCTCTGTTGTGTGATGGCAGAGTCACAGCAAGAGCAAAAGGTGCTTCAAGCTTGCAGCAGTGACTGAAACCACAACTTGGATATATTAATTTAAAATTACCTTATCAAGCAGAATATGATACAGAGTAGAGCCACAGATGTGATAAGAAGCTGGACTGGCTGTAGGACCTTACATAAAATATTGAGCACAGCTCACTTGTGTGCCTTGGAAACTCCTGATTTGTACTTCAAGAGGTGCATGTGTGGTATTTTCTAACTTTCCAGAAGGAGCACAGAGTGTTCTTTTGTGACCTGTGTTGCTGAGGCCATGTGCTGGAGGTGCTTTAGTTTTGATGATATTTACTTGGTTCCTTTCACTGTGTTGGTGGCAGTTTTGGCACAACAAAACCCACATGAAACCGGTTTTTTTTTTCCTTTTTAATATCTATATAAACATGAGAAGGTGGAAATGATTGTTTTTCGGGTTGTGGTTTCTCGTGCTCATCCAAGGACAAGTGCTTGCCCTTGGAAGAACACTCTGGGATGCTCAGTGCTGCTGGCTGGAATGCAGGAGGGTTCAGCCACATGTGAAAAATGCTGGGGATGGGTTTGCTACCTCCTCTCCCTTCTGAGAGGTTCCTCAGAATTAGGAATTCCTCAGAATTAGGATTCTGCTGCTGCAGAATCAGGGATTTGGGAATGGCACAGACATTCCAGGCAAGGGGGTTTGCACATGGATGTGAGACAAGGAAAAGCCTGAACTGCTCCTCCAGGTGAAGATCTGGTTTGATCTGCTTTGATTAAATAATGTTTTAATGGATTTAATGGCAGCTGAAAGACTGGTCCTGACAGCAAATCCTCTCAGCCCTTTCTGGGCATACTCACAACAGGCTGCTCCCACTAAAATTAAAGCCAAACTTCCAGGAGGCAGCAGGGTGATGCTCAGCCACTGGACTTACAAGAAGTCCTGAAAATGTGCTTGTTCATGTGAGAGGAACACTCAGCAGCTGCTTGCCCAGAGGAGCTGCAGAAACTTCTCAAGTTCAGAGAATCTTTTAAAGGTTATTCCAGAAAAAAACCAAAATCCTCTATTCACTGTGTCCCAGCTCACCTCACACCTTTAGGGGGTTTTTTTCTCCCTCCTCTTTTTCTCCTGTCCCTGTGGCACATCCAGATCCTCCCACATCCATGGGCACAAAGCAGTTGTGAGCTCCCCTTCTGCCTGGGGCTCCCAGCTGGCTCAGGAGCAGCTCTTGGGCTGAGGGAGAACTTGTCAGCACAGTCAGGAACTCACCCTCATCCCTCAAAGAGCAAATCACCTCACCCAGCCTGGCCTGGTGGGGATATGAGGGATAAGTGCAGCACTTCAGACAATTATTGGCAGGTTATTTATGTTTTCCAGTGTGTTATTTGTGAAGGGCTTGTGGAGGATTGTGCCATGGTAAAGTTAAGGAGGTTTTCCAAATTCTGTTGGCCCAGAATCAATACATTCCCCTCACTTGATTATACAACTGTTTTGTAACTAAGTGTTTCTCAGGTAGTTAAGATCTACATCTTTTATATAAACAACTGTGAACCACTGTGTACATATTTGTTTATATAAACAAATGTGGGCTGGAGATGCCTTGATCTCAATAGCTTATCATTGGCAAGTGGGAAGATTATTATGTTTAATCAGTTCTATCACCAGGTCTTAATAAATTCCATTTTTCCAGCCAGAAGGTCTGATGCAACTGAACGGTCACATTTTCCAAAGATCAGTGCTTGGGAGCTTTGTGCTAATGTTCATTTGGGTTTTTTGGTGGGTTTTTGGTTTTGTTTACGTTAGGGTTTTTTTCGGGGGGTGTGGGTGGGGGGCAGGACAGGGTTGGTTTGTTGGTTTTTTGTTTGTTTTCTCAGGCTTGTTTGGTTTGGTTTGGATGGGGTTCTTTTCTGCCAGTGTTGCAGGCAATAAGTTCCACGTATTTACAAGTTCACTACTCAAAGTACTTTCCTTTCCATCCTTCATGTGGTCTGTGGGGATTTCTGTGTTACTCTGTCCCTCTTGAGCACTGATGGAGATCTTGCTTTTGGAATTGGGTCTGCCCTGCAAAGCCCTGCTCTGGACTGCAAACCTTGTGACCTGCTGAATCCTGCCTTAAAATGTCCAATTTCTGTTTGTTTCCAGGCTATAATTATTTATAGTGCAGAAACCAATAAGATCATATGTGAATACTTAGAAAACTCAAGTGCTTTGCTGTCATGTGAGGTTAAAACTGTGTGAGTGACCTCAGTGGCCTCACAGGGATTTTTCCTGAAGTGAAACTCATGTTTTGTTTCCTGTTGAGGTTCCCCCACCACAAGGTCAGCTCCTGACAGAGCATCCACCAAGGAAATGTTGCCTGGATTCCAGGGGAAGCTGTGGATACCTGTGAGGTTGTGAAGAAGGTAAATAACAGCCTGAGAAAAAGGAGTGTGAGGAAAAGGTGTGTGCTGAGGGAGGGCTGCTCTCCCTCCTTTCCATGTGCACAGGATTGAGGATGTGAACTGGCATTTCCCTGTGGAAAGGTCAGTGCTGCTCCTCTCTGATAAGTTCTGGGTTAATTTAAAATTATTTCAGTTTGGGATTCACATCACTTTTTACTCTCTAGCTGGGATGCAGCCCTACAGCACTCGTGGGATGTCACAGACCCCTGGGGCTCCCCTTGACTTGGATTTTAAGTCCACAAAATTCCTGTGTGCTCTCTTTGCTGTTCCAAAAGGTGATCCTAGTCCAGCAATGAAACACCCAACACTGAAACATGTCCAGTGTTCAGAATTCCTGATGTTTTGCTGGCGTGGAGGAGGTGATTCCATCTGGTTTGATGTTGGCAGTGATGTGCCCACGGCAGCCATGGAAAGGACAAGGGCAAAGGCTGCTCAGCAGGACTCGCTGGGCTCCACCCGTGGCAAGGAATCAGAGGTGGTTAGTGGAAAAAAAGAAGAGGTTTGAACTATAAACTCTGGATTAGTGAGTGTTGAAAGAGTTGTTTTTTCCATGTATCTCAGCTGGCAGGGTTTGCAGATGGAGAGTGATCACAAGACATGAGAGCTCCTGGATGTGGCAAGGCAGGTCACACTTCAGAAAGGCAAAATCTCTGTTTTCTCTGGTCGGATTGTTGTGATCAGTCAGCTGAGACTCCATTTTCTTCATGCAGGAAAACCCCATTCTTCATTCACACGACTCATTTTATGCAGTTTTTACACACTTCATGTGCAATTTTAATTGGTTAATAGTTTTCTTGCTAATTACTCTATTGGTTAGTAAAAGGTATTCTGCTTGTCCATCAAATCTCTATGTTCTTGGATTTTTTTCATATTTTCTTTACTGATTCTCATGGGGCAAATCCCTTGTTATTGCAGGTGCATTTGTCTTTCAATCCAAGGTGGTTGTGCTAACCAGTTCTCATAGCAAGATTGTTTTCTCATGGAACTTGCAAATTGCTTAACTACCCTTAGAAGAGAGGACAGGCCAACTATTAATTTAATAGAGCAGGCCTGATTTTAAAAATTGAGGCCTTTCTTATATAATTCTTCCACCTATCTGCAACAGTCAGATGATGCTTTTTTCCCCCCTTGAGGTGGAGAAACTGTCCTTCAGTGTCTGCCCTTGTGACCATCTAGGCCACTGTGACCTTTTAGGATCTTAAGGGAGCTATAAAAAAAAGGGAGAGGGACTTTTTTATAAGGGCAGATAGTGACACAACAAGGGGAATGGTTTTTAAATGAAAGAGGGCAGAGTTAGATGGGATATTGGGAAGAAATCATTTATTCAGAGGGTGGGCAGGCCCTGGCACAGGGTGCCCAGAGAAGCTGTGGCTGCCCCTGGATCCCTGGCAGTGCCCAAGGCCAGGCTGGACAGGGCTCTGAGCAAACCTGGGGTAGTGAGTGCCAGGGAATCAGTGACTCCAGGTTTGTTGGGATCACCACAGAGGCTTTAAGAGCTGCTTTGGGCCACAGTTCTTAGTTCAGCTGTAATGTTTCAATCAAGTGGTGAAGAAAACTGAGGAGGAAGAGGAAACTCAGGCTGTCCTTGAGGATTTCATGTCAAAATCTGAAGCAACACATTTTAAATGAAAAGCTGTGACCTTGAGAACAGCTGAGAATTTAGAGTCTGGGTTCAAGTTTTCGTGTTTGTTATATCCATGTCGAGAACTTGAGCTCTGCTGGAAGTATATCTGCTTGAAACTTGAGGTCCTTGAGGTGTCCTTTAATGGAAAATCTTAAATAAAAGTACAATAAATTGGCTTCTGTGTGTGTGAATAGACCAGCTCCTGGAGCAGACTGTGCCAGCATGGTCTCCTTACTGGATTCAGGAGCTTCTTCTGATTCTTTTGCACACTTAAATACAAAAATGTAAAGGTAGGATTGAAAAACATTTTGGACCAGAGATTTGTTGTGAGGGATTTGGAAGGGCAGGTCTCTTCAGGTAGCCTGGACTTCCATTCTGCTGCATCAGCTGTGGTTCAGGTGAGCTCCACAGGGAAATGGGCTTTTGGTGTTTCCTGCAATCCATGGAGGGAATGCAGCAGGAGAACTGCCTGGATATTTTCAGGTCAAGGCTCATGTCAGGTGTTCATACAAATCAGTGTAGGCAGCCACAATAACAGCAAACTTCTCCTGCAGCCAGTGGAATAATGCTCTAAGCATTATTTTATAGAGATTATTCCAAGCCAGGGGGAGGCCTAACTCTGCTTGAGACACCAGACTCCCTATTTTGTTATTGCTTTTTCTCACCTAAAAACACAACATGATCAATGCTTAATTTATTGCCTCAGCAGTAGCACTGGAGTTCTGGCACTGAATCAGAAGTGAGGGAAGGGACAGTGTTTTTAAACTTAACACAAGTGAAATTACACTTACAATATATGTATGAAACGAGGGAGAGGAAGGCTGGAGTTTCCATCAGCCAGGCTGATGATATTTTCAAGGATCTGTGTCTGGCAGATCCATTAGCTGCTGTCAGAGCTTTCAGGAACTCTCAGGAGCACTGCTGAAACATCCCAGTGATCTGACCCTGCAGCACACAGCGTCAGGAGCTGGAGTCCCTTTGCTGGAGAGGATAATTCATCCCCATCCCCTTGCTGAGGGGAAAGTGGGAATAGTTCTAACAGCATGAAAGGATGGCTGGAGCTCTGTGTTCCTCTTCCCCCTGAATTTTAGGCAGGGATTGGCTGGAAACTGCTCACATACTCAGCACGTGTCCCAAATTTCAGTTTCCCCAGGACACAGCCACGGGTGACTCAGACAAATGGGAGTAGGATACCTGTAATTATATTATAAAAACTTACAAGCTGATTAAAGTGTTTCTGTGTGTCTCAAGCTTCTGGAAAATCATCTCTGGATTCTTCTTCACAGCTAATTCTATTTTTTTTAGGAGTGAGACCCTCTGTCAGTACAGAAATGCTGCAGCACCTGAGTCTGAAGACAACTGGCACAGCCCAGGTGGGCATGGGCAGAACCAGGGGAGAGGTTTGCACCCCTCTTGTTCCCATCTGCAGCCACACTTTAGGGAGTGCTGCAATGCAAATTGAGTCTCAGGGAGCCAAGGCAATAAATCAGTTTGGGATGTGGCCCTGGGATACTCCAAGTAAGCATTTGTGTCAGAGGAATATATCTCCATGGAAGATGATTTTAGGAAAATTTAAAGTCATGTAAACTATTGCACTAAACACCAGGTGTGGGTCCAAAACCAAGCTCTAAATTTGGATTGTTTGGCAGTTGTAAGCATTAAAGGGCTCAATTCTGATATCAGCTGTACATGTTCAGCTTCTCTGCCTCCCACCTGGATCAAGATTTACTCATCTCTTCATGGTTATGAAGTACTTTATGTGGAAACCAGTTTTTACCCAATTAGTGAAGAATTAATGGCTTGATTTGTGACTCTCAGGCAGGAATCCTCTGTGGATGGCATGAACACAGCAGGCAGTGTGTGCTTGAAGTGTGAACTGGAGATGAAAACAGGGAAAAGGGAGTGAGTGCATAATTTCAAGCTGAAGCTGAAAAGATACTTGTTGGTTTTGAGCTTCTGATTTGAGAGCTGGGGAGTTCTAGAACAATTTGCCTTTGAAGTCTGTAACAAAAATAAGAAAAGAGCATTTACTGGATAACTTCAGCACCAAGGAAAACAATGATCACTTCTCCCAAACTGGAGATGATCACACTGGAGAAGTGGCTGCTGTCTGAAGAGGCAGAATTGGTGCTTCAGAACTATTTTATCATTTATTTGCCAGACTACACCACTGCTGCTGTGACCCAAATGCCCCAGGCTTGTTCACACTTTCCAGATGAATCCTTAATAAAAGTTCAGCCTCTCTGTGTGTGTTTGGGGCAAAAATGAACTTAGCCATAAAATGTCTGGTTCAAATTACCAGCTAGAGCTCCAAGGTCTCAGCTGTCAGAGTCCCAATGACATGGCTGAGGCAGGGAGGAGATTGCTGAACTTGTTTCCAGCAGACCTGAGTAAAACTTCCCTGCCTTTGCTCCCCATCAGCAGCACAGGATGAAGCAGAAGAGATGCATGGAAATGAGCAAGGCTTCTTTTAAGCCTTCAGAATATTTTCTTGATGATAAATCCATTTTGAGAGAGGAGAGATTGTGATATATTTCTGCTCATGGCATTTGCACTGGCTTTGAGAAGAGTTCTTAGGGGTGTTATCCTCCTTTTCCTTGAGCTGTATCACTTTTTCTTTTTGGAATAGTGAGGGCTGTGCAAAGAATTGCTGCATTACCTTGTGGGTTTCCTTACTGCCCTTAAATCTTGTGCCAGCTGTTAACTTTCATGTTACTCACATATTTCATCAAATCTGGTTCATTTGGCATAGGGAAGAGCAATTTATCCCTGTAGTGAAGTCACTCAGAAAGCAGATCCTCAGAGCTCACAGAAGCTGGCATGTCTCAGCATGGGCACACCTGAAAATTGCATTTCTGCGCCTGCTAACTGTGGTTGGGGATGCCTGGGCAGGGAAGGCACAGGGAGCATCCCCTGAGCCAGCAGAACATTTCTAGGTTTTGAGAGAAACAGCAGCAGATCTGAAGAACATCTCCTGCTCCCAGTGAAGGCTGTGGAAAGCAGAGACAGCTGCTTCTTATCTCACAGCCAAACATTTTGAAGCCCTGGAGGCGAAATATTTATGCTACTGGACACTTTGTTTATTCAGTGGGCCTTTTTTGATTTCTCTTTTTTTTTTTACCAGAGAACTGAAAATGAGTGACATGTGTGTGCCTCAGTGTAAATAAGAGACTCGTGACTCCTCATGTCAGAATTAGGAATTTTTCTTGCTGCTCTGAGGGGATGAAGGAAACACTGATGTGTGTGAACCAACAGAAAGTAAACATCAATTAGATGGAGAAAGAAGCTGCTCAATCTTCAGTTTTACATAGAAAACTTCAAGAAAGAAAGACTCTAAAGTGTGCAACTTCTGGGAATAACCCCCAAGGAGGGGTAGGCCTGCATGCAAACACACATCTTCCCTGGATTCTGAGGAGCTGCAAAGTGAGAGGAAAAATCTTTCTGTGGAAATCCAAAGGTTTCCAAACGTCCTTCCCCTTGTAAACAGCCTGTTTCCAGAACAGAAGCCACAATAATTCAGCAGCAGTGGGGGGCAGCTCAGGGAGGTTTGGGGTGCAGCCTGTGCAGCTGGCTCACAAAACAGCAAACAGCATCAAACCTGGGGGATTCCTGAGGGGAAAACAGTTTGGATTTTGGAGAATATTGGGGAGAAATGCTGTAAGGGCTTGCCTTTTTCTTTTTAGTGCATCTGGCCTCACTTGTGAGCATGGTGGAGATGTTTTTATCTCACCTTTTGATTTTACTTTGTCAGGGTTCCCTTCTGTGGGGACCCTTCTGCTTCTTCACCTGACTCAGGCAATATTTCATCAGCCCCAGCAGTACTTCATCAGTCACGGCTGGCAAACTCACTCTTCTTGAAAAATCTTCTCCCCTGAACACACCCAGGTGTTAAATTCAAGAAGCACTCACCAACTCCAATATTTTTTTGAGTATTGAGATCCAGTGGCTGACTCATCACTTTGCACAGAGATGTTGCTTCCAGTTACTTTGTTTGGGCTGACTGCGGGTTTTTCAAACAAAGCAAGTCATTTCTGGAAAACCCTGTAAATCTCTGTGCCAGAACAGTGGAGAAGCTCTCCAAAAGGCAACACCCAGGTTAGTCTGAGAGACTAGACTACTGGAAAGCCCTGGGGTTTTGCTGGTATCTCTTGTGTCAGTCCTTTTAGGGCCTTTTGGGGCATTCTGGAAATGCTGGATTGATCCCAGCCAGCTCCTGGGCACCTCTCACCTTCCTGCTCTGCTTTTACCTGGCTTGGGGTGTATTTATAACTTGATAGGCTGTTCCTTCTCCTTCCCAGACCCTTCGAATAATTCCTTTTTAAGTTTGGAATCTTCAGATGGATTCCTGGCAAAAGAAGCCCTGAATTCCTCCAGAGGCTGCTGCAATGCAGGGAAGAGCTTCCAGGGTGGTTTTGTTTTCCCTCTGCCTGGGTGAGCCTTTGGTCTGAAGCAGTGTGAAAGGTTTTGTGGGGTTTGAAGAGCAAGGGAATTAAAGATAGGAATGAATGGTGTGAAGGTCAGGCTTTTACCTCTTGTGAAGTTATCTTGGAACAAGTTACAAGTTGCTCCCAGTATTTTTGGGCAGCACTGGCTTGGAAAACTCAGAACTCCCAAAGGCAGCTGCTTGTGTTGGGCAGCTGCTGCTGTGACACCTGTACAGGAGGATTGATACCTGGGAGTAAGGAAATCGAGATGAAAAGGTAAATGAATGTCTGTCCTGCCAGCAACTCCTCTTTTCCTTGGAATCAGGGATCAGAAGGTGGCGTTGCAGGCAGGTTTGTGAGCAGAGTGTGCTCAGGAAGGGCAGCAGTGCTCTAGGGCTGGACACACGGATTTTCAGTGACAGAGCTGAGGAGATATCAGATCTCTCACCTTTTATAAACTTCCTTTTATTTCTGCTCTGCCTATTGAGCTGAAACAGAGCCCGGTGCTTCAAAGGGTGCTGGGTGCAGGAGGGGACGCCTGATTTAATTTCAGATCTGATAGAGCTGAGAGTGTTGGAGGGATCATTGCTTCACTTCAACAATGACCCAAAACTCTGAGTTCTCCATGTTGAAATCAGGCATCTGCCTCCTTTTGCTGTTGCTAAAACCAATAAATATTAAGACCAGCTTTAGAAGAGTTTCTTTAAAAGAAAATCTTCCTTGTTAAAAGCCTTTTTAGAGTGGCTAAAACCCTGCTACAGGTCCTAAATTTAATTCAGTTGTTGGTGCATTTAGGTTGCTTCTATGCTGTAACATGAAAATGATCAGCGAAGAGAAAACAGTGAGATAAAAATCTAGGAATGTCTGTGTTTCATTACATGGCCAGTCCCTATTGCTTTCATAAAAACCAGGAGTATTTAATATCCATCATTTGTGATGAGTGCTTGTAACTTCTCTGCAGGCCCAGGGCAGTGAAATCACTGCTGTCATCGGGGCATCTCCTGCCGTTGTAGGGGTTCTACACTGGGCTGTGCTGATGGTTGGAGGTTTAGGGGTTCCCAGCTCAGAAACCCTGCCCAGACCCCCCAACAATCCCACCCTGGGCACCCCTGGCAGGGCTGTCCAAAGGCTCCTGGAGCTCTGGCAGCCTCGGGGCCGTGCCCATTCCCTGGGGAGCCTGGGCAGTGCCCAACACCCTCTGGGGGAAGAACCTTTCTGTGCTCTCAGGGACATGTGAGCTCCTTGCATGCTCTTGCAGAAATAAGGAGAATTTTATGAATAAAGAACAGGGTTTGACAATGCTAAAGACGACAAGCAAAAAGAAACTCTTGATCAAAGAGGTCTTGCACAGTTTCAAGGGCAAAGACAAAGACAAATGCTGGTTTTGTTCCAAAATGAGAAAAGAAAAATCCCCCAGCTTTACAGGAAGAGCTCTGTTCATTTCCCCACCTTCCCTGTGAGTGCTGCAGACACCAAACACTTTCTTTTTCCATCAGGATCCCGGGAGCCTTCCCTGACCACGCTGCCCTTGCTCCTGAATGGTTTGTCTTTCTCTCCCTCTGCTTGCAGAGCATCTTTAAAACAACCCTGCCTTGTTCAGAATGTTGAGGTTGGCCCTCTAAACTGCAGCTAAATCAAAAACATAGCTGATGATTCGGACAGATACAGGCTGGGTGGGATTCCTGCCAACATTAGATTTGCTTTTGTCTTCACGAAGAGCAGTCCTGGGAGATGTGCACTGCAACCAGGAAGAGTCTGACAAAGGCATGTGCCTTTATAAAGAGCTTTTTTAGAAAGTGTATTTTTCTAGTCAGCCCAGCTTTGTGAGTTATTTCAGGCCACGGTGTGTTGATCAGATGCAGAGTGTAATAATGTCTTCAAAGACAATGCCTTGTTTTCTGGCCCCTGCAGATATTTTGTGATTGAGTGCAAGGGTTAAAACTGAGCAGTGCCAACCTGGGCAATCCTGTCTGGCATGGATGTAGGGGGTGTGATCCCACAGCCTGGAGATTGCTCCTGATCCTCACACAGGATCCTTCTCAGCAGGAAAAGTGGTCTGGTGCCTGATTGGCAGGAGTCTGTACATCTTTCACTGCTGTTTGAGAAAATTAAAACGATGAAATATTTTGGGGTGTCTCTTACCACCAGATTTTGGCTGATTTTAGGCCCCTGAGCAGTCAAAGGTTCCATATGGTCACCTGAGACCCTGGAGAAAGTGTGGCAGTTGCATGGGACTTACATGACCCAAAATCATCATTTTGTGTGTATTTTCAATGAAATTGAGGCTTTCCACCTTATTCTCCATCTTATTCTCCATCTCCTAAATTTAAGAATAAATTTATTTACATTTTTTAAAGAAAAAAAAATCTTATTTTCTGCTGGTGAAATTGGTGTGAGAATTTAATAGTTGCAACACATCCAATACTGTGGTTTGCAAGGCCTGCATTAATAGGGACGGTGTAAAAAATAACAGAAATTAAATTTGGGGTAACCCCTATGGTTTGGGGCCAAATTTGGTTCAAGTCTAGTAGCAAGGAAGTGAAGCTGATATGGGAGATGCAATTTGCTGGGGCAGAGGAATGGCTGGACCATGAATGACCTTGCAGAGAGATCATTGAACATGTTGTGGACACAATCCTGCAGTTTGCAGGGCTCTCCCATGAAGAGGAAGGCAAGGCAGAGACCAGGAATTCAAGGAAGATTTTCTTTAAAACAATGTAGGAATAAAGCATGATGTAAATAAGAGAGAATAAGAGGTGCATTCACAGGCAGCCCATCTTAGCACTGTCCTGGAGAGGAATAGGTAGTGAAACTCCTCCCACATATGGATGGCATTTGGGGTTTTTTTGTCTCCTGAGTGCCAAACCCCTTTAAAATCACCCTCACCAGCAGTTCTCTCCTCAGTACCTTGTGACTTGTGCTGTGCCTAGGCTGCCCACACAGACAATTCAGAACCTCCTGAGTGCAATTAGTCTGTTCCAATTAACAGTTGTTTCCTCCTGCCTTCCTTTACCTTACAAGGCAAACATTCCTCAGCAGCACTGGGGAAGAAACATTTTTTATGGACAGATGGGCTCTAAACCTGCCATCCACTGAGGGCCAGCTCAAACATCCCAGAAGAGTGATGTTAAAACCTCATACTCAGTAAGAGTTAGGAGTTGTTTGACAATGTCTGCTGGTATTTAATCTTTCACCCTGCCTGCAGTGGAATTGCTGTTCCCAAGATTTTGGTTTTACTTTCATCACCTCCATGAGGTTCCCAGCCTGTTCTGCCTGCCTGGAACCTCAGCCTGGAGAAAAGGAGGCTCAGGGGGGACCTTGTGGCTCTGCACAAGTCCCTGACAGGAGGGGACAGCCGGGG
>JBBMKD010000049.1:7293620-7303777 GCA_037834095.1 Argya squamiceps
CGGGCTCTGCTCCCAGGGAACAGGGACAGGAGGAGAGGGAACGGCCTCAGGCTGGGCCAGGGGAGGCTCAGGGTGGGCACCAGCAGGAATTTCCATGAATTTCCTCATGGAAAAGGTGGTCAGGCCTTCCAAGGTGCTGCCCAGGGAGGTTTGCATCCCCATCCCTGGAGGTCTTTAAGGACACTCAGTGCTCTGGGCTGGTGACAAGGTGGGGATCAGTCACGGGTTGCACTCAATTATCATGGAGCTCTTCTCCAACCTCACTGACTCTGTGATTCCAAGATAAGAATTTGCCTTTATATCATAGATCAGGCAGGGGCAGAGCAGGCAGAGAGGAGATCCTGGCTCTCCTCAGTATTTCTACTCCTTTCTCATCAGTGTTACTGACCCTGCTGCCTGCCAGCTCAGCACCTCTGCTGGGCTGTCCCTGGCAGAAGCTGGGATTTGCAGGTCTGGGAGCTGTAGGATGGAGCCCCAGCCAGTGACCCTGCCCAGCTGGGCTGCCCTGGGCTCCTCTCTGAGCTTCCCCTGCTGAGGTGTTTTGCCTTTCACTCAAGGAGCAAAGGCCCTGGGGAAGCAAGCTTTTTCTCAGCTGTGTCATTTTTTTTCTTAAAACATCCTAAAGCCCCACTCTTGTTTTTGACAGCTCCAATCTGCCTGCAGTGCTGCAGTGTTGCACTTCTGGGGTAGCTGCAGTGAGGTTTTACAGCAGTCCTGCATTATTCCCCCAGCTGCTTCACTGTCCCAACCACCAGATCAAGTGTAAATCTGGTGCCAGTGCTCCTGGCTATGATTTACCCTACTTCTACCTCCTCCCTCCTTCACTTCCTCCTTTTTTTTTTTTTATTAAGACCAGCAATATTTGGATGGAAATTGTAGCCCCAAGGCTTGTATAAATTCATTAAAGGCCCTGCCTTTTGAAGTGGAATTAGTACTTTGTTAAAGCTGTTTGTGTTCTGGGTCATGAACCATCTGATGGGAGGCCTGGGCCCATCTGGGCTGTGCTAATTAGAGCTGCCTGCCCTGCAGCACTGGGGCTGAGGCTGCAGCTCAGTGCAGGGAGCAGCTCCAGGGATCTGAGCTGCAGAACCACCTCTGGCTTCTGTGCTGGAAGCTGATTTTCACTGGACAAACCTCTGGAGTGGGAGCCTGTGTCTGCTTGTACAGTGATTTCCTACACCCCACATCCTCACTAGGAAACCTCTGGAGGCTTTTTACCTCAAGGGTTTTTTTCTCCTAAGAGGTAAATTCTTTGCCAGAAGCCTGTTATAATAAATACCCCATCTAGAGATGGGAATTAAGCATCTTTCAGTCCTGTAGATCTTTGCCAGCTCCTTCAAATGCTCTATCCCTGGTTGCTGACTGCATCCAGGGGTATGACCTGGGATACTGTAGGGGATAGCACAGGATTTTGGCTTCTTAAGCACAGGCTTCTGTTTTCCAAGCTGAACTTTCTAATTAATAAAAAATACAGCTCATTGAAATTGTTAGTCTAGAACTCTGGTTCAGGGTTTTTCTGCTGAACCATAATCAGAAGTAAAGTGGTAACAATAGAACTGGAAGTCCTGGAGTGGCTAAAGGTGCATCACGTTGTGGTTTCTAATGTTGAGATTTGTTGTCAAGCTCTTTGAGATCTTTTAAAGAGCTTCAGTATTAAGCTGGACACCCTAAAATGGCTTGGGACCTTAGCCAGGTCTGTATGGAACACTCTGGTGTGCAGACAGGACATATCTCAATTATTAGGTAATGATTTTTGTTTGCTGCCAGCTCACGATTTGCTCACTTTGGATAGAAGTGGTTACATTGCAGCACAATAAATAGGCAAGAGGAGTAACTCTGCTTAGATTACACTTCAATCACTCACACTAAGTTGAGCCAGCCAGATACTTCCAAGGAAAATTTATTTGAATTTTTAAGTCTGGACTTTGCAAAATATAATTATAATACTTTAGAACAAGGTGTTCCCAGGTGAGCTAGACCTGAGATGCTCCTGGGCTGTGACAGTGGCTCCCAGCTCTGCATTGGGCTTCCCTGTAGGAAAAGCATTTGGCATTTTGTCACTGCCCATATATCCCCTTGAAACAGCCTGATTAATCCATTATTTTAGGCAGAGGAAATGTATAAATCACTCTGGTGGTAGCTGGGCTTATACAAGGCAGCAGATGTCTCACAGTCCCCAAGGGCCACCACGAGGCCCTCTGAGCTTTGTGTAGCACAGTTGTTCACATCTCACAACAGCTGAACTTTCAGCTCTTGAAGGTTCCAAAGAATATGGTGAGAAATGCAGAAATTCTGGAGAGAATAGAGGCTGCTCAAGGAACATGGTGTCTTTCAGGGGTGTTGCTCAGACACACAAGAGCTGAAGGAATTGCTTAGGCAATCTGCTTCCCTGGCTCTTGGTGGCTTGGTGAAATATTTGAGTTGTACAAATCACTTAATTACTTCATGGTTTATTTCTCAACTGAAATGAAAATCCTTTGGGATCAAACCATTCTTGATAAACATCTCAGGCTTTTTAAGAACTGCTCCTGGGTTTATTGCCCTTTAAATTTCAGGCACCCTGACATTAGTGTGCTGTCTTGTTTGGCTTCAGCTCTCAAACCAGAGAACAGATTGACATTCTGGATTAAAAATAGAATTGTCCACAGCTACTCCCACAGTTTGGCATTAATCTGATTCTGGTTGGCTTTGGGCTTCTTTTCTTTTTTGGATGGAAAAAAAATCCAGTCCAGGTCTGGTTATCAACAGCAAAGTCTACTGCTCAAAACACAGAGGCATCTGAAGTCCCTGCATGGTGTGAGGCTTGGCAGAGGCTGACTTTGATTAAACACAACTCAACCAGGAGGGTTTTTTTTTTCCCCTTTCTCAGCATCTCTTTTGGCAGAGCTTCCATCTGTGGTTGGGGTTGGAGAGCCCAGCCTGTTCCAGGCTGAGCAAAGTGCCCACGGTGGGATCTGGTGAATAGCTCTATTCATAACTCATCCTGCCCTCCCTCTTCCTTCTTCCAGACCGAAACCTCCAGGATACTTGTGCAACCTTGGGCACGACATCCTGAGTGGAGAGGGGTGGGAGCAGCATGTGGACCCTGCCCACCAGGAGCACTGGAAAAGGAGCTCACACAACTCCTGCATTCCCTTCTCGAGCACAGCCCTGCCAGTTGCCTTCTCCAAGGGCTGATCCTTCCCACTTGAGCAGCCTTGTGGGTTTGACCCATACCTCTGAGGGCCAGCCTGGCAGAAAAGTGGCTATAATTAATTTTTTACAGCCACTTTAATTAAAATTGGATATAATCCAGACTGCTCCTCGAAGGTGTTTTGTAAATCAGAACGTTTAACAAAGAAAAAATAACAAAATAACAAATATTACAGAAAACAAATAATAAGCTGTACACAGGTGTTTGACAAATCTCAGTCACCTTGATACAACACCTCGAAAAGCCTTTTCTTTCTTTTGTGCTCTTTCTTAAATACTGAGTGCTTTAGGAGGGATACCCTGGCCTGCAGCGAATAGAGAGGGATACAGGGTTTGAAGAATGGTGACAAGATCCAACAGTTGCTTCTCTCTTGGCCCTGAGCCAATCCTTGTCAGGAAGGTATGGAAGTTTCCGGGTTCTTTACCTTAAGGGGTGAGTTTTAAACTTTTCCCTGTATGGAAAACACTTGCTGTGTGTGTGGGGTGCATCACTGCCCAGCCTGGCTCAGTCTCCTGCCCTGCCAGGCTGCTGGATGTGCAGGGAAAAGCCTCGTTCCCCTCTGGAGCTGATGGGGGAAGCTGAAGGAAGTGCCTGCTGCGTGCCTCTTGTTACCTTGCTTGGCACAATAAAGGCTGCTTGGAAAGCTTCTCCAAGGATGTTTTTTTATAGGTTGAAAAAGATTCTCTTTCATTTTGGACCATGATGGAACTCAAGTGTTGGAAAGCTTGGCAGAGTCACAGGCTGCTCTGTCTTTTCTTGTTTATTTTATTAGCAGAGAAGAAAATAGGAGACTTATGAGGGAAAACAAACCAAAGGTGGGAGGGGAGAGGATGTACAGGAGTAGAAACAAATTAGAAGAGGCAAAATGGAGACTTCCTGAAAAGAACTTTCATAGAATTATGTAAATAAATATCAACTCTGAAAACAATGGCTTCCATGGCTTGGCCAGAAAATGAAACTTTTTTTTCAGTGGTGGAACAGCATTGTTTGACCATGATGAAGGCCTTGTCTGGTCAGCTTTGTCTCTCCATCCAAAGTGTTCTCCTACTTCTTGTCCTGATCCCCCAAAGCCAAAAGGTTTCTCTAGATAATTACCCAGAGCTGGTGACCAGCTGGGTGAGGTGACAGAACTTTTCAATTAGTTTAACGAGTCAAACCTCTCAAAGTAAGATACATTTTCATGTGTGACCACTGCATGAATTTGCATGGGAATATTTTCATTTAGGAATTAACCTGATTTATTTACACCTAAATTCTCTCTCCAGGGGAAATGTCTGGATTGCGCCAGCAAACAGCAGAGCCCAACAATAGAAGGTGCAGACTCAAGGATCTGTATCTCAATTTTGGAGAGCTGCAGGCTGTTCTTAGCTCAGTTGCTCTGAATTCTTCACTTGCAGCTCATGGGTTTATTTGTGTGTTTTTCTGGGCACACAAGCCCCTGTCACAATATTATTAGAAGACTTAAGTGGTACTTAAGTGGAAGTGGCAGGTTTCTGTGCTGCACAAGTTGTGTTTTAACAGAAAACTGATCCAGACAAGTCCCCAGATAGAAGTAGTAATTCACTACTAGTGCTACTTCTTTCTAGGACAATGGAATAAGTGGCTAAAGTAAAGTTAGATTAGTTTTGTTTTCTAAAAGCAACCCTGAGAAGGCTCTTAGAGAACACCAGTGACACTTTCTCAGTGAGAAAAGCACAGACCTCCTGTTGTTAACAGAAATGCTGTTTTTCACTGATATCTTAAGTGGAATCTAAATGGGAAGAACGCCTTTGATATTTTGTCATGCATATAAGTGCTAGAGACATAATCCACTGATTGATATTGGCCCTCAGAGAATAACAGGAGGCTTTTAAACTGTGCCTTCTGAACTGTTTCATGGTTTAAATCTGGGTTGTTTCATAGCTTAAACCCATCACAAATCATGT
This sequence comes from Argya squamiceps, assembly GCA_037834095.1. Lineage (NCBI taxonomy): Eukaryota > Metazoa > Chordata > Aves > Passeriformes > Leiothrichidae > Argya > Argya squamiceps. The sequence goes on from JBBMKD010000049.1 coordinate 7,298,739, forward strand.
GTTTGCAAACAGAGAGTTATTCTTCTCCCTTTTGTCTTCAACTTTTCCACCTACAAGAGGAGCTGTGAGTGCTGGCCATCTCTGAAAGCCCAGTTTGGTGATGCAGAGCACAGTTCAGAGGGTGCTGGGCACTGCCCAGGCTCCCCAGGGAATGGGCACGGCCCCGAGGCTGCCAGAGCTCCAGGAGCCTTTGGACAGCCCTGCCAGGGGTGCCCAGGGTGGGGTTGTTGGGGGTCTGGGCAGGGACAGGGGCTGGGCTGGATGATCCTGGTGGTTCCTTTCCCACTTCATGATTTAAACATTTCACCTGGAGGAAAAATACAACAGCCCTGTTGGAAGAAGAGAGCTGGGAGTTTCTCTCCTGGCCATGGATGCAGCATTGGGGTGGGATGCAGGGGGTGCTCCAGGGATGCTCCTGGTGCTGAAGGACACGTCGTGGCTGGAGGCTCCTCAATCCTCCAGCACAGCTCCTGCTCAGCCCACTCTGGGCAGGAACTGAGTTAATATTTCACTAACAAATCTCCTAAACTCGGGCTCCCCGTGGGGCTGGCATTGATCACTGATCCTCAGAGCTCCCCTCTTTCTTCCTTCAAACCTTCCCTAGGCTGGAAAGGCAGCTGCTGATTGATATTCCAAAGCAAACGTTGCAGTCTTTCAAACACTGCCAGGCTTTATGAAGAGCTGTTAATAAAATGGATTCACCCTGCAGGAGAAGCAAAGGGAAGGGGGGAAAAAAGGCTGGAAGGAGCAGAAGGGTCATTTCCAGACAACTGAGGGGTTTTTCCTATACTGCCTCCAAGGTCTTGGCTGGGGATTGCTCAGGAGAAGAATTCCAAGGGCAGATTGTTGGGATTTTAGCATTGGAGCATAGAGCTAATGTTGAATTTGTGAGAGGGGCTTGGCTTGAAGAATTTGGCTTCAGCCATCCTCAGAGTTTCAAGATTCCAGAGCACTGGGTGACCTCTGGGAAGGAAGTTGTCATCTATCCATGGTTTTCTTCACAGAGGCAGATGTTCCTTAAAGAAGAGGAAGGATTGGGACAGAGGATGTGGCACCTGAGCCCCCCCAGCAGGAGCCCTGATCGTGGGGACTCAGCAGTTCTCACCTTGTGCCACTTTGTGTCCTCTCTGCCCTTGCAGGAGGAATGTCCCACCCCCTGTGGGACCCCTGTGCCTCACAGAAACCCTCAGAGCACCTTGTTCCCCTTCTTTCCAGCATCCCTGAGTTTTGTCTTCAGCAGTGGGGAGCCAAGAAAACCAAGTGATTGGAGAGAGATCAGCTTGGAAGAACAAGTGACAGATAAAAAAGGCATCCCAGCCCTGCCTGGAACCGAGGCATTTCCGAGGTGTTGACAGTGAGGAGGAGGAGGGAAGTATACTTGGCTCCCAGCAGCTGGAAAAGAGAGTGGAATATGGTTTCTTTCCTCCCCCACAAGGAGAAGGGCTGGAGGTTCGCCTCTCTGGTCACAACTTTGCTTGGGGTCTGCATGGAGAGGGAGGGGACCTGCCCTGAGCAGGACTGACCTCAGGGTGAGGGGCTGGGGTGGTCACACAGGGGCCACACTCACTCCTGGCTGGGGGCTGAGGGTGCTGAAACCTCTGTCACCAGCTTGGGATGTCCCTGCACATCAGCCAAGGGTCCCCTGCTCCTCCCCACTCACGGGGCTGCACAGGCTGGGTGGGTCACACACACCTGGGCCGGGAGAGGAAACAAGAACAGCCCCAATTCCAGAGCCCCAGTGGGACACCACTCCCAGGGATGCCCAGGGTTGGATTGTTGGGGTGTCTGTGCAGGGCAGGGAGCTGGACTGGATGGTCCCTGTGGGTCCCTTCCAGCTCAGGATATTCCATGATCCATTGTCCTCTTGGTACCACACCACACTGTCACCTTTGGTGATTTTTAAAGGATTTTTAAATCTCTTTAAAGGGCTTTCAAACCCACTGATTTTAAACGATTCTGCAGAGCAGTGGCTGAAACACAGGGCTCTGTGGTGGAGCTGGGGCTGTCAGTAAAGGCCCAGGTTGTGCAGTGCTTCCACATCCTCTCCCCATCCCATTCTGTGCTCTCCTTGACATTGGAATTCTGGTGCAGCCACCACAGGGCTTTGTCTGACAGCTGCTCCTCTCTGGGGTTGCCTTACTTGATTTCTCCATTTGGGGAGTCTTGGGGGACTCAGGGGCTGAATGGCCATTGTTTACCCCGGGCCTGGGAAGGACATCAGGACATGTGCCCACACTGCTGGCCTGGGAGACTGCCTTGGACACGTGGCACAAAGAGTCTGGGAAGCCACAAAACACAGAGTGACTCATCCTGCTTCACAAACGACTTTCAGCCTCCTGGAAGGTCACTGGTGCTTCTCTTCGCTTCTGCAGGGGCTGAGGTTGTTTACAGCAGGGGAAAATCCCCCTCAAGGGTCCCAAGGAAGGCACTGGTCCTTCCTCAAGGTGACCATTGCAGGCTGTGCCCCCTCCTGGGCCTCAGGGAACGTGGAGGGGCCTCCACAGTTCAGCCCCTCTGTTTTGGGAGGGCCAAGATCTGCCACTGAATAGAGAAAGAAGAATTTCCAAGGGGTCTGCTGAAGCTTCCAGCCCTTTACCAACCCTGTATTCCATCTCTGCAGGGATGGGATCTGCACCAGCCCCTGCTCCTGGCACCTTCCTGCTGGACACTGCTGGGGGTGAGGGAGCACAGCCAGGAGGAGCAGGGCTGGGTTGTTCTTCCAGCCCAGGACCAGCTCATCAGCAAAGGACTCTTTGTTTTTAATGTCTGAGAGCCCAGGCCAGGGGGGAGGTCAGGAATACCTGGCAGAAAGTCCCTCCTGAGCCTTCCCTTCAGCCCAGCACACGAACAGTGGGGACATCCATGGAATCACATGAGCCTGGCACAGATGATTCCTGGGGTAAGGCTGGGGTCTGCCAGGGACTCTGCTCCTGGGAGAGCACAAGGAGAGGGAGCAGATGGGGAGGGGGCACTGACTGGGCAGGAATTCCATAGTGCATCTCCTGCTCTGCCTTTGACCCTGCTCCTCTCAGACTCTTGGGACAGTTTGCACACTCCCATTGAAGGGGCATTTTTGTGAAGGCTTTTCCATGGCTGGGATGCTTGGACTGCTGGGATCAGGGGGCTGAGCACTCTGCAAAGCCCCACTCTGCCCTTTGGCAGGGAGGGAGCAGCACCCTACAAAAACAGCTGCTTAATTATTTGTATCTCTTGCCTCATTATAAAACTTGGGTCCTCCAGCCACTTTCTGAAGATCTCAGAGCATGTTTGTAAATGACAATTAAAGATCTCAGGGCATGTCTGTCAGTGCCAGTTTTTCAGCTGGTTTTATTGTCTGCAGGTCACGTTTGGGGACCAACAAGGAGGGGCTGGGGGCCATGGGCTGGCAGGGATAAAATGAGGGCCCTGGACAGAAGGAACAGTTCAGTTCCTGGCAGAATTCCAGCCTGTGCACAGTGGGAAGAAAGAAGAAGAAACCAGGATGTGGACACCCCTCAGACCAGGGCTTTGTGGCCCAGCAGAGCATCCTGTAAATTTGGTTTAGCACTGGGCTGGCAGCAGCACCAAAAATGAGATTTGCTCTGCAGGTCGTTCATCCTTCTTGTCTCCCAGGATGTTCTGCAGAACCAGAGCTGCTGGGAACATCCCTCACCAACCTTCCTTCCCCGGGTCAGTGGAGGGGCAAAGTCACAAATAATTCCAGAGCCAGGAGGAGAAATGAGATGTCCACACTGCTCCAATGATGTTTTGTATCCTTGACACCTCCTTTCCTCACAACAAACCCCTCACCCTTAGGAGCCACTCCAGGACCACTTTGTCCCAAAGGTCTGTGCTGGAAGGGACCCCTGAAGGTTTGTTCCCACACTAGACCAGGTCTCTGCTTCTGGATCTACTGTCCCACAATATTCTGAGCTGGAAGGGACCCACAAGGATCATCAAAGTCCAGCTTGGTAAATCTTGGTCAATTCAGCTGTTCCAAGACTTTCCCCACCTCTCTGGTGGCCTGTCCCAGGGCTTCACCACCATCCCAGAGAACAGTATTTTCCCAATTCCCAACCTCAGCCTCCTCTACTCCAAGCTGTGGCAACTCTCCCTTGTCTTGCTGCCCCAGAAATTGGCAGTATCACCCTTTAAACTCCTTGCCAAGCACAGGTGGCTCTCAGACCCCTCTCACCTCCTGCTTTTTGCCAGGCCCAGCCACCCCTGGTCTGTCCTCACGTGTCCATGTCCCTCTCCACGGGGGACACTTTTCCAGGTGATTGGAAGGCTTGGCCAGACATTCCAGGGGCACTAAAACCACCCTTGGAGCATGGGTAGAGCTCTTCACAACAAGATCCAGAGCCCTTTGGTGTCTCCAGCCCAGCACTGCTTCAGGCAGACATGGAAAGGAGTCAGTGCTGCTGCAGGAGCCTCCCCTGCTCTGAGTTTTATCTGTTTGGACCCTCAGTTGGTTCTCTCCATCCTGGACCACTGAGCATCCCAACAAGTGCAGCGTGAATAATCTGCCTTTGGATCCCCTGGGGAGCTCCAGGACAGGCCTAGCTGGGTTTTGTGTCCATCACGTCCTGCCTGGGTAAGAGGAGGTGAAATCTCTCTGCTCCTGTCAGCAATCCTGGGGAACCAACCCTCCCGCTGGGAAGGGCAGCTCATTTTAGGCAGCTGCAGAGGATGTGGTCACACAGAGCCAGGTGCAAGAAACAAAATGCCGATTTCTGAGTTCAGTTGGATACTGTTTGCCTTGCCCGTGGTGAGGCTTTTCTCTGTCGGGGCCGTTTGGCTCAGACCGATTGTTATTGTAATTGGAAATACCTTCCCTAAATGTTTTGTCTGTCGAATGTTAATTACCTGAGACCCCTTTCTTTGTAACTGTCCTCAAATTGCCCCTGCCCCTGCTGCTCCCTGCACAGCCACCACAGGGCAACCGATGGCACCACCCGACATGGAAATGAAAAAGCCTCAAGTGCTCGTGGTACACTATTCAGACATAAAACCCCGAAAAACAACGAGCCAACATAAAACCAAAAACTAAAAATAACCAC
>JBBMKD010000049.1:7303877-7335041 GCA_037834095.1 Argya squamiceps
AGCCTTTGGACAGCCCTGCCAGGGGTGCCCAGGGTGGGGTTGTTGGGGGGTCTGGGCAGGGACAGGGGCTGGGCTGGGTGATCTTTGTGAGTCCCTCTCAGCTCAGGACCTTTTGGGATTCTATGAGACCATGGCTGTGTGTTTTTGCTGATTATGGGGTTTTCTGCCCAATGGACAGCTGGACATGAACACAGAAATCCTGAAATAAGAGCAAAACCTGGGACTTGCATAACATTAAAACAGAAAAAAACAAAAGCAGACATGAGGGAAATCAGTGTGGACCTGAGAGGCTGGGCAGGGGGTGAGCTGCAAGGCTGGTGCCCAGAGCTGGTGGAATCAGTCAGGTGCTGTTGAAAGAAACCTTGTTTTGTTGTGGGAGCTTCAAAAGTTGGAAGACACTAAGGAAATAGGAAACCTTGGCTGGTTCTCGCTGGGGAAGGCAGTTTGTGAGGGTGCCTTTGTTCAGGGCCAATTTGTTTTCACTTGAGTTAATGCTTCATTAGTGCTGTCCTTGAGACATTGGCTGTTATCCAAGGGAAAAAAAGCTAAAAGAGATGGGGGGAAGAGAGCCCCTCCAAAAAGCTTTGAAATAAAGCTGTTGGGTAGTTGAACGTTATCACAGAGGCAGCAGGTTAGAATAAGTGATTTCAAGTGTCTGAGCTGTTGCATGTTTGGGCCTCTTTTGTGCGGATTTCTGATCTTGTTTTTGGAATTCTCAGACCATGGTATGATCCTTCTGGGCTGCTTTAGGTTCTAAGTGTATTTATGGCCAGTTATAAATCCTAGGGATTGTTGCTCCTCCTGGAGCTCTGGAGAGATAACAGGGATAAATGGCTGCCCTTCCACAAAAGATCTCTGTCAAAGTTCTTGCTGGCTGCCCAGTCACCCTCTCATTTTGGAAAAATTATTTATCTGCACTTGCAGGAGCTTTCCAAATATAGAGCTGTTCTTCAGCCCCGCTCTTTTACAAATCTATTCAATTTAGCTTAATACAGGTGAGAGTTAAAAATTTTCTCTTTAAAAGAGAGAAAGATTTTTATGGTGGGGGTCAGGCTCTTCTCCCAGGCCACCAGCTCTAGGACAGAAGGAAATGGCCTCAAACTGTGCCAGGGAAGGGTCAGGTTGGACATTAGGACAGATTTCCTCATGGAAAGGGTGCTCAGGCCTTGGAAGGGGAGATTTGGAGTCTCCATCCCTGCAGGTGTCCACAGAAGGCCAAGGTGGCACTTGTGGGCTGGGGACAAGGTGAGGATTGGGCACAGGTTGGACTCGATGGTCCTGGAGGTCTTTTCCAACCTCAGTGATTCTGGGATTCTGCAAGTGGAGGTTTTGCTGTCCAGGTTAGGGCCCAATCCAATGTAAACTGGGTGCAGAAAGTCACACTTCAATTTATTTTAACTGGAGTTGAATCACTGCTCTGTTGCTTAGAGACGTTTTTTCTAAGTAGGTCTTGGAAAGAACAGGCTCAGTAGGAGCTTCAGATGAGAGCTGAATTTTGTATTTCCTTTCATGATTTGACTTCTCAAACAGCTGCATTTGTGCTGAACAGGGGTAATGTTCAAATCCATCTTAATCTTCAGGTGGTTGAACATCCTTTTTCCTGAATTGGAGTCAGTTCCTGTTTCCATCCTGCCTCATGGCTCATGGTCTGAAGGTGAAACACCATCTCCCCTGAGGGTTGAGTTGGTTTCACTGGCAGCAGGACTTGAGGCTCAGTCACTCATACCTGAAACCCGTGCCCAAAGTTTCTGTTAAATTCTGGGAGTATTTGTTCTTGAAATCACAACTTCAGTGCTACAGTTGCCTGCCTGCTGTGCTCTGGGTCTAAAATGCTTCACCACAATCCTTGAGCAAAAATCTCTCCTGTCAACTGCAGTAAAAAAACCCAAACAAACAAAAAAGGATTGTTCTTAAAACCTACCCTCAAATCTAAGATTTGTTTCATGTGTCAGCAGGATTAATCCTGTCAGAGCTCAATGCCCTTGCTGATCTGGCTTAGTTTAGATATTCTTGTGAGGAGCAGGAATTTGGACTGGGATCCTTTTCCAGCTTCAAATCCCCTGTGATTCTATTCTAGGATAACCTGTCCCCTGATCTGACGGAGGTGTTTGCATCTATCAATAAGGAAAAGTCTCGGGTAGAAGTTTGCAGCAATTCCATGAATTCTGTGAAGCTCAAGGTGACTTTGTCCCACAAGAACACCTGAACTGCCCTGACCTCGTGCAGGCAGGGGTGATGTGAAAATCTGGGATGGTTTCAAGCAAGTCTGAAGTTGTCTCAGCAGCTTTGCTTTGTTGTGCAAGGTATGTTCAGGCCACAGAGGACAGCCCTTGTCTCTAAGCAGAAAACTGGAATTCTGTCTGGTCTTGGAGCAGGTACACAATAAATAAAAGGATAAAGCAGTGACTTTTTGAGAAGAAAAAAGCAAAATCCACTGCCCTCCTGGAGTGAATGAAAAGCAGTATTATGTGTATGAGCTGAAAGTGCTAATGGACAAAAAGAAGGAAAAAAGTAACCAGGTAAGTGGATACTAATTGCAAACTAATTCATAAATGCACATGGAACAATTGTAAACACAGTGGTCTGGCTTCAGGTGTGGCAGCTCCTGTTCTGAAGCAGATGGAACATGGAACAACCTGACTTGTATTGACAATTTCTGTCTCTTGTAAATGGTGACAAATCCGGGATTAACAAAGCTGCAGGAGGCAAGACCAGGTGTCCCTTTCTGCTGCTGTCAGTTCAGAGTGAGCAGCACCTACAGGATCTGTGCAGATGGTCACAGTGAAACAGTGAGCTGAGTCTGAGGTGCCTTTTGTGGGCTCTGGGGCTGGTGACAATCACATGCCAGCAGCACTGTGAGGTGGCAGAGCTGTGCTGTGCCCCTGGGTGCTGGGGGGGCACAGGCAGGGTTCCTTTGTTAGCCTGGGGACACTGGGCACTCAGAACAGCTCCAGATCATTACATTATCTAAAGTCACATTTAAACAGCCATATCTATACAGCTTCTCAGTTTGGCTCAAGAAAATTTTCCTTTTTTTAAGTTTTTTTTTTTCATTAGAAGCTTTTAGGAGGCCAGACCAAAGAACTCTGCAGAAACGAACAAACTCTGCTATTGTAATTCAACTTTGCTGCTGCTCTCCAGGCTGGAGGCTGAGGTGAAGTGCTCTCCTGCCCTCCTGGTTTCTCTGGGAATGTGCTTTCCAGCTGTGGGCACCATGGGGATGTGTGGGCATGGGGCTGTGGGCCCAGCTGACGTGCAGGATGTGCACAGCACTGGGCAGCCAGGCAGCGACAGGAACTGCTGACTGGGGCTGGAATGGAAATCCACATCACTGCATTATCTAAAGTCACATTTAGGCAGCCTTACCTGCACAGCTTCTCAATTTGAAAATTTTCTTTTTTTAATTTTTTTTTCATTAGGAGCTTTTAGGAGGCCAGACCAAAGAACTCTGCAGAAATGAACAAACTCTGCAGAAATGAACAAACAGTGTTGTCATAATCCAACTTTGCTGCTGCTCTCCAGCCTGGAGGCTGAGGTGCTCTCCTGCCCTCCTGGTTTCTCTGGGAATGTGCTTTCCAGCTGTGGGCACCATGGGGATGTGTGGGCACGGGGCTGTGGGCCCAGCTGACGTGCAGGATGTGCACAGCAGTGGCCAGCCAGGCAGGGACAGGAACTGCTGACTGGGGCTGGAATGGAAATGCCAGGGGGAAGGTTGTCATTTAGTCATGGCTGGCAGGGGACATGGCACCAGACAACTGCTCCCAAAGCCGCCCATGGACAGCACAGGGATGATTAAGAAGCATAATTTGGCTGGCAGAGCCTGGGGAGGTGGATTTATACATAGTTTGCCCTTCCAAACTGACCAAATCCTCAGGAAAACCATAATTGCTGCTGCAAACCAGGGACTAGTCCTTGGTTTGGCCAGACTCATGTTTGTTCTGTTCGTGACTCTGCACTACTCTTGTCCAGGCTTTTCTTTCCAGAGGCAAATGCCTGAGCTGGGAAGGAAGTCAGCAGAAAGGAGGAAGAAAGCAGAAAGAAGGAAGACAGCAGGAAGAAGGGTGGCAACAGGAAGGTTTCAGCTCCAGGGAGCTGCTGCAAGAGCCCAGAGATGGTGAATGTGCAGGCTGGGCATTTCCCTGCTCCTCCTGCATGGAATCTTCTCACTCTCTTCCTAAAACACCTTTTTCTGGAGGCACTTCATCTCTAAAATTATTGGATGCTCCATCCCTGGAAGTGTTCAAGGGATGGGACTTAGAGCAGCCTGGTCTAGTGGAAGGTGTCCCTGCCCATGGTGGGGGTTGGAATGAGGTGATCTTTGAGGCCCTTCCAACCTAAACCCTTTTGGGATTCTTTATCAAGGGAGAGATTCTGACCTCACCCCTGGAGCACTGAGGCAGGGATCCTGCCACTTGTTTGGATGTGATGTTCTGAAATGCATTCAGAATTCTTTTCTTTTATTAAACATGTTTTGTTTTATTAAGCATTCTTTTTTTCTGACTCAATATTTAACCCTCAGTTCTTGTGGCAGATTAAAGACATTTAACACCTGGCAGCTTTTGCACTAAGGTACTGGCAGTCAGGAATTAGAAAGACCCTGGTGCCGAGTCAAGGGTTTTGGAGAGCAGGTTTAGTCCAGAGGGAGAATCTGAGGAAAAATCCAGCTGGATTCAGTTCACAAGTTTTAATTTGGAGCACGTCCAGGCTTGGGAGGGACAGGGGATGACAAGAAGGTATCTGTGCTGAATTTCTTTGCAAAACCGAGTGGAATAGGTGAAGAATTTGTTCCGAGGAGATTGGAGATTTCCTTACTCCTCTGAATTGTTGTGGAAAAATACCCAGGGCTGCTAAACAGCTGCTGCCCTGACAACGGGGAGCAGAGAGCTTGGGCTGTGTTCAAGCTGTATCATGTAGTGGCTTCAAGGGACGTGGCTCAGTGCTTGTCCTGATGTACCCCTGCTACTTTCCACTTGTTCCTGCTTTTACATAACAGATTATTGTTGCCTTGACTCCTTTTTTCCACATGTTTTACCGTCATAACTTTGTTTCAGCAATAGCCCTGTGAAATTGTGAGCATTTTATGGAAGCATTATGCAAGGATTTGCCTTTCAGTGCTGCTTTTTCCTTCCCAGTGGTGAGTGGCACAAAGGCAGAGGTGCTTTGGCCTCGGTGGTTTTGCTGAGGAGGTGAATATTCGGGTTATTCCAATTAAGCAATGTGCTTGCCCCAGGAAAACGCTGCTCTCCAAAGACAATTGGTGTTTGTTACCACCAGTGCATGCTGCTGAGGCCGAAGGGAGGGTAAAAATATCATGAGGAAGTGCTGAAACAGCACTGCAAAGGCACAGGAGAGGCTGAGTGGCCTTGTGGATTTGACCCACTTGGCACTTTTCTTGCCTCAGGCTGCTCAGTGCCTCTCACAGCACCCTAACAAGGCATCTGGGTAGGTCCCTGTGCTTTTTTTACTGAGCTCCTACAAGTTGTAATAATCATTGGGCCATTCTCCTGCTCCAATGAGCTGACCACACTGGCAATAATTAATTTGCATTATTTTGTTACACATTGCTTTGGTTTTTTAGGGAAATTTTCTTCAGAAAATTTTCTACAGAAAGGGCTGTAAAGGGTTGGCCCAGGTTGTTCAGGGAAGTGGTGAAGCCACCATCCCTGGAAGCACTGAGAAAACGTGGATGTGGCACTTGAGGACACAGCTTAGAGGGGAACATGATGGTTGGACTTGATCTTTAAGATCCTTTCCAGCCTCAGTGATTCTTTGATTCTTGTTCTCCATCCCTCTCACTTTCTTTTCTTGCTGCAACTCTTATTTTTACATGTGGCTCTCTGTGCCCTGCATTGCCTGGGAGGTGAGATGGACTCAAGTTAGGACTCTTCTAGGAAATATTTCCAAATATAATGAATCTAGGAAATAAAAGAGTGGGTTTTATGTGCATGTATAGGATTGATGGATCCAAATTTGCCTCAAAGCAGTTTCAATACCTCAGGTTACAGTTGTGGATGGGAGAATGGGGACAGCTGGCTTTGCTGTTATCTGTTGGAAATTCTTGTGTGGGTCAATTCCAGGAACTTTCCACCACCATTTCCCTCCTGTAACTTGCTCTGACTCAGGTGGCATTAGGAAAGTAACACTGAGACCCCTTTTTCCTGCTCTGCCATCCTTTCAGCCCCAGACACTTTGTCCTAAGAATTGCTCTGGCAGGCAGAGCTCCAGTTCCACCTGGTTGGAACAAGCCAAGATTTGGCATCAACTCCCTGTTAAGGCATTTTCAAGGGCTAGAACTTTGAAGGAGAGTAAGAAACTTCTCTCTGGGAATTCCCCCTCTCTGAATTCCATGTCTGCATTTCACACACTGATGAAGAATGGATTCAAACTGTCCCTGCCCATTAAATGAGCTCTCAGTGCAGCAGGAACCAAAGTTCTGACAATTCACCACCACCGTCACGTGCTCACAGCCTGTTGTCTGCTCAGACTGCACATTCTGAACCCCAGCCTGCCTTTATTTTGGTCCCTTTTCTTCCTTTTGGGATGAAAAATGAAGAAGAGGGACCTTGTTCAGGGACAGCATGTTCTCTAAAGCAAGTCCAACAGCTTCTTGTTGGAGCACTTTCACTCCTGCAGTATTTAGGCAGTGTCACTGCTTCCCATGACAAATGACTCTGGGATGGTTTGCCCTTTCATCCTCTCCCCAGTGGCTGCACTCTGTACACACTGCAGAGTGGATTTTGGGAGTGTTTTCTGCTCTGTTTGCATTATTTAAATACAAATATGGTGCTTCAAAGAGAAGGCTGCACAAAAAGGGGTTTTTTTCTGGTTTTCTAAGGGTGTACAAAAGGCTCAGGCTGGTCCTGGGGCTGCGGTGTTGACTGTACAGGGTAGTTTTACTCTTTTAGATAAAACTTTAGGTTAAACCTTTGTCATGTGCACTCACTTCATAACAGCACCTCTATTATTACATCTAAAGCTTCACCTTTTTGTTCTTTCCTGTATCTTGACCCACACTGGCTGCAAATCAAACACTTCTGAAGTCAGTGGAGTGATGCCACAGCCCCCCAGTTTTCTACTCTTCCTACAAAGGGAACATGAAACTGGGATTTGCTTTGTAAAATTCTGTGTATTCACTCTTCCCAAGCAGGTTTTCTCTGGTCATTACTTGTGTGAGAAATCTGGCATCATCCTCTCACCGCATAATTTATGTTGAAAAGCCTAAGATTTGGAACAGAAACACAGAATCCATCAGGTTGGAAGAGGTTCTTTGAGATTGAGTTCAGCCTTGTGTGGATATGTGCAGCTCCTCCTGAGCCCTGGACATTTCAACACAGAGATATTTGTGGTCTGGGATGTCTCAGAGCTATTCTGAGTGTGAGTGTCCCCTAACCAGGGCTGATGCAGGAATATTTATTGATTGGGTTTCAGGAATTGCTGCATAAAAGCCCCAACTGGGTAAAAATAATCACCTTTTTGCACTATAATGTCCTTGTATCTTGGAGGGAAAATAAAGTTTGATTGTCTTTTTTTTTTATTTCTTCCTTTAGGCAAACTGGGCCTGATCTCAAAGATCTCATCAAAGGCCACCTGCACATGGCAGTGACACGGGAGCAGGAGGCAGAATGAGGGGGGAGCAGTGTTCAAACAATGTTAACTTCATTTCACAGAAGGAAACAACCCATGGAACATGCAAAAGCAATGAGCTTTAATAGCTTTTAATATGTTTTTAAACATTTCCATCACCCCTCTACATTTTCAGACACGGCTTGGCAATAAATCAAAGCAAAAGCAAACACTCATCTGAGCTAGTCATTAGGGTGAGACAGGAATTAAACACTGAAGAGGGGCAAAATAGAGAGTTTACATCAGAGAAGTCAAGGAGCAGACAGACAAAACACTTGGGAGCAGCAGGGGGATGCATCCTGCTTTCATTTGGGCCTGAGCAGCAGCCAGGATGAGAGCTGGGAACGTGCTGCCTGTGGGAGGCTGCAGCAGGCACAGGAACAGCAGGGCTTGGCTGGTTTGCTCCATGGTGGGAGAGCTGTGGGGCTGCTTAGACTCAGGTTTTGAAGTCAGGCCTCTCAAAGCTCCTGCAGAAGCATTTTGCTGCCTGAGATTTGCTTTCACCCCCATGAAGGGTAAAAATGAGCAGGGTTCAGGGCATCTCTTCTCTGCCCTTCCTGCATTTGCTCTGCTGCTCCTCCACTGGTGCTTGCAGGGCTGTTGTCCCTCTTGCTTTGTGTCAGAGGAGGATTTTAGGTCTGCACGTGTCCCCTGTTTTAGTTCAGTGTACAAAATCCGTTCTGTGTGACCCTTTAGATTTAGCAAGATGAGGAACCATGTCAATAATTTAAGTTACAAGGGGTTTTCAGGAGGTTGAAGTGCCACTCACCATTAACTTTCTGGGCACTGTCCTTGTCTTGAGAGCCCAATTTTTCTTTGACAGCCCATCCTCATGATTCCATTTAACAACTTCTGTGTCTTCAGTAACCTAATGGTCCTTTATGTCCCTTAGCAGCTCTTCCCCAGCACAGATCATGAACCAGTTGGATGCACTTACAAAAGTTGATAAGAGGTGGTGAAGAGGAGCAGCCCAATCATTTACACTTCTCATTTTTTCTTGTTAACAACCCCATGTGATAATCTCCACCTCTGGAAGGATTTTTGAGAATGTGGAATGAGAGAGTCTTAGTGAAGATGTGTTCAGGGCCTAGACAGGATGGGCAGAATGTGTCAGAGGTTTGAGTCTCCTACTAAAGGCAGCTCAGGAGATTTAAATTAAGCTAAGCCAGGTCAGCAGAGCTCCTGCTCATGATTGTCAAGAATAATTGCTGTTAATTAGTCTGCCTTTATATGTTCTTGCAGCACTGGCAGGCTGAGCTCTGATGGGTTCACCAGTGTTATTTTGCTCATCCTTTGTGCAATTCCTTATCCAAGGAAGTGTCTTCCCTTCCAAGGGCAGAGATTGGGATGTCTCTGCTGTCACAGTGGAGCAGTATCTTCATGTCACACTGTCCTCAGCAAGCTCAGAACTTCTCCAGGCACCCACCAAAGCTGTGGATCTCCCCAGGTCCCACCCAGGTGCCTGTGCTGACCCTTCCCTGCTCAGCACCACCTGGGCCACTGTGGGAGTGTCAAGGGAAAGGCACTCCCTGGTTTTATTGGAGCTGCATTTCAGGCTGATGAAAGCTTTGTTTCCCAGATTGGAAAAATACAAAACCCCTGGGGTTTGCAGCCACAGCTGGGGCTATATTTAGAAAGTCTTAAATCACTGCAGGCTCTAGGTCTGAAGGGGTTGTTATAGAGTGTGTGTGTGTGTATTTATACATGTGTGTGTTTGGGTTTTATTGTGGAAGATCAGTCAACAGGGATTTTGTGGGTCTGCTTGGCAATGATGGAGTAATTAAAGTGCATTTTGAGGAATGGTGGAGGGAAAGAAGTGCTGAGAGCCAAGAGGAGTAGAAACAGAGGAGGTTAGGGGTTACTGAGAATAACTTCCCTAATCCCTCTTGCCTTGCTGCTCTTGCAAACCTCAGTCTTTACCTCACAAAGGTGGAAGGCAGCCAAGGGAAAGAATCTCATTAAGATTACACCAAGCCCTCCAGTCCTTGCTGGAATGCATTAAAAGCCAGAAGAGCACCCAGACCGCCCTGGAAGGTTCTAAGCAGTGCCTGCAGTGACTCATCCAGGAAGATTCCCCCATTGTCCCATAATTTCCAGCCTTGCAGACAAAGTGAAGGCTTTGCAGGACCTGAGTGTGTTTAGCTACACGTGTGTGTGCCCCAATAACAGGATCCATCCTGCTTTCAGAGCTTCCATGTCAGCCAGCTCCAATAGGTGCAGTAATCAGCAGTGACAAGGAATACCAGAGTCACTCCCAGCACTGCCAGCTGAAATCCTCAGTTTAAAGTCCCCTGATTTTGGAAACTTGCCTTCCTCCTCTGAAGTTTTGAATCTGGCTTCCTATAATTAGGTGAGAGGGTGAGAATCTACTTTTCTTTCCAGGCTCATGATTTTTCAGCCAGGTTCCCTCCTTTGGGGAGGGAGCTTCCCGAAGTGACTTCCCCTTCTGCCAAGCACAGATATTTGAGAGTGTACAACCCCAAATTAGCATATGCTTGTGTTTTTGTGTGTGCTTTGTCTGTCTGGCCATGTCCACTGGAGGTAAACACACAACTCCCACACATCTGTGAGCAGAGTCCCCTGCAGGGCCTGCCAAGGGTGCAGTGGAACATCAGGACACTCAGGAAGAACATGTGCTGCTGTGGAAATCTGAGTTACTGGACATGCTGGAACAGCACGTAGGTGTGTGGGGAAATACAGCTTTCCAGCAGCAGGGAGGCTTGTGGGAAAAAGAGTGGAGTTCAAACTTCAGTTTGGATCTGACTCTGCTGGGATGTGATTCATTTACTACAAAAGTCACTGCTGGAGGTAGAGAGAATGGATGAATTCTGTGCCAAGCTGTTCCATTTTCATTTCCATCAGGGAGCTGGTTTGACTTATAGGTTCATCTCTTTGCTTTCAGATACCAACCCAGAGGCAGCTCAGGACAGCCACTTTTGAAGATCACTTGTCTGTAGAGCCTGAGCAATGAGGGGGCTGCAGGTGCTGCTGTGGGTACAGAAGCTCTGAAGGGAATTTGCACAGCTTCAGCTGTGAACAGACTGCAGGGAACATCATAAACCATGGAATGGCTTGGGGTGGAAAGGACTTTACAGCTCATCTCATTGCCATGGGCAGGGACACCTTCCACTGTCCCAGGCTGCTCTAAGCCCCAATGTCCAGCCTGGCCTTGGACAATTTCAGGGATCCAGGGGCTTCCCTGGGCACCCTGTGCCAGGGCCTCACCACCCTCCCAGGGAAGAATTTCCTCCCAGTATCTTATCTAAACCTATCCTCTGGTAGTTTGCAGCCATTCCCTGTGTCTGGCACTCCAGGACACTGGCAATTGTCTCTCTCCATCTTTCCTGTGGCCCCTTCAGGCCCTGCAAGGCCACCCTGAGCTCACCCCAAAGCTTCTCCTCTCCAGGTGAACACTCCCAGCCCTCCCAGCCTTTGCTCCCAGCAGAGCTGCTCCATCCCTCTGATCCCCCTGGGGCCTCCTCTGGATCTTTCCAGCAGCTCCAGGTCCTTGCTGTGCTGGCCCAGGGCTGGGGCAGCCCTGCAGGTGGGCTCTGAGCTGAGCACAGGGGCAGAGGGGCACAATCCCCCTCCCCTGCTGCCCAGGCTGGGGCTGAGCCCAGGGCAGGGGGTTCAGGGCTGGGGCAGGTCCAGCTCTCACCCAGAGCACCCCCAGGTCCCTGTCCCAGGGCTGCTCCCTCTGCTCAGCCCAGCCTGGATTGATCCTGGGGCTTGTTCTGACCTGGGGCAGCTCCAGCAGGTGAAACCTCCTGAGGTTCCCATGGGCCACTTCTTGAACTTGTCAAAGTCCCTCTGGACATTATGACTGATGAGAAGAACAAACACATCATTAGTAGAAAGCTCTTCTGACGTTTGGTCAGCGAGTTCTGTGTCCAAACATTTCTCTCAGGTTTGGAATTTTTGTGTCCTCACCGGCAAGAGTTTTGCTGCAATATCCCGAATATTTCGTATGTGCTGCTGCTGAGCTTGGCTCCTGGCATGGGAAACTGTGACAAGCTCTTGCCTCAGCCACACATAGCCAGACAATTAGCAGGAAGGCAGAGGGAGGGGAAGGAATAGGTGTGCTGAGCCCTGGAGCTTTCCCTGCTGCATTCGCAGCGTGTCCTTCCCTTAGCAACGGGGCATTTACACACACGGAATCACCCTGTGTTTGTTAAGGTATCACCTCTAGCTGAGGCTTATCTCCTAAATTAATAATTTGCCTCTTTTTTTTTTGTTTATTTTGCACGTGCCAGGGCCATGAGTCAGCGCTGTGCAGTCAGGTTCTCCCCGGGCTGGTTCTGATTAGAGCTGAGTGATGGAGCAGAGCCTGGAGTGGCTCCAGCTGGATTCCACCATGTCTGGACTTCCATGCAGTTAAAAATCCCAGACCCAGTGGTTTAGTTTATTGCAGTGGACTTTCACCTTGGCTTTGGAGCTTCTACATCTCCCTAGCCAGGATGAAAACTGGAGGCCAGATTTCCCCATGCCTTTGCTAATACCTACTTAAAGTCGAATTAATTACTGTGATTCATTTCAGAGTTAACTGCATTATATATCAGGAATATTATTACTAGTTACAGTAATACCACAGACTGCTTCTTTTCAGAAACTCATGATTTGTATGAGTTCATTAATGGGCACTGTCTACCCATAAGATTACAGCTCCTCTAAAATAGTTGGACTCACGTTAGAAGTTCCTAATATCAGATGTTATTACAGTAAAATGATCTGTTCTGAGACATTGGTTGATATTGAACAAACTGATTCCACCTATTTCCCCTCCTAAAATTTTAACTCTGCATTTTATGCAACTCATCAACCGACTCACTGGGGCTGCAGACTGAAGTTTTTAAAACACAACACCAGCAAAAAAAAAAAAAAAAAAAAAAGTCCTCCTTGTTTGTTCTACCTAGAAATTTATACCCCTTTATTTGTATGTTAGGATGCTGAAAAAGCCTTTTAACAAGCACAGGGTTCATTTGAATAAAGAAACTTAAGATTAAGATAGAATTGATGTTTTAAGAGTTTAAAACTATCTCACTCTTAGACATAAACCAGAAGCTGCATTTAAAACCAGAATTCCAAAGCAGATCATGACAATCTGAGATCAAAACCCAATTTGAGATCAAAGCCAATACCAGTGTTAGATACAGGTTTTGGTTTTGCTAGACCAGGGCTGGTCTTCTGCTGATTTGGATGAGCCCAGTCTTTCAGGAGAGCCTCCCTGCCTTGGTTATCACTCCCTCCTTTTATTTCTTGCTGCATAAATGACAAGGTCACTGGGAGTCTCGTTTGTTGGAGGGTGTTCCTGACACATAAAACTCTCCTCAGCCAGCTCAGTGCTCCCTGTTCCATCTAAAACACTTCAGAGGAGGGAATTCCCCACTGACCCCCCTGAAAACCTGATACCCACTGGTTGATGTCTGATGTCTCTGGGTTTAAAAGTTTTAAAAGCTTGTGGTGAGGACTTTTAAACTTTTTATACCATTGTGAAAGCAGGAGAAAAGTACATTCACTTTGTAAACCCTACTAATGCTCCAAGGGCTTCTCTCCTCTGCAGAGAGGATGACATTGAATCATGTGGAATTGCTGGAAAGAAATCCTTCACATATCTGTAAGGTGTGGAGATTAAAAGGAGAAAATTCCATTGAACTCTAGTCAGAATTTTTCTGTTTGTGACTTTGGGCTAGAATTTCAGCTTGAAAACAGACAAATTTTTTCAATTCCTGTGTACTTTATCTTCAGAGTCAGTGTTAAATTTTAATAGGGCAGGTGATGGCCCAGTTTGGTGGTTATCATAGAGTGACACACCAGAAACACATTACCCAGTCACTCTGAGGATTTTAGATATTTAGAACTCCAGTGTGTCTTTTCCTTCCTGCTTTACAGAAGCAGTTTGGAGATTTTCCTTGGAATTTGTGTGGAAAGCAGAGATTCTCCTGTGGAAAAGGAAGTACAGCTGTGAACAGGAGTACACAGTGTGTGGAATGCAGAGGTGACAAATTCAGCAATTTAAACCCAAACTGGGGGAGCTCAGCAGTGCTCCAGTCCACAGCCCTGCAACATCAGGATTTCTGAGCTCTCTATTCCATTTGTCAGAGTCAACTGGTGCAAAACCACATGGGACCTCTTTTATAGCTAGCAAAATAAATTTCCTTTAATAACTAATAACTCAAAATAGCAGGAGTTTAAAGGTATTTTCATAATTCTAATTACTAATGTGTGTCCTGTTGATTTGAATGTTTGTGTTTTTTTAAAAAAAGAGCAGTTTTCCTTAGAATTGAATGTAATTATTATATCTGAGATGAAGCTTTTTTGCTATTTAGAGCCATGAAAATATGCCCAGAGCCATTCCACTGGAGGAAAAGGAGATGGAACAATCAAGGTCACTCAGCTGCTGGGGATTGAAAAAGAAACAGCTAAAGAGTGACCTCCACAGAGCTGCTATTCTCAAGATAAAAGAAATGCTGGAACCTCTGAAAGACAAAAGTAGTTTGGAGGTAGAAATTTGAAACAACTTGAGTGAAGCTGATGAATTTTCAGGACCTTTGGTCTCTGTCAGTGTGTGCAGTTCTAAGAATGTCCCTGAGTCTGTCCCTCCCTCCCAACTGCATTGATTTCTTATCACAGTAATGCCACCAGCAGCTCCAAAACTTGACTTCTGTAGCCTCAGGCTGTGTGCTTTTACTGCCCTGACAAACAGAAAAATGTGTTCTCCAGCCCCTCAGAGCATTGGCACAATGACTAACTGCAAAATATTTTGTAACACTTCAATATTTTTCCCAGGCAGCAAAGATTTATTTATAGGAGGGGTTGTTTGTTTGTTTGTTTTGGCATTGCTCTTGTGGGATTTTTTTTTATTCCTTTTGTAGGTAAATGAAGGATTTTTTTAATGAGGATAAAATGCCATTGTGCCAAATGAACAAGTTTTCTTATTCCACAGAGTTTACAGTGTGGCTGCATTCCTAATTTCTAGGAATTATTTACACCCATGACTGTTGTGTCTAATTTAGTGGCTTAAGTGAATAGATCAAGGGCATCAAGCTTGGCCACCATAATGGATTTTAAATTAGTGATCTAAAAACCTGGGATCCAAGTCATCATTAACTGGCTTCTGGGAGCTGTGGCCCTTCAGAAAATCCTGGAATCTTTAAGGTTGGAAGAGATCTCCAGGATCATTGAATTCAACCTTGCCTGGTTTTGAAGCTGCTGTTTGATTTAGAAAAATCAAGTCCAATATCTGGACACAGAGAAATGTCTTAGTGCAGCTGGAGGCAGAGAGATGAAAGTAGAATTTTGGGAGGAAGAGATGAGATGGGGAGAAAAGCTCATAAAAAGACATTTATTTATTTTTACAGGAGACAGAGATCAGCTATTTTGAGTCCTGCATAGTTCAGTCAGAAGCTGTTGTTGTATAATAAATATAAATGTGCAGTTTCTGAGGGAAATCTTCACTGGAAGTTCTTAGGCTGGAGTTTGATGCTGTGGGGTTTTGCTCTGGATGCCACAGGATTCCTTCTCCAGGGAAAAACAACAACAAAGAAAGGAAACACTCCCCCAACCCCCTAAAACAGAGAAGGCAAATTTTAAAAAGCCCCACAGGAATAACTATTTACAGTGGATTTTTTTCTACCACAAAGTTATTTATGCCACTGCTACAGATGTCCTCAAGCCCCGAAGGCCTGTAGAGAGCAATAAAAGTTGATCCTTGTTTTTGACAACGTTGTTTGGCCATTTTTAGACCCTTTTGGCAAACGCAGCTTTGCTGCCTGGGCAGCACAAGCAGTGCCCAAGTCAGGAGGACACTGAAAGAAACTACAAATACTTTGTGTGTGTGAGGTCCTGGAGACTGGGTGTTATCTTGAAAGGGCTCATTTTCCCAGTCAAACCTAATTTGGGATGAAGTAAATGCAGCGATTTCGGTGGTGCAGATAAAGCCCCATAAAACTCCTCACTTCTGGGTGAGAAGCTGCTGTTTATCAGAAGATAACTGCCTTGGCTTCCAGTTGATATCTTGCCTGTGGAAAAACAATTATTGTTGTTGGCTTCCCAGCTCCCCTCTTGCTGTGAGGCAGCACACCCAGGATAGACTCTGGGATTTGTCTGCCCGATTATCTGGTGAGTAATTATTGTGGGAAATGAACCAGCAGGAGGAGGAAGGGGCTAATTAGAGAAATTAAACAAGTATCTGTGTTTAGAGACACAGCTGAGAAGTGTTGAAAACCTAATGGATGAAAGAGGGTTTGGAAAATATTTAGGTGGTGTAGGGAAAGGGATCTACTATGACTCTTATGAAGGAAAGGAAAGAAAAAAAATCTGAAAATATAGAATTTCAGCGAGGCTTTGCTTCTTCACAGCACCCACAGTTCTGACCTCTGAACCTGGGCAGAAATTCTTGTCTAACACTGTATAACTCCATTTCTTTTACTGTAAGAATTCTCAACCATTCCAAGTGTGTGGGACTCTCTGGGATATGGTGAGATCTTCAGAATTGATAATCAAACTGTTTTCCTCATCTCTGGGACTCTGATCTTCATTGCAAAGTTTAAGTAAAAGAAAAAAATTATACAGATTTACAAATGTGCCATATCTATGACATGTCAAACAGGTGACATAATCAACTCCAGTCCTTCCTGATCTGCATCTGTATATACATGAGTAGATATAGTCTTACACCAGAGAAACCTTTGGTTTTGGGGTTTTTTTTTGTTTGTTTGTTTGGTTTGGTTTTGGTTCTTGGTGGTGGGGTTTTTTTGTTTGTTTGTTTGTTTTAACTGAGAAACCTTTGGTTTTCCCAAAGGTGTGTTCTTGGAGAGAGGGAAGAATCAGTTTCAATGGCATTTCATACAGATTTTTTTTTTTTTTTTTTCATTGAAACACTCCAGGCAAACTGAGGAAGTGATGATGCTGGGATATTTTGCTATTTCCTTTTTTTTTTTTTTTTTCTTTTTCATGGCATTGCAAGGTTTATTTCTGCAGAGACAGATGTTCAGGTGGTGCAGTAATGAGAAGGTAAAATGGCTGGAGAAAGAGAATTTAATGAAACTAGGTGTAAATGTAACCTGTCAGATCACAGATGTCTTCATCCCAGCCATTAGCGTGTCGTTACCACAGCAGGAGCTCTGTTTTCTTTGGTGAGGGAAAACTCATCAGAATCCTTATTTCATTTCTTCAGAGATTCTGATTTCAGTGTTTCAAGTCTCTGAAGGAGCTTCTGTCTTTCAAGATCTACTTCTTGTGTTTAAAGCCCCTTAAGTGATGCCAAGGAACATCGAGGAAGAGGAAAAAAGACAGGGGGATCCTGTTCTGCTCAGTTGCTGGCACTGTGTGATGATGTTTTGGTTAAAGAGAAACCCCTCAGCAGCGTGTGGAGCCTGTGGATCTACTCAGCTGTTAATTCAAATCACATTGAAAACAGGCTCTTAGCAGTTGTGATATAAGAATATATAAAACCCAGCTTAAAGGCAGACTTCAGAGAAATTATTTGGACTACACAGGGTTTGGCTGGCAAACAGGGAAGGAATTAGGAACAAGCTGCTTCTCTCCTTTCTGTTTTTATCGCTGTGAGCAGATGTGAATTTTCCATGAATGGTTTTAATGAATCTTTTTCTCAAACCACAGTTGCTGCAGTGTCAAAGTGGTTGTGCTTGGTCAGCCTCCCGGTGCTTCCACTAGAGTGAACAGAAGTACAGTTCAAAGCTGCCTTGTGTATCTGCCTGAGCTGATTTTCCACCCTGGATTTTTGGGTTTTGCTCCTCTTTAAGTCTAACAGATGTTTCAGCTGTAAAGCAAAACTTAAAAACATTCCCAACATGGAATGAAAACAATTTATGTTTTAAAGAAAATTAATAAAATTTAATTAATAAAATTTTTTGTTTTCAGTTAAATCTTGATGCTTGTGATTAGATTCATTAAGACCTTTGGTAAATTGGGAGTGTTTCCATAACTACTTCTACCATGTGAACAGTAGCTGAAAAGCTGGATTGGTTTAATTTCTGCTTTCCTCATGTTGAAGATGCATCAAACAATTTTGTTTGTTACTGATGCTCTTATGGCCCTTGAGGCATCACCTCAAGTGGCACATGTTAAACCTGACACAGATAAATTTGACACTGAAAGAGCATTGTGATGCTGTGAGTGATTCCCTGCCCTCACAACCTCTGCAGACCTGGGGGTTTTAGGTTCCCTAAGTTGGTTTGGGGTATGGATGGAGCTCCGAGGTTTGATTTTACTTTTGGTGATGAGTCCCAGGAATCCCTTTCCAGATATCACAGGGGGAAAGATGGATCTTGTCCCAACTCAGCAGTTTCTTGGTGGGCAAACGTTGGGATGTAGCTGGTTTAAAACTGAAGTCGACTGGGCACAGGACTCTGCGTCACGGGGGGTGCAGGTGAATGTTCATTTGATGCTGTTTTGCACCACAACAACACAGACTCCATCTTCAGAGGGCTGAAAATTACTCCTTTATTTTTGGGGTGTGTCTCCCTTTTATACTATTCTACACAGACCAATTTGATTGGTGACACAAAGGCAAACCTCTTCAATCACATTGGTCAGACCAGAGGGACATCAAGGAGAAGTCCGTCCTAGGGAAAGAATGTAAACATAGGTACAGTTACAAAAACATGTTTCTTTTTTACAGAAAATTCCCTGGGAAAAGAATTTCAGAAAATTCCCTGGGAAAAGAATTTCAGAAAACCAAAACAATGTCAGGCACGAACCAGGGCTACATTCATTAACGAAGATTAATGAAGACTGATTAAGATTGATAAAGATTAAGGAAGACTGATGAAGATTGATGAAGATTAATGAAAATTGATGAAGATTAACGAAGGCTGATGAAGATTAACCAAGCCGCCGCTCCCTGTGTGTGCTGCCGGGCAGCCGCGCTCGGTGTTTCAGCACCGCGGACAGCGCTCAGGGACATCGCCACCTCCGCCCGTCCCCTCCGCAGCTGCGGCTCGGCCCTTCCCGCAAAGCACGCCCTGTTTCCTCCTCTCTTGACGAGATTTATGGATGATTTACTTTGTCTGGCGAACCCAAGGTCTCATTTTTCCTCCTGCCCTGGCAGTAATTTTGCGCTGAAGGCAGGAAGGCAGGAATTGTGGGTTG
This sequence comes from Argya squamiceps, assembly GCA_037834095.1. Lineage (NCBI taxonomy): Eukaryota > Metazoa > Chordata > Aves > Passeriformes > Leiothrichidae > Argya > Argya squamiceps. Next base: position 7,322,613 of record JBBMKD010000049.1, read on the forward strand.
GTAATTCCCTCAGAGTGCAGCTGGAAGGTGCAGCAAGGTTGGTGTCCAGGTTTTCTCCCAGGTCAAGTGACAGGATGAGGGGCAGTGGCCTCAAGTTGTACCAGGAGAGATTGAGATTGGGCATAAGGAAAAGCTTCTTTGCTGAAAGAGTGGTTAGGTATTGCAACAGGCTGCCCAGGGAAGTGGTGGACTCAACATCCCTGGAAATAGCAAAAAACTCACATGGATGTGGCACTTGGACCTGTGGCTTAATGGTGAACATGGCAGTGTGGGTTAACAGCTGAACTCCATTTTAGGTGTGTTTTTCAACCTAAAGGATTCTGTGATTTAGGGGAGAGGGATATAGGTAGAAGAATGGACATTTCTCAGGGTGTAAAACCTTATTGGAAAAGAGTTCACCTGCAGGGGCAGTTCATGAAGTAAAAAAGGTTCATGTACAGATGGAATGACCTGCAGAGCTTTTCTTCTATCAAATTAACCTCATCTCTGTTTAGCTGTTTCAAGGAGCAGTGGTGCTGACATCTTTGGAGTAATTTGGGGTTGTTCATGACTAATTCCTGAATTGACCCATGAGAAATTTAAGCTCCTTGTTTAAAAATTACTGGCCCTATGGCAAAGCTCTTCATTATAACTCTGAATATTCTCTGTATTCATCAGTCCAGCCCTTTATTTGGAGCTCTTCCTCTGAATGGGAAAAATTATGGACTCATCTATGGAAAAAATGACTGGGATATGTAAAATGTTTTGATTGGGAGTGGAAGGACTTCAGCTTGCTCTGAAGATAAATCCTTGCAGTATTTAGTGGTAAAATCCCTCTGCTCAGTAAAATTGGGTAAATTGTGACCAGCTGGGCTGAAATGCAGCCTGAGGAACCAGTCAGGGCCTCCCATTAAACATGGAGTGTCCTGATAATCAGTTTGTCATAATTCTGTTGTTCAATATACTAATTCTGCATTCACGTGCCTCCCAATTTATCAGTGGCCTGGTACTACACAGAAGTCCATCTATTACCACATTTTGGGGTTCACCAGTCCCAGCTGCAGAGTATTTTTGTCCCAGTAAGAAGTTCCAGCCCTTCTTCATACCTCACTCTTCCAATGCAGTCATTTCCTTCAGCACTGCAGTCCCAGCTTTCGTGTGGTTGCTTCATGTGTGGCCTTTTTTGGAAAACAACAGAGCCAAAAGGTTATAATTCACTTTCAGGTATCATCCCTGTCCCTGTTTTGTTCTGAAATTGTGGGCTTTGGCTTATTTTTCATTAACTCTGTGATTTTTTCTTTGTCTTCTTTGGCAGCAAAAGGGAAATACTTGCTGTGAAAACGAATCTTGATTTTTAGGTCCAAATTTTCTCTTGTGTTCCAGGACATGATGTTCCAAAATTATGAGGTTTTGGTTCCCTTTCGTTCATTTTAATCCCCAACACATGTCACTTTCTGCATGAAATTCTGCTAAAAAATTGTAATGGGCTTGTTTTGCCATTTGGTGGCAAAATAAATTAAATGTGGCTCTTTGATGCAGCTGGCAACCAGCTCAAGAGGGAGACTCTATTTCCATCAACTCCTCCATGTTATTGGAGCTTCTTCAAACCTATTCCAGAATAATCTGGACACAATCCTGTGCCAATTGCTCTGGGATGACCCTGCTGGGGCAGGAATGTGGGATCAAATGTCCTCCTGTGGTCCCTTCCAGCCTGTCCCATCCAGGGATTCTGTGACTCTGTCGTGCAGAACTGGGATCTCACTCACACACAGCCAGGGCACAGGCAGGGAACAGCTCAGGGACATCTCTAGAGGGTCCTGGTCCAGCACAGAAGTGCAGGAAAAGCTAAAGCCCATGGTGAATTTTGAAGAGGCAAACTGAGGCACTGATGGGGGATTTCAACAACAGCCAATGGTTGTAATTCAATACCACAGTTTTTACGAAGAAAATTACCTTTTTAATACAGTTTTGTGACTTAAAATGCCTGTGTGACTTTGGTTTCTTAAACTGAATCCTGACTTCTGGATTTCTGTGTGGGCCTGATATTTCTGGGTCTGAGAGATTTTAGCCTGCTGGCAGCTGATAACTTTGTCCCAAGGAAAAAATTTCTCAAGAAAGTTTCTTCTCAAAACAATCTTGGCAAACAACTCTCCTTTCTCCAAACAATCTTTCTCCAGGTGGTGTTTTGCTGTTTCTCTGGTTTAACCAATGGATTAGAGAGGTGTCGTTCCTATTCACCAACCATGTTAAGTCTGTATGGGAACACCTTATAAAAGGTAGTAAGAATTAGAGAATAAAGCCTTTTTTTCTATGTTCTTTGCCTTCTGAAATATTTGAAGTCTTTCTTTCATGTCCTACAGCAATATTCCTGTTCCTTCCTGCACTCCTGGTGATCCTGAACTTGGGCAAGGAGAATGTAGCCCAATCTTTGTGTGTCTGCTTTAATCCCAGCCTCACCAGCAGCCCTCCTGCTCCCCTGTCCAGCCTGACAATCCCTGTATCCCAGGAACCTCCAGCTCCTGGCTCTCCAGGTGCCCTGCAGGCTCCAGGGCACAGCTGCAGCTGTAGAAGGGAAACTTCAATTAAAAAGCCTGAAGCAAAAAAATCCTTCACTCCTACGGGTTGGAAAGTGGGAAGGGAAATGAAACTTAGCTCGAGTTCCTTGTGGTTTCTTGTTTTTCATGCAGGGAGATGCACTCAGGCAGCTGAGCTGGCACTGGGGGTTTGCTGCCAGGTAAGAAGCCCTGGGTCTGGCCAGGTGCCATCGGAGCTGCCTGTGTTGGATTTGGCCACAGCAGCAGAAAATTGTGTGTTCCAGGCTGGGAAAAAAAAAAGCTGAGCAAACATCTTCTGGTGTGAGGTGATTGAAATCACTGGCATTAGGCACAGGATGAACTCGAAGCAAATTTAGAATATGTGAATTATTTGAGCTGGAAGTTTGTGAATGCTGAGCAAATGTTAATGTGCCAGCCCAAATCCCTCCTAAGGTAGGCAAGTATTACTTGCTGTCTTCATTTCACTGACTGGAAAATTGAAATTTCAAGGGCTTCAACCTCCGTAATCTTGATATAAACTGGAACTAATTCTGTTTTTGTGGTGTTGCTCCTTATTGGTGCTGATGTAGGTGAAATTTGAAAGCAGCTTTCCCTTTCCTGCCAGGGAGAACTGGGACAGCTTACACAAGCAGATGAATCTCCAGGAAACAATGCTGTGGTACCTGTTGATATTGGCAAAAGTGCTCAAGTTTCATACAAAACACAGAGTTTTATTCACTGCTGCTTATTCTGCCCGTGCAGCCTCTGCCTGGGTGATTACTCCTTGCCAGCTTCAGAACTTAGCAGCTCTATGAAAGCATCTGTCAGCAAATAAAAAACCAGGCTCTGAGGAAAGTGTTTTAAAAGTGCATCTGAAGCCTGCTGGAATCAGCCTGCTGGAATTTGCATTTGATTCTTTTTTTTTTCAGTTGCATCAGCTGGGAATATATTGTGACTGCCTGACACTTCCCATTTACTGCTGCTGAATGGAATCCTGATGGAGAGGGGGTTTAATAGAGACGTCACCTATTCAAAGGACAGCATCTGACAAATGCTGTCAGGCGTTTTTACAACAATTATTTTGTACCAAGCTTTCTATGCAGACAAATCCCAAGGTGCTTTACATTAATCTTTTTGGTGGGGGGGAAGGAAGGATTGTGATTTGTTCTTGCCTTTAATCATTTGAAACCCTTTGACATTCTGTCTCATGAAAAAAAGCCTTCTTTGATGTGTGCCAGGAGCAGGAAAAGCTCATCCTGTGTGCAGGGTGTTGAGGAGCAATCATTTACTCCATAATGCAGCCAGGTAGATTCTGATGGGTTCTTTTGCCTCTGTTCTTGGTTAATAAATTATATTTGTTCTTGGAATGAACAGTGGATAGGCATATGTGACTTTCTTTCAGAAGATGAAATGACATATACATTTGCATTCATAAATTTTGCTACACATTCTGTCCTGCTTAAACACATCAAACACTTTAAAATCACTTTAAAAACAGCTCAGTGGAAATGGCTATAAAAATAGAGCAGAAAACAAAGCAGCAGCATCCACCACCCACAAAATTCAAATGTCACTTCTAATGAGGAACATACTTAGAGCCTGTAAGATCACAATGTTCAAGATGAATAAATGAACAAGTTTTTCTACCCAGAACTGTGAGTTGACCCATAAAAACTCACAGGTAAGAGTGGTTTCAGTTGAATAAGGTGGTCTGGGGACATCTCTGAATGCCAGCCCAGGGCTCTGGAGATATTTAGGGGTTGAATTTCCTGCTTTGAATGGTGAAAAGTTGATTAGGAACTGCTTCGGCTCAGGGTGTTGCTTTTGGGGGAAGTCTTAGCAGTGCTGCTGAAGAACTCAGTGGAGAAAGCAGAGATCAGTTGTGATCGGAGAGGGGAATCACTCCAGCAGTTTTTTACCTGCTTATTTCAATCCATTCAGTGCTTCTTGCAAATATTTGATACCTTCTTTTGCCATATATAACAACTCTGTCAGAGGAGGGCCTGAGTAACAGTAGATTCCTAATTTCTGCAGAGACAACCAGAGAAAAGTAAAAATTACCATGTGAAATTGCTGTTATAAGGAGAAACTTGAATCAAGACTGTGTTTTATTGGTATCAGCAGGGGGCTGACAGTTTCCATGCCTCTCCCATGGGGAAAGAAAGGGTTAATTCATTGATACACAGGGGGCTGTGTCACTTTAACAGTGTCATGTAGGCAAAGCTTCATTTTCCAAGGAGCTCTTTATCCAACACGCCCTGAGACATCAAACCCTGCCAGTTCACTGGACATAATCACCTTAAACAGCAACAAGTTGTTTAACTAAGTTTACACTTAAACTGTGTGGTGAACTCGCTTTCCCTGGAGTGACAGTCCCAAGTTATTCCAGCACAGGAGAACTGCTGGCTCAGCATCTGCTGTGGCTTGCCCTTTGAATATGTGCAATATTGCAGGCTTAATTTTAGGATAAGGTTGTGTTTTCCTCAGAGGGACCCAAAGAAGCTGGCCCCATCCCTGGGAGTGTCCAAGGCCAGGCTGGATGAAGTTTGGAGCAACTTGGGATAGTGGAAGGTGTCCCTGCCCAAGGCACTGAATGGCATTTAAGGCTCCTTCCAGCCCAAACCATTCCATGATTCTATGAGGATGTGTTCCTAAAACTTCATTTTGTCTTTAGATTAACATTACAGTGCTGGATAGCTAAAGAATTTATTTAGTAGTTGTAGCCACAACAGCCTTGAGCTCCCATCTGAAGTCAGAGCAATCCCAGGTTGTTCAGATTTGCATCAAATCAATGTAAAATCAGCTTTAGTGTCAGGATGCTCCAGGATCAGCTGAGATGTGAGTTTGGCGTCAGTGAGAATGTGATCCAAAGGAGCAGTTGGAGCTGATATAACAAGCCACTAGAAAGCTGATGATTCATTGATATATTTTATTATAAAACCTCATCCAATTCCTGACTGATCCCACACTGAGGGTGTGGACAGAGCCCCTGCCATGATCTGGTGGAGCTGGATCTGCTGACCCCAACTAAAGGCAGAACAGGAAAAATCCCTGATTATTATTGCCACTTAAAAGGAAGCACAATTAAAATACTGGGAGAGACATTCCAGAACTGTGTCATTTTTTTGTCAAGGAAAGAAGGTTGAGTAAATCTTCTGTCATTAGCATTTGATCCTATAAATATTTAAATGTCAGCCCTCCTGGGAGGAGAGCAGCGCTGCTTTCTGAAATGGGGTAATGCTAGGAAGATGATATTTAAATTTTTGCTAATGCTGTAGTCTAATTTGATCTTTTTCTGCCTCGCTGATTAAATTGCCTTTCTGTAAGAAAAATAGAAATTCAGCCCACATCTCCCAAAGGTTTTTACTAACAGCATTTAAAGATAATACAAAAATAATCTGAACTAAATAGCAGCAATTGAAGGCTGTGGAGCTTTTCAGTGGTGTCACAGTGTTTTTCAGGTACACATTTTTCTTTGAGTGTGTGGAAAATGTGGGTTTTTTATAATCTCAACTCCTCATTTTGATGCTGAGTTGTTTTAATGAGCACAGAACCTTTCTCTGATTATCTGTTCAGATGGGGAAAACCAACACTGTTTGGGGAACGTCTGCCTTAGTAAAGAGTTGTTACTTTCCAAACAATGCTTTAAGATTTCATTTTATAATAGAAATTCAAATACAAAGCCATTTATATTGGCTGAAATATTTGAAAATTTTGAAGGAAAATTTCATTCTGAAAGAAAAATTCTGTAATTATTCATTCTGAAAGAAAAATCTTACGAGGCACTGATGAAACCAGTGACAAGTATTCTTTGAGGTTAAATGAATTATTGGAGTTTAAAATATTCTGTACCTTTGGACCACTGGACTCAAAAGTCCAGAATGTGTTAATTGAAGACTTTTTTTTTACTTTTTCTTGCTCTAAAAGTTCAGAGGATCAAATAAAAAGTTTACTGAAATCCATTTCTAGGAATGTGGATCAGCATTTTGTTTGTTTAACTTCAGTTCCTCAGCAATTATTTGGCTTTTCAATTCTTTTTTCCTCTAGAAATGTCGGGATAGAGTTGTGCTGAAATAGCATCACAATGAAATAAAAGTTGCCTTTGACAACTCTCCCTTCACATGGTCCAAAGGCCTTTTCCTCCTTTCCTTTTGACCATATTTGTCCTGGAAGAACACAATCCCTTTTTGTTTTGCTGACTTGGGGGTTTTCTTGGATGTCGTGTCTGACCTTGTTTACTCAGAGAGAGGAAGGAACCCTCAGTAATTCCCTTTTGCTGATTTCTGATGGACAATGACTCCTGTGTGTCAGGAATTCCAGCTGAGGAGGACTGGCTGCATTACTGACCTTCATACCCTGCTGTAATTTTGTGAATTGCTGCCTTTACATTGCTGAGGCAACAGGGCTTTCCTTATTCCATTGTTTCGATGGGGGAATGGAGGACTTAAAGGCTTTTATGCCTTATGCAGAAAAGTTTCTGAGCAGTTCCATTTTCTCAGGCACTTGGGATATAATACAAGAAGCAAAAAGTGAGTCTGAGCTGGTTTTAAAAGAAGAAATAGATATTTGAAGTGAAGTGGGAAGTGAACTGGTGGTTGTGGAGGTCAGACTCGAGTATGGGAGAGGACAGGAATTTATTTACAGTCAGTGTTAAAGATATCAGGAATGTTAATCATTTAAAACAAAAAAGGAGTCAAAGGGATAAATATATAAATGGAACTGGTAAAATAAAGAATCCAGATTTGGAGTGGTAGTGATTGAGCCACCTTCAATGGCAGAACCCAAGAGCAGGAGAAAAGCTGCTGCAGACACTGAGAAGTAAAAGAAAAAATGTAAAAAGTAAAAGGAAAAAACTAAAAAGTAAAAATGTAAAAAGTAAGGCTTGAACCAAGCTTGAAAGGATGGAGGACAAAAACCCCAAAATATGAGAACAGGAAGTCTGACAACTACACAATGAAGACTAAAAAATGTGACTTGAAGATGTGAACTTAATTTACTTAACTTGAAGAATTAGACCCAAATTCTTGCTACCATAGGTTCCATGAATATTTTATTACTAAGGAGGAAATCCCAAGTGCTTTGGAGTTGTAGAGGAAGAGTCCCAAAGATCATCCATAGAACACTTTGGAAATGTTTATTCCCATTCAAGTTGAGGAAATATTAATTCTGATTTGTGACGTGCTGGCACAGCTGCTGATCTGCAAGGGCACTGATAATGGAGCTTTAAAGAGCAAATTTAATCTGAATTAGTCTGAATTCCAAGGCACCATCCTACTGCTACTTCTGCCATCAGCTGTCCCACCATTTCATGAAGGTGCTGGTTCCTGTGCTCCTAATTTATGGGTTGGGATGCAGAAGCAAAGGGTGAATGAAGCATTTCCAAAATGTTTGCTGATTTTTCCATGCCTTGAGTTTCGATCCTTATTTCAAGGTGAGTTTTCCATTTCGGTCGTTTCTCCTGTGAGTGCTGAGCCAAGAAAAGAGCCTGAAATGACTCCATGCAGCTGAAGGGCTCCATTCAGACCTCCCACTCCAGAGGGGCTCCACAGTGCTTTTATACCCTTAAAATTAAAATGCTCCTCAAGAAACACCCATCTGTCTCCAGCACTGGGGGCAGTGTCATATTTAGCAAGGAGCCTAGTGTTTATTTCTGATGGGATTCAGCTCCTTTCACTCCTTCACTTGTTTTCTTGACTGCTTTTCAAGCACTCCACTTAATTAGGAGGATTAATACTTCTCGGTGACAGAGCCTTCCTTCCCTGTGAATGGAGTGCAATTAAAACTACCCTGTCAGGAGGAAGGGTGGTCTTTACTGCTCAGCCTGCCAGAGGAGGTGTTTGAAACACGAGGTATTGTGTGACAAGTAACTTAGTCCCTTTGTTCCCCATCACGAATTCTGGATAATTATTCCCCTTTCCACCCCTTCCTTTGTGTGCCTTGTCTGCTCAGACTTTGAGTTGCTGGGAATGGAGTCACTTCCAACGTGTTTAAAAGTTCTTGAGAGGGATCTGTCACTTCCAACGTGTTTAAAAGCTCCTGAGAGAGATCTGTCACTTCAGCTTGCTGCTGCTTCTGCAGGGAACACTGAAAGCCACTCACTCCATGTTTTCTGTCCTTTTATATTTTGCCTTTTGTTCCTCTTCCCTTCTCCTCCATATTTCAGGGAACACATCGTTCTTCCCACAGACACCTGTTGTGCCTGGCAGATATCAAACACTTTCAGCGTGCCATAAGCCACTTCTTCCTCAGCTTTCCTTTGCTCATCAATTTGTCATCTCTTCTTTTTTTAGAGTGTTTTCATCCCAGGACAACTGCCTTTCCCACCGTGATTGATATCCTCCCATTTCAGGACAACTTTTCTCTTTATGATACTTTTTGCACGTTTTAATTACAGCAGGGATTTTTGAGGTGAAACTGGCTTTTGTCTAGGTGTTTGGGGGTTTTTTTGGTGGTTTTGTTTGTTTGTTTTGTTTGTTTGCTTTTGGATTTGTGTGGGGTTTTTTTCACTTCCATTTACAACTTTATTTTGGATATTTACTGCAAAAGAACCAGTCTGGGATGCTGAAACAGGTTTGTTTATTTATTTGGGTTGGGGTTTTGTTGTGTCAGTACCTTTACCAAAATATTGATGACCAGATTAGGAATATTTAATTTCATATCACAAGAGCAGGCAGGAGTCCTTAATGTCTTACACTCCAGATTTGGCCTGACTGTTCAGCTTCCTGCTGGTAAAAGACATTAAATTGAGTAAGAAGGACTTGAAATACTAAAAAATCTGTGAAGCCATTGTACAGCAAAAGTTCTCCAGTGCTGCAATTATTTCACACAATGTTCACACTCGGAGGCTACACTGGAATTCCATGTGGTTAAAGCAAAGGGAGTCTCCAGCAGGATGTGAAATTCCGTGGAAAAGCTGCGGAGTTCCTTTTTCCATTGTGGTGACGTGAGGGGAATGGATTATCCAGGACCTCTAATTACCTTTCCTGCAGCTTCAGAAAGACCTGTAACCCTTCTGCCTTGTGGCCAAAAGCTTTCTCCTTTTCCCTCCTCAATGGGTCATTGTGCTGCTCCCCTCCAGCTGCTTGGCATTCCAGGGAGGTGCTGCCAGAAGGTGACAAGTGACACTGCGAGGGTGCCAATGCTCTGTCCCTGGGGAAAGGTGATGTTTGGGAGCAAACACGGGCCAGGCTCTGTCTGTCACTGCAAGATGAGCTAATCCCTCCCCGCGCCACCCTGTGAAGCCCTGGCTGTGCCACCACAAGCCCCTGTCCTCCTCCTGCCACCCAAAGCCAGGGGACAGGAGCTCAGGGGTTGCTGTGACATCTGTCCTCCCCTCCTCTGGGCTGATCTGTTCTAGTTCTCACAATGCTCTGGGACATTTCTGATACCACCTCTGTTCCTCTCTGTGCTCTCACATCTAATGAGATTCGGCCCCAGGACAAGCTGGGGCAAGGGAATGTTCCTGGTTAAACCCCTGGCTGCTGGGAGGGAGCTGAAATCAGAGCTGCTCTTCACGTCCTCCTGCTCTGCTCTCCACAGATCTGAAGCCACTGTTGCTTGGAGATTTTTAAAATCAAAACAGACTCCCAAACTTGACTTGTCCTGGGTGATTATTTATGGTTTTTTTCTCATTTCTTCAGAGCAAAGTTCTTGCCTTCTGATCTCAAACCTGTTGCTCAGCCAGCGCTGTAGGGTGTATATTATATTCATTTATTGTGATACAGGACAACAGGCTTGGGTGTTCTCAGTTTTATTTTACTTGATTGCACATGAAATCAAGTAAAGATCTAAATGATGCCGTTAAAATTAAGAATTATCTTAAGTCCACAATGAGATGGCTGGGAGAAATTCCCTTGACTTCCTGTGATCTTATTTTTTACCTTCTGAATAAAGAAATAAAACAACAAACTGATTTTTCAATGTGCACCTTAACAAATTTATTCTTGGAATGGGATGTGTGGGCAACAGCGAGCAGCTGTTTATAAAACCTCCTGATAAAGGCAAAAAGTGGCTTCAGAGAGATCTCCTCCTGTGCACCATCAGCACAAGTGCTGCTGTGAGGTTTATTACCCATCAAAACTTGGGATTGACTACTTTCTGTGGTTTAGGGGGGTTTGGGGGAGGTTTTGTGGGGGTTTATTTGTTTGTTTGCTTGTTTGTTATTTTTTTGTGCATCCATTGTTGCTGCCCCTCTCAGAGTGATTTCTTCCCTAAGCAGGAACAAGACCATGGTCCAAGGTGCTGTGGACGGCAGGTGTGACATTTTTCTAATGACAGATTGTGTCATTACTCAGATATTTTTCCACTTAAGTTTTTTTCCTCACATGATTCAAAAAGCCTGATAAAATTCTCTAGGAAGACCAACGTGTTTTTAAATAGAACTTAAAATTTTAAATTTTAATTAGCAGTTTTCAGCTTTCTAATTGAAACCTCAGCTTTGCTAAGGAAAACAGAAACCTTATTTTAGGAAAAACTGTGAATGTTTGGTACTCTGAGCTTGGAGTAATTGTTGCATTTCTCAAAATGTTCCTGCTAAATACTCAGCACAATTCCTAATTCTTATTTCTTGCTTTATTAATGAGGAATAAGTGTAGAATAATTACTTATTTTGTGTGTCCACAAATTATACACCCAAACCTCTCAAAGTATCTCAAAATTTCTGGATCATTTAATGATCTGCTGCTAAAATTCCTCTCAGAGGAAAGCCCATGATAAAATCACTTTCCAGCTCCACATGCTGCCAATCTGCTAATTTGTCTTTGCTGGTACTGAACAACTTTTTGGTGGCAGAGATTTCCCAAAGTAGGTCAGGAAAACAAAGCAGGGATGTGAGTGGGGAGGGAGGGGATCACAAAGAGGAGCAGTATGGATTTAGCCCTGGTACATAGATTAGGTCAGTTAATTGCAGATCATAGACCCAGATTAAAGTGCAGGCTGATGAAGAATTGCATTGCCACTCATGGTTTAAAAAAAACCCTAAAATACAACTCTGTCCTGGACATTAAGACTAGTTTATTGTGGAGAACAGTCTCACACTGAATTTCCCAATGCTGAGTTGCTCTCAAGGATTTCCTTGATGAAATTAAGATGTTCTATGAATAAACTTTGGTAGAACAAAATCAGGCGTGAGGGCTGTGGGGTTTCTGATGGGATGGTGCCGTGCTAGAACAGAGACATCACAGAATGTTTCCTGCTGGAAGAATTTCAGAAATCTGTTTTAGCTCCCAGTAGGGAAAAATGGCCCAGGAGGAAATGGAGTCCATGTGGATTTCCTACTGAGATTTATTTTTACAAAATGAGAGAATTGGCTCTGGCAATGTTCTCTCTGTGTTTCACAGCAAACTTGGAATTAAAAATGATTTCAGGCCAGAAATTGAAATTGCAGAATATTGCTTTTTTTTTTTTTTTTTTTTTTTTTTTAAGTCTGGGACAAAATGGAAAAAGGATTTCTCCTCTGGTAGAGCTTTCCTTGTGCCCATTGTAGTTCTCAGAGATGAGCACCATCCACACTTTTTGTGAGATATGCCCAAGGACCTCTGGATGCGTTTGTGTCCCTCCCCAGAATCCCAGAATGAACTAGGCTGGAAAAGAACTTTGAGATCATCAAGTGTCTTGGTTTGGAAAGACAGGTGTCTGCCAGGGAAAGCTGGAGCTTCCCTTGGAATGGAGAATGTAAATTCCCTCCCTCCAAATAACTATAATTTTGAAATTAAGGGCTTCCAGGCTAAGATATGGGAATAGGAATAACAGTTCTTTACTAGGAATATTAAAAATAAAAAATGTGGTAGTACAAAAAAGGCAAGCAAACAAAAAATTCCTAGAACCACTGACATAGTCAAAACACAGCCTGACCCCCTGTTGGTCAGGGTGTTGGTGTCAGCCCAATCCAGCCCTCCTGCAGTGCCAGCTGTGGCTC
>JBBMKD010000049.1:7358491-7370041 GCA_037834095.1 Argya squamiceps
GGTGGGCAGGCCCTGGCACAGGGTGCCCAGAGCAGCTGTGGCTGCCCCTGGATCCCTGGCAGTGTCCAAGGCCAGGATGGACAGGGTTTGGAGCAGCCTGAGACAGTGGGAGGTGTCCCTGCCCATGGCAGGGGTGATGCTGGATGAGCTTTAAACTTCCTTCCAACCCTTCCAACCTGTGATTCCATGAAAAGCCCACACCTGCAGAAGCTCTGTCTGACCTGAACACAGGTCGAACAAACTCCTGTCACTGTGACAACGTATCCACACTCAGTCAGGACCTGTGGTTCTTGGGCTGTCCATGATCAGCAGCCTCTGAGCCTCCCTGGTATCTTCCCTGCTCAGTGGATGCTCAGCCCTCACACTGGGCAGGAAACAACTCCATAACTGTGTGTATACATACTTTTCCCCCAAACTCATGCAGGCAGCTGGCTGAGCTGCTTGAAAGGATCATTTGGCTTGGAGAGGAAAATAGTAAACAGGATTAAATGGGTATTAAAAGGAGTCTGGAGGAAGGAAAAGGGCACAGGCGCCCATATATCTCACTCTGGGGTATCTGCATCAACAAAGCCAGGAAAGCAGCTGCTGGGATTGTTCTGGGGAGCTCTGGAGTGATGATGTTTCTGCAGGAAAATGTGCAGTTAGATCCTGCTGGGAGAGGATCAGCAGCTGCCAGGAGCTCGGGCTCCACATGCAAACCAGCTGATCTCTGTCTGTCCACATCGACGGGGGAATACCAGGCTCTTGGGCTGCTCTCACTGCTGCAAGGATCTGGAAGAATTCACGAGTTCACAGTTCAGGAATGCTCCCAAGAAACCACAACAAGGGAATCTGAGTGACTGCAGACATGGAAAGTCTGTGAAGCACAGACCCGAGCTCCCCGTGGAGAAGCAAAGGAGAAAAGGGAGGTGAGGATGACCCAAAGAAAGAAAACCTCTAAGGTTTCTGACACAGCTCCCTTGAAGGCTCCTAAAGCAGCTGCTCAGGTTGCTTCATCTGAGGTTTCCTGATGGCATCAGTGCCACCTGAGCCAGGTCTTGCTCCTCCAGCCCTCCCATGAGCTGTGCTGGGTGTGGATGCAGCACTGGAATGGCTCTGGTGGCTCCCAGGTGACTGCTGGCCTTCAAACACACGTGGCAAGGACAATTGTCACAGCCCTGTGACTTATGAAAGGAAAACAACAACACCAAACACGACCAAAAATGGAGAGAAAAGAGGAAAACCCTGCCTTCAGAACTGCTGAATGCCAGTTTAACCTGGTTTTAATGGTGTCTCTCCTCCATCCATCTGACAAAGCAGAGGGGGGTTATTTTCCATGGGAGAAGATATGAGCTATAAAAAGTAATTAGAAGAATGTTTCTGATTATACAGATGGTAAAAAAACCTGCTCTGAGCGTTGATTACAATATTTCACTTCTTTTTATTCCAAAATGATGCCCCAAACTGGTACAGTTGGTGCAGGTACAGGTTTATACAAAACAAAGCATTCTGAGGATGTGTTTAAATCAGAGAAGAAAAATAAACCAGGGATTTTTATACATAATAGGGTTGGTGTAATTTTTCCAATATGTAACAGATAAAAGATAGATCAAACAACAAAAAGCAGCAGCATAAAAGATTTGCAGATATGATTTTAATACCAGCCTCACATAGCTTGGATTATTTTTTTTTCCCAGTCAGACATTTCTAATGGAAAATTACAGTGTAGCATCAAACAGCTCAGGGTAAATGAATGTGAGGAGTAAAGCTGAAGTGACAAACACATGTTTGTAAAACATGGTAATGATCAACAACTGTAAAAATTGTGGAAATACTTCTTCTAATGCGTTTTGGCCTAGTGCTGTAAGTTCCTCTGAAGGACAGAATCTTTCAGCGGGTCATGGGGAAAAATTCTCGCTTGGCACCAAATATTGCTTTGGGTTATACAATAGTAAACTCTGGGTTATAAAATAGTAAATTCTGAGTAATAAAATAGCAAACTCTCCTTTCATGGAGAGTTGTATTTCCACCACGGGTTTCAACAAGGGCTTCTCCAGCCTGGACAATCTTCTTTCCCCAGCATTCCCACCTGCTCTGTGACCTTCCCAGGGCAGTTCTGTGCAGCCCTGGTTCCGTGCCTGAGGTGTTTTGGTTTTCTGAAATTCTTTTCCCAGGGAATTTTCTGTAAACAGGAGAAATGTTTTTGTAACTGTAACTTTGTTATTCATTCCTTTTCCTAGGAGGGACTTCTTGATGTCCCTCTGGTCTGACCAATGTGATTGAAGAGGTTTTGTCTTTGTGTCACCAATCAAATTGGTCTGTGTAAAATAGTATATAATGGAGACACATCCCAAGAATAAAGGAGTTATTTTCAGCCTTCTTAGTCTCAGAGTCTGTGTCGTTGTGGTGTAAAACAGTGTCAGTTCTGCACCTGCAGAGCTTCCCTGGGTCTGATAATCCCTCTGTCTTCCTGCCTGCAAACCCTGCAGGGGGATGTTGCTCCTGCTCTCCAGGCCCTGCTGTGTGGCTGAGCACTTTCACAGCCTTGGGTATCTCCACACCAGTGCCCTCAAAGCCTGACTCTTTCAGGGAAATGCATTCTGCACATTCCTGATTGTCTGACTCACAGCCCTGGTGCCAGCACTCCTCATTTCTATTTATTCACCACGGGAAGCCTAAAGCACAAATACATTGGATGGGAGCCTGGCTCCAGTGGAGTCAAGGACAGAATTCCCATTGATGTCTGTGGGCAGAGAACTTCACTTCTGTGCTTTTGGTTGTTCTTTACCATTGCTGGCTCAGGGCTAAAGGGCCATTTGAAAAGGCTCTGTTGCCCAGAGTGATGCTGAGTTCCAGGGGCACTTCCAAACACAGCCCATGTGCACAAGAAGCATCTGTTTGCATCCTCGGGGCTTTGTGGCTTCTGAACTGAGGCAGATTCGAAGGAGGGCACAGAAAAGGTTTTTTCCACACACTCAGACTCTGGGTCTGTTTGAAGTTGTCCCTCTGGCCAGGCCAGAGCAGGGGATAAAGGGACTTGTGGCTGCTCCAGGTGTTGTTCAGCTTTTGGAAACACACAGAATTGGGTAACAATGATGGGAGGGAGGTTTTGCTCACCTGTCCCACCATGATTTTGATGGTTCCCTGAGGGCTAAAACAGCCTCCTGTTGGTGTAACCTGTCCAGCACAGAATGACAGAATGGTTTGGATTGGAAAGGACCTGAAAGATCCTCTAAAAGCCAGCCCCCATCATGAACAGGATCTATTTCAGCAGAATTAATGTGACTCTAATTTATGCTGCAGTACCTAATTTTACTTCTTTTTACAGAAGTGAAAAGAATTATTTTGGGTTTTACACTAGTTGGGGAGAGAGGCTTGGCCATAGCCTCATTACCACATTGTAAGGGCTTATTGTGTGCTCCATCAAATACAAATTCTGATAAAGAACCTCTAAGAAAAAAAAAAAAACAAAACACAAAAAGTAATCCTAAAAAACAACTAAACCCAGAGCATACCATGCACTTAGGAGCATAAAATTTCCAGAAAAAAACAACCCAAATACCTCCAAGTACTTCACATCTGAGTTGAGGAAAGTCTGTTGGTTAAAAAAAATAATACTGACAGCTCCCCAGTGCTCAATTAATCATTTTCTTTTAACAACAGCAACTCAGAGGCAGCCACAAAAGTGGAGCAGGAAAGCAGGAGAAATGAAATGGGCCTTTGTCTTGGGGCTGAACTTGGTGCCCTTGCCAGGACACAAACAGTTCATCTGGGGAGAGAAACCCACTGGCCCACTTGGCATCCTGCAGCTCCTGGCACGGGCTGAACAGGGCAGTAGGTGGTCTGGCACAGCCCTCCTGGACATGCTGTCTCACCAGGTCCCTTGCCCTGCAGGCAGCAAAAACAGCCCCACAGAAAGGGCTTTTCCATAGGATTCATAAATTGGGCCGTGGTACTTGGAACTCTCAGTGAAATATGAATTCTGTAAGGCTTGTCCTAGTTATTACAGTTATTAGAGTTGTTTCATGCCGTCCCATGTAATGCCTTTGGAAACCTGTTTGTTTTGTCTCAGTGATCTATTCAAACATTTTAGCAGAGAAACTGGAAGCAAAACACAGATTTGTGTATTCAGAAATCATTAAAATTATCAGGTGAGATAATGTGGTTGAAAACTTTCAGATGAAGTGATGAAGAACCCCAGTGCTTCTCTCTGCCTTAGGGTCTGACTGTATTTTAGCTCCAAAGGTTGTGACATTTTTCACTTTCGTACTTCAAATCTATGGGGAAGCTGTGCTGGTAGTTACAAGTGTCTTTTAATGCTCTATTATTATTATTATTATTATTATTATTATAGGAGTATATTAATCTTTATATAAAGGATGCCTGGCTTGCACTAAACTCTTGGAAGAACATTCAGGTTTTAATTGGGGAGTTAAATGGAACAAGGAAGAAAGAAGAAGAACATTTAGGGCATACTGGGTCAATTTGACAAGGTTTTCTGTCAGTTTAGTGTTATCTCTTAGAGCTCCTGTGTTCAGGGGTTGTGGAGGGGAGGCCAGGCTGTGGTTTCTGAGGTTGAGACAGGGACACATGATTTATTTTATAGCCTCAGCAGAGTTGTTGCTTAGCAAAACTTACCCAGCAAAAAAGAGACTCAAGGTGGAAGATTGTCTTCCACTGGTGTTTATTCTGGTGTGCTTTTGTTCATTTTCCTCCAACAGCTTAAATTGGTTCCTTTTCCATGAAATACAGAGTATTTATATGTGCTGATGGCCTCAGAAGTGGGCAAGTCCTTATACAGCTGCAGTCCTATTTAGTTTGATAGAATTGTCCCAGGGGCTTTTTTTATTTTAAAAATTTGAATTTACTTCAGTTTAATATAAAGCACATAAGTTATGTCCACCCCTCCTCTGTCATCTCAAAACTGTTTATTTCTCTTCTTACAGGGATGGTTCCCATCAGTGCCAGAGTTGAGAAAAGCCCTTCCCAGCATGTGAGCTGCATGAACTCTCCTGTGACATAAAGAAACAGGATTTTAGATACCAAATGAGTTTTGGTGGGGAAAAGTGTCAATAACAACAGAGTTAAAAGGGCTTTCAAAGCTGTTGGAGATGCCCAAATTCAGTCAACATCCCACTTCAATATACCTAGACCTTAGTTTTCCTTTGTCTTGTACAATTAGTGAAGGCACATTGCCTTTTTCCACGAGGAATGTTGGGAGTTTACTCTCTTGGGAGCTGTCAGTGCAGGAAAGGGATTCCTAAAATATATATGAACAACAGCTTTCCATTCAGTCTGTTCTGTCTTCCAAATCAAGGAGTTGAATGTGCTGCACAGCAAGATGGAAAAAATTAATTAGATTTCTTTTGGGTTTTTTGTTTTTGTTTTTTTTGGGTTTTTTTGGTGGTAGTAGTGAGTGCAGAGAGTCAGCTTTTATCTCACTGTCAAGCACAGTTGTCTCCATGAAATCTGAATTTCTTGTCTTTGAACCATTGAAGATCTCAGGAGTTCCACCAGCCCATGCAAAGTCAAGCCAGCAGAATGTTTTTGGGAGATGTTCCCACTCCCTTTCCAGCTAAGTGTGCCCACTTTGCTGGTTTGGATTGGCCTCCTGAATCACCCAGTGCTTACATCCACACCCCATCACTGCCTCCTTTTCCCTGTGAATTCCTGCCTGCTTTTTGCACGAGTAAATAACACACTTTATTCCCTAAAGAATCTGTTCCTCGGAAGAGGAAAAAAAAAAAAAAAAAAGAAAAAAAAGTCACTCTTTTCCAAACAATTGTCAAGAGCTCCTAAGCCTTCTGGAGCATCACACAAAAGCAGCTTAATCCCTCTCTCTGCAAATGTCACTTTGCCTTGATCCCCCTGAGCAGGAATTTGTTGGGTTGTTGCAGCAGCCGTGCCCTGTGTCCCCGCCTCGTGCCACAAACCACACGCAGGGACCTGTCGGGGGTAACAAAAACACACCCAGGATGGAATGGCTTAAGTTCTGTCTGAGGGGATGCAGGGCCATAATTCCAGGGCATTGCAATTGGTCTGTCTCTGCTTCTGCTGGAGCCTTTGAGACTGAATTAGGTCATGGATCTGTAGGGGGAGTGGAATTTGCTGTGTAGAGCAGAAAAAAAAAATCGAGTTGAGTGCAGCTGGGGCTTGATGCCTTCATAAGGATTTACTTGAAGTGGTTTTGTAGTGTGACCTTGTCCAGAGAGGCAGAGCCAGCCCAGGGAAAAGGAGTTTGTGGCTGCCTGGCTGCTGGGGCAGAGAAGGGGACAGAGGAGGCCAGGACTGGTCAGTCAGTGTGAAACTACTGCTGTTCAAGTTCAGTTTCCTTTTATTCCCAGTGAGGTCTCTTGGGGACATTCTGCTGACTGCCTCCACGAGTCTCAGCTCCCCAGCTGGGCTGAGGGAAGCCTGGTGGTGGCTGTGCAGGCAGGAGGAGGCAAACACAGACCTGGCCAGGTGAGCTCTGAGCTGGCACTGACATCCCAGGGCGTGCAGGGCAGGATTTGTCAGCCTGGGGTTAGTGCCAGACTGTCCCAGTGGGGATTTGCTGGGTTGCAACCTTTGGTTGGCCTTTGGAGGTAAATTGTTACAATCAGGGAATGGTTTGGGTTGGAAGGGATTAAATCCCATCTCATTCCACCCCCTGCCATGGGCAGGGACACCTCCCACTGTCCCAGGCTGATCCAAATCCTGTCCAACCTGGCCTTGGGCACTGCCAGGGATCTAGGGCCAGCCACAGCTGCTCTGGGCACCCTGTGCCAGGGCCTGACCACCCTCCCAGGTGACAATTCCTGCCCAAGGACCCGTCCAGCCCTGCCCTCTGGCAGTGGGAAGCCATTCCCCTTTTCCTGTCCCCCCAGGCCCTTGGGAATTGTCTCTCTAGCAGCTCTGTTGTGAGGAAAGGCTGGGAGAGCTGGGATTGTTCAGCCTGGAGAAGAGAAGCTTTGGGGTGACCAAACTGTGACCTTGCAGTACCTCAAGGAGCCTGCAGGAAAGATGGAAGGGACAAAATAGGACTAAAAACTTCCCCCAGCCCTCAGGTGAATTTGCTGCAGATCTATTCCCCCAGAGTGAGAACTCTTCTGGATGTATGATCCCTCTGCTGCAACTCTTTTATTTAAGAAATTGCTTTTCACAAGGGAATTCTCCTCACTTGTCAGTGACTGGGTGACACCAGCTGTGTGACAGTGACAGCACACAGCCCCTGGAGGGGACACTTGGCACTGGATGGAGAAGGAGGTGATAGAGCTGGGCAGGAGAGTGGATTTGTACATGGAGTTCTGGCTCATTAGTTGCCACTCAGTGAGTTTATTTTGGTGGTTTGACTTCTCCAGTGAAAGATACACAAAAGGTGTGAGAGGAGCCTTCATCTCCCTGTCCTGATGGAAGTGTTCTTCATTCCTGGGAGAGGAAGTGGTAAAGGAAGCATGTATTTATGTGGGAAGAGATCCAGTTCTTCTAAGACAGCTTTGACAGAATTGTCAGAAGGGATTTTTCTGTCCATCCTGCCCATTGAGGATTTGTAGAGAGTTTGACTTCTCTGTGTGGATTACTGCAAAGAATTAATAATGTTACTGACGCCCAGATACACCTGCTAGATGCAGCAGCCCACCAGCACTGTGGGGGAAAAAACAATTTGTTTTTAGACAAGATTAAAGAAAAGCAGTTTGTTCTTTTTCTTATAACATAACAGCCAATTTACACTTTAAAGAGACCTTTGGAGAGAAGGAATTCCCCATCTGGAGGGAAGATGTGGTGTGTGCATTCAGGTTTGCTGCTGTAAAAACAAGCTGTGGAGGGTTCTAGCTGATTTTTGCAGCTGAATCATTGAGCCAAGTGGTTTGAACTGGGTGAGGGAAGGCTGATCAAGAATGGTCCATAATGTTCTCACAAGATTTTCTCAAGGGCTTTGCAATTAGAAATTATTGTGTCATCAGTGAAAGGGCAGCCTGGAGGTCAGCTCTGGTATGGGAAACCCCAGGCAGGTCTGTTCAAATAGCAAGGGCAACTCAAAATGATGAAATAATGAGGGAAGAGCAGCTCGTTACTCAGCATGTCTCCCCCAAAATCTGCTGTGCTGTGTCAGCACAGAGGTGTGGCCCTGAATCCCAAAATGTGTGCAGTCTATTTAGATTAGAGGATGTTGCATCCTTGAAAAGTTTAAATCCAAGCAGAGTTCTTTCCTACAGATAAGTAGCCTGTAAATACAGAACTTATCAAATTGACTACTCACAGAAATACAGGTTAATATTTGCCCCACAATTCCATGTCTGATCAATTCCCAGCAGGGCTCTGAGACGTGGGAAGGGCAGTTCTGCCCTGGAGAGTTTGGAGGCTGCGGTGTCTGTGGCTGAGGCAGCACAGCAGATGTTTCTGTGCGGATCCCCACACAGTTTGGGAGCATGGCGTGGCCACTTCATTTGTCTCTGTCCTGTGTGACATTAAAGCAGTGATTCCTCCCCTCCCCATGGGCCAGGATGTGCCTGCAGCCAGCAGAGCAGGACGAGCAGCATCTGGCAGGCAGGGCGCGGGATGTTTCCACAAGAGCAGCACAGGACACTTTAAAGCAAACAAAAGGTTGAAACAATCAGGCTCCAGGCAGCTCGAAGAAGAAGAAGGACTGAGGCTGAGGCTGTGGAATCCTAGCCAGCACATGCTCCAAGCCCAGGCTGGTGACGTTTGCCAGCAGCAATGTAAAACAAGAACTCTTTCACAGCTCAGTCCCCCCAGCTCTGGGGTGTTGTGCCGGGCTAAGTGTGACTCGACTTTGATGTTCTCCAGACAAGGCCCCATATTTGTCCATGTTTACGTATTTTGATAGAAAGGAACAGCTCTGCTTAATATCCCCTGGGCTTCCTCAGAGCAGATTTAAACACTGCAGGGCAAATAACAAACTCTGCAGGTCCTGCGGGAACCAAACTCCCACGGGCTGGGGTGGTGTGGGGAGGGAGCAGGAATCACTCAGGGATTTGGGACCTGTGGTCTCCCTTGCATGTGGATGTTGGGGGAACTCCCATTCCCTCCAAACAGGGAGAGGAAAGGGATGGAGAGGCTCTGCTGGGAGAGCTGTCTCCTCCTCCTCACCCCTCAGAATGCCTCGGGAATACTCCTCACAGGAGCTGGACACTGAGGAGTTATTCCAACACACCACGGCAGGGGCAGGCTGGAATTGTCTGTGCACTCAGCAGTGTCTTGCCTTTAAACCCATATGTGAATGTGTCACTAAATCCCAGGGTTGTGGGAAAATGGGGGTTTATGGAGTTGATTCTTTTTGACACTGAACTTCATTCTGATTTGATCCCTTGTGCATGAGAACTGGGATGGAGCACATTTACTGAACAATCTTGGTCCAATTTTGTCCTCAATTCGACTCGTTTTACTCATTCCTTGTCTTACTACAGGCCCTGCTTTAATCTGTTGCATTATGGGCAGAGGACCTGAAAAGTTGGAAGAAATAAAGGACAGATAGCAGTGGATGAGGAAACTCAGGCACAAAGTATATGAAATTGTTCTTCTGTGTCTTGTGGGTTATCAGGGCATTTATTGCAAGGCTGCCTTTCAGCATCCTCCTGAACTTTGATCATATTTAATATATTCTGCTTTATTGATCTGTTTTGCCTTTTGATTTGACAAGGAAAGGCAACAAAGAAAGCACAAGTAAACCTGAAATGGATAAAATCTGTACACTGAAGACGTAGCATGCCATCCTCTGAAGGACCTTTCATCTAAATCCTGGGAAGCTGGATTACCACTACAGGGAATTACAAAGAAATACTTTTATCTGAAAGTCAAGACAAGGCGAGGGGTAGATACACAGGAAAATGAGTGACCCTTTTCAGGGCAAACCTTTTTCTTGGAAAAGCAGCAGATTTGGTTCAGGGAATTCCAGCACTGCTTTTCTCTTCATCCTTTTGAGAACTGACTCTTTTCTTGATTTCTCTCTTTTTTCCCCTCTCTGAATATTGTGAAACAGAACATTGTGTCACACTTTCAACCAGAATCCAACAAGCTGAAACTTTATTTACATTCAGGATCAATGAGAATAAATGCAGCAAGCCAAAACCTTCATTAAATGGCAATTTCTGTGTCCAGTGGGCAGAAACACAAAGAAGCAGCAACTGGAGGAGCTGTTTAAATTCCATTACTCTATTTATATTTAATAGCTGTATTTAAAAAAATAAAATCCAGTTTTATCAGTAATTAGAAATACAGGACAAAACTGAGAAGGGTAGAGCCTCATTGTCTCTAAATAGATATTGTAAAAAAACCTGGCTGCTGCTCCTGCAGCAGAGTCAGCAATGAGACCTCAGGTCTGTTTAATTTTCTGTGAGGAGGATGAAATGAGAGCAGACTCAGAGCCTTCCTCTTCCCATACCAAAGTTCCCTTCCATTTGTAAATAATCTGGGGGGGAAAAACCTAAAGCCCTGGGCCCAAAAGTTAATCCAGAGCTAATCCACAGTTTGTGCCCTTGGAGAATCTCCAGGTGTGACACTCTGAAGGGGTGACAGGCTGGGTGAGAACCCCCTGAATTCAGGAGAGGCTTTTTAAACCAAACCATGAGAAAACCTCAGCAACTGCACCAGACACAGCAGGTCCTGCAGCTCTCACAGGACACCAAGGAAACAAGAGTTGTGGTGAGATCCTAAATGTAAAATACACACAAACCCTGACCTGCAGCTGAGGAAAATTGGCTGAACTCTCTCTGAGCACAGTTGAAGTGCATTGCTTTATATTTGATGGAGTTCTCTGCATTTTGGCAGGGCAACAGTTTAGGCTCCCTGACACACTTAAGTGTGGATGGGTGGATGGAACAAAGTATGATTTCATTCAGACAGTTGTAAATATTTATGAACACAGCCATCATTGGTAGGGAATGTGTTGTTACTTGGCATTAATAATAATGGAAAGGGCAAACATGGCTGAGGCTTGTGAGGCACATCTGGGGCCAGTGAAATTTGTACACTTCCCCAGATTTCTGGTACCCTTGTGAAGGTTTAGACAGGTGAGCAGCTTTGCAGTGATGTATGTGCTCATTTCAGGCTGAGGATTATTCCTGTGTTGAAGAAGTGTTTGGGTCTGTTAAGGGCAGGAGTTTGATTTCAGTGATGTGTTTGTTCCCTGCTGGCTCCAATAATCCATAAGCTTTGTTCAGTCTTGTACCTGTGGTCCCAGTGAGCCAATGTGACACCAGTGCAGCAGATTTTGTGATGTGGTTATAGCTGAATGTGTCTGCAAGCTCAGGCTCTGACAGACATCAGGAGCTGGTGCCTTGGGAAGGCTGAGCTGGAACAGACACTGGGCAGAGCTGGAGAATAAAGTAGATATTTATTGAAAGGCCTTTAGGTTTCACCTTGGGCAGGACAGGGCCTGGCCAGGGCTACACCCAAGGTGGACCCAAAATGGTCACAAAATGGACACAAAATGGACACAAAATGGTCACAAAATGGTCACAAAATGGACAAACAGTCACAAGGTCTCACACTTTTGTAAGTTTTGGTCCATTTGCATATTGGGGTTGAATTGTCCAATTCCAGCTCCAGGCTGTGAGGTCCCATCCTTCTTGT
>JBBMKD010000049.1:7377446-7398937 GCA_037834095.1 Argya squamiceps
TTGCTGCTCCCTAAAGTCACTCGTGCCACCAGTGTCCCTAGGGCATGGCTGGTCCCTAGAGTCACTGGTCCCACCAGTGTCCCCAGGGTGTGGTTGGTCCCTGGAGTCCCACCAGTGTCCCCAGGGCGTGGTTGGTCCCTAAAGTCACTGGTGCCACCAGTGTCCCCAGGGTGTGGCTGGTCCCTAGAGTCACTGGTCCCATCAGTGTTCCCAGGGTGTGGTTGGTCCCTGGAGTCCCACCAGTGTCCCCAGGGCATGGTTGGTCATTGGTCCCACCAGTGTCCCCAGGGCATGGCTGGTCCCTAAAGTCACTGGTGCCACCAGTGTTCCCAGGGCATGGCTGGTCCCATCAGTGTTCCCAGGGCATGGCTGGTCCCTAGAGTCACTGGTCCTACCAGTGTCCCCAGGCATGGCTGGTCCCTGGAGTCACTGAAGTCACTGGTGCCACCAGTGTCCCCAGGGCGTGGTTGGTCCCATCAGTGTCCCCAGGGCATGGCTGGTCCCTGGAGTCACAGGTGCCACCAGTGTCCCCAGGCATGGCTGGTCCCACCAGTGTCCCCAGCAGCACTGGCAGTCGGGACTCTGTGTTTCCAAACCCTGGGTCACTGCATTACACAGCAAATTGGGAACAGACTCTGCTCGTGTAGAGAGAAGAAGGGGGGGAAAAATGAAAATAAAATAAAAACCAGAAGTCATAATACCATCAGAGAAATGTGTGTGAAGTCCCCAAGTGCTCCTGAACCTTGGCCAAAAGCCAGTTTGAAATCCCAGACTCCTGATGTGCCGAATTCCGAGTTTCCCACCCCACTGCTCCTTCTTTTTGTAGTTTATTTTTATTTAGCAACACGTAGTGAGAGACAAACTTTGCTGTTGCCATGCTGAGGCTGTGGAAAACTACAGTTGGAGGCCACGGGCTGAATTTGGCTATAATTGACTGGAATTCATGACAGGGGGAGTATCTTTTGTTGGCTTCACAGAATGGAATCACTTCCTAACAGTAATGAGCAATCTTGGACAGGATCATTTTGGGATAGTAAAGCCCTGGCTGAGACACCAGAGCTTCCAAAGCTCCTTGCACAACAGGCTCTGTAAAAAGCTTTTAGGAGAGAAATAAAATATTTGGAATTTGATACCTGTGGAGGTTCTGACTTCTCTCTGTGCTCCAGACATCAGTTTTAGCCTGGTGGGAGGCACTGTCTCTGCCAGAATAAATGGAGTTTAAAACAACAGCAGTATTAAAAACCCTCATAGGCAGGCATTTGTCCTTAAAGTTATTTTAGATGAAAGAACTTACGTGCGCTCTCACAAATCAGGGCTGTTCTGGAGAGGAAAAATTAAATTAGAGATCTTATTTACAGCAGCAGGAACTGGTTTTGGGTTTTTTGGTCTGTCTGTCTGTTAGTTAGTTAGTTAGTTTGTTTGTTTGGTTTTGGTTTTGTTCTTGTTGGGTTTGGGGGGTTTTGTTTGTTGGGGGTTTTGGTGGTTTTTTGGGTTTTTTTTTTGTTGTTGTTTTTTCTTTTTGATAGATCCATGTTTTAGTCGCATGCTTACCACTTGTTTAGGACAAAAAAACCTCCTTGACTTTACCCCTTTACAAAAAGACTTTTCTGCTCAGTCTTGGTCATTTTGGAAGCAAAAGTTATTGTTAAATTATTGACACTGATGTGCAACGTCAGCAGGGAAATTAAAAAAAAGGAAATGTCAGTTCTTTTGTGACAGAACTGGTGCATTCAATTAACAGTTAACTTCAATGCTGTAAATGAAGTTTAGGAGGAGTATTTGTACAATATTATCACACCACTGGCACTCAAACAAATGGGGATAAAAGGATTGTATTCAGAATAAAAGCAGCTTACATGATGTCTATTGTTGCACTGTCATAAAATCAACCTTGTTTTAACGTGCAGTGATTTGGATTGTTCTCTCTTGAAGGTTTGCTTTATTTGCTGGCTCTGAAACAAAGATAAACTGAAATCTGGGCTGGGAAAGGTGGTTATGAGTGAGAGAGAAAGTTTAAACTAAATTTGCTCTTGTGCTGTTGATGTTGAGAGAGCCCCAAATTTGTGAGGAGGTCACAGGATGCTGCTGGGGTTTGGAGAATGCAGGGAAGGCAGTTGGTATAAGGAGAAGTCACTCAAGCCTTATCCTGCTTTACTCTGGTGTATATTTTTCTTTTCCTGTGCTACTTGATGGGCTCTGCTCTCAGTTTAAGCTGGATGTGAAGAACAAAGGGATTGTTCTGGGCTCAGTTACAAACTTACATGTTTTTGCTCAATTCATGACAAATTCATGACAAATTCTCTGTCTCATTATTCTTTTTTTTTTCCTTCCCCCTCAAAGTTCTTGCTAGGCCTGGATTTCCAAAGGCCCGGGAGTGACGTCAGCAGTGAGCTCACACATCTGAACAAGTCTGGGATTACAGCTGCGTTTAATAAAATCTGAGTTAGCTAGAGAGAATGTAAGTTAAGCTAAATCCCATCTGCTTTGAGGTTTCCCTTTGGTCCCTGAAGAAGCCAAGGGCAGGATATGAGCAGAGGTGTCCGGGCTCCTTCCGGAAATGCTGGGGAAAAAGGCAGGGGAAAAAGGGCTCCCTCTGCTCCTCTGCTCTGCTCTGGGGATGGGACCTCTGCAGAGAGCACAGAGGGGAGAGCAGAGCCAGCTCCAGCTCCCCTCACTGCCAGGGAAATGGGCTCAGAGCTCTGGGTGATGCTGTTTTACACCACAACAACACAGACTCTGAGATTCAGAAGGCTGAAAATGACTCCTTTATTTTTGGCATGTGTCTCCCTTTTATACTATTTTACACAGACCAGTTTGACTGGTGAAATAAAGGCAAAATCTCTTCAATCACATTGGTCAGACCAGAGGGACATCAAGAAGTCCCTCCTAGGAAAAGGAATGAAAAACATAAATACAATTACAAAAACATTTCTTCTGTTTACAGAAAACTTCCTGAGACAAGAATTTCAGAAAACTAAAACACCTCAGGCATGAAACCAGGGCTACTCTAGGAGCACACAGCACCTCCTCTGCCCTTGCTGATTCCACAGAAATCCCAGATCAATGGGGCAGCAGCGGGATCTGGGCTGTGCTCCTCTCTCTTCACCCCTGGAGATCAGCGGCTGCTCAGCCCCCACATTTCTGAGGGCTCCTGTCAGTGAGGGGGATAATCATGAGCTGGCTCTTGCCAATACTGGACAATTTAGATGTGATATTCCAGATGGGCAGGGGGAAAATTCAGATAAAATATATATATAGAGAGACAAAATACTTGGAACTTTCCACTCAAAATCAAGATTAAGCTGGGAAATCCAGTGGAAATTCCCACAAGACTGCTTTTCCTTGACCGTGTTTTTTGTTATATTATCAGGCAGTCAGGAAATAATCAGGAAAATTTAGCCATAAAAACCCCCTACTGTTAATTGAGGAAGCCCAAGTTATGTTTTAATTACATGCATCTATTGTTCCAACCAGCCCCCTGCCCCCAGGATATTGCTCTTGAACATGAGGTTCAGCATCCAAAGTTTAGTTCTTCCTCGGGAAAGCACAGCTCAGTTCCAGGTTTCACACAGAGCTCCTGTGCTAGTGCTGTGCTCACTCAGCTCTGCTGGCTCCTCCTCTCTGCCATTCCTGGGACCCCTTCACCTCCTGCTGCCTGCAGAGCTTGACAATTGCAGAGAAAATGCTCAGTTCTCCATCAGCCACATTCCTGAGCTCCCCTGATGTCTTTATCTGCTGGATGGTGAGCTTAAATATCCCTTTTGTTTTTTCCTGATCTGTGACCACGATTTAATACTTTAAAATAATTTTAGATTACACTTTGAAGATCAGAGATTTCATTGTCTAAGGCCAACACAAACAGGTTTTTAGTTATTTGGGGATTTTTCTTGTCTTCTCAACCACACCTAGAGATTTTCAGCACTTGCACGGACAGCTTCCTTCTGGGGGAGAATGTTTGGTTACTCAAAGGACAGACAGACAGACAGACAGACAGACAGGTCCCTTCTGCTCTTATTGGAGTGAATTGAATAAAAACCTTGGGATCCCAGCAGGGTTTGGGTGGAAGGCAGGGAGCTGAAATGAATTTACTGTCCCTCCCAACCCACCCCACTCTGGGATTCTGTGGATTTCCATCACGTTTTCTATCAAATGGATGCTCAGGTGTGCTCATGTCTGTATAATGATCCACTCTTTGGTGGAGGAAGCAGCAGGAATCCTCTTCCCTGTGGGGCACACGCTGGTTTTCATCATATTGGAACAAGTTTCTTCTGGAATGGATAAAAGCAATCCAAAAATGGATTTCTTTTCCTTGCTGTTTTCCTTACTTAAGCTTCAGTAGGAAAACTGTGCCTGCAAGACATTTAGGGATCTATTTAACATGATTAGCTGCAATTTTGACACCAACAATCTTAAAAACATGATTGCAGTAAAGTGCATGTAAGTATTTTGGGATGTGGAGAAGCACATGAGCATTTTTATGAACACAAGCACTTAGAGGGTACAAATAGCTGTGGCACAGGATAAAACATTTTCAGCAGCTGAGTTGTTTTCCCTGTGCCATCCCTGGATTAAACTCAGGAGTGATGCTAACGAGCTGATAAAGCTTTACACCAGCCCACAGAGTGAGTTTCACTTGTTCACTCTGTCCTCAGGGATTTGATGTTCTCCTCCTTGTCAGTTTTCACACCTTGGTGCATAGCCAAAGCCATATTCTGTCTCATAAACTTCTAATAAATCTACTGCAAGTCTGATAAAAGCCAAAGAAATCACTGTGTCTCACCAAGCCTGACACCAGCAGTTTGCATGGAAAATATTTATGTACCGGCCTAGTTGTCACTGTCTATTTATTCTTTTTATTTTGATTTTTCTCGAGGGAGTTTTTGCACAGAGATTATCTTTGTAAATGTTTGTGCTATCACTAACAACACTTTTCTTTTTTGGTCTGGTGATTATCAATGTGCTGATGCCTCTTCTTGCAAAGGACTTTTATTTTATGGATGAGGGCAAGAGAGGATCAAGGTCAGGTGGGAGCCAGGTCCCACTCTCAGGTGTCCTTTGGGACACTGGTGTGATCAGAGAGCTGGAAAAAATTTTATTCAACACCAACATTTGCTCAATTCCTGCTTGTTTGTCATTAAGGCTGTGGCCTTCCCAGCTTGGCAGACACAGGCAGGACATTCTCAGCTCTTTGGAGAGGCTGGGGGATGTCTGCCACAACCCCAGGTGGATCTGCTCCCCAGCAGCTGCTTCCTATTTCTTCATTTTCCCTTGGGAAATACCCTGACACAAACAATAAATACAAATAATGGAGGAAATTTCCTTCTCTTTTTTGGAGAGCATCCTTTAAAAACTCCAAAATTGTCGAGTATTTTTTTCTTTGTGGTTTTTTGGGGTTTTTTTTGGTTTTTTTGGTTGGTTTTTTTTTTTTTTTAGTGTTTGGTGTGATATTTACTATATTAGTGAACATTATGGGTCCTTGCCTTTACAGTGTTTTTTACTTCTGCAGCAGTTTTAAACTTGCATCTTCAGTCTCTGCATTCCAGTGAGCTCAGACTTCTCCAGGGTTAAAAATGAGCTTCTGCATTCTCTGATCCCAAACATGTGGCCACCTTTTAACATGGGTTGCAATTGTCAGGATCAATCCCTCCCCAAATTAATGTTGTCCTCAGCACGGCAGCCTGACCACCACTCACAGTATTTGGGAAAGCTTTATCAATATATAATTATAAAAATTATCATGGTTTAAATTTATAAATTAGTGTTTTCACTGGAAAAGTGGCCAAAAGTCTGCAGTGTTTAGAATCCCTTCTGAGTCATCACATCAGAGAAGGGGGAATATTAGTGTAGAAGTAACGTGAATTACTGTAAATAGGTATTTAAAGCAATAATTGAGATGTTTTCTGGGGAAGCAACCTGAAATGTCGTGTTTAATAGCGTCGAGTGGTTGTAAGGAAATGCTCCCATAAAAATCAGTTTGTTTGCAAATAATTGTCAAAGAAGAAGCAGCAAACGTTTTTTTTGTAAATTCCTGGGAAATCAACAGCAAAGTAGCAGATAAGGTGGTAATCCAAGAGCCAGAGGTTTAGCAGGATTGCTGGAATATTGCTCAATATGAACCACAATTAACTGAGCTGTATTTGGCTACAGTTGTAAAGGAATGAAGGCAATGCAGGTGGAAAGACAAAAGCATTTTGATCTCGGTTCTGTGCCAGGGAAATCTTGTCAATATGGTCTGGAAAGACAGAAAATTTAGGGAAAGGATACTCAGTGAAAGAGGATCAAAGGAATTGACCTAAAATCATTGATCTTAAGAATGGAGCATGGAAAGGATCTTAAAGTCTCCTTAATGACCAGCCCTGTGATATCAGAATGTGTCTTTAAATCTTGAGTTTTCCTCTTCCTCTCGCAGTTCAGGGAGTTGTCTTCAGCAGATGATTTCCTTGGCACTCAGCTGGGGCTGCTCTCAGGCTTGGCTGTGCTCTGTCCTGCCCTGTGCCCACACTCCTGAGAGCCCCAGGAGCTTTTGGACAGGGATGCCCAGGGTGGGATTGTTGGGGGGTCTGTGCAGGGACAGGGGCTGGGCTGGGTGATCTTTGTGGGTCCCTTCCCACTCAGGATATTCTGTGATTGTCTGGTTCCATTCTAACACGAATTTTCTCTGATAAATACATTTCCTTCCATCCACATGCACTGAATGCTCCTAAAAACATTCAAATCTTGTCATTTATGTTTCAGATGTTGTATTGCAGTGGCTCACTGCATTCCCATCTGTGGGCTCCTGAAATTGGCTGCACTCTGTGCGTGGCAGAAGATTCTCAGGCTCCACTAAGGGTGCTGTTAATTCACATTCAGGGCAGGTTTCACTCCCAAATAGGCTGCTACAAAGCAGATTATTCCTAGGGCTGGGTGAACCAGCACAGGTATTAAATTGGAACTAAATCTAATTACCTGTGTTGTAACAGTTTTGTCACAAGGTAATAATGAGAAGGTTTTTTCATTTCACTGATATTTCCCCAACAATTAGTTGGTCTCTTTTAGGCTTTCATAAATATCAATCTGTTCCTTGATTTGTTTATTATTTATGACTTTCCACAGATCTCTGAATTTCATCCCTAACACTGACTTGCAAGCACATAAAACCACAGCAACAAACTCCAGCATATTCAGCTCAGTGTTCATTTAATTTCCCTCTGTTCCTTTCATTAAAAAAAAAAAAATCAATTTCTATCCACATTCATCGATGAAAGAGGGCACCGCAGGGCACAGAATCCAGTGCTGGTCCTGCTCGTTAGAGAGCACAACCTGGAGCTAACTTTCTGATTAAAATACATTTCCCCTGTTCTTTCATGTTATCATTTGTTTCTGACTCAGTCAATGCTTCAGTGCTTGCCACAGACTGTGATTAAGGATGGGTGAGCCCAAAAAAGATAGAACAAGAACAAGCCTGAACTCTTACCTGGAACTTATCTCCTGTGGCATTTTTTTTTTTTTTTAAGTCAGGTAAGTGGGTGGTGAATTATTGGAGAAGAAATTAGTTTAATTTTTGATTCAGCAGCTGCTGGTGGAAAAAATGGCATTAGCAAATGCTCCCAAAATAAATCCCACAAGTTGCTTGCCACAGTTTGATTTTATCTTGTGTAGACTCATGTGTATGGATGGGCAAATAAAGTGTTTTGTAAATGTTTGTGAAAGAACTACTGAAATAAGAGACAGGGAATTGTTCATTGGATGGAGAAGTGTCGTTTCCTGAGTCCTATTCTGATTTTATTGGAAAAACTGTGTTACATCTCCCATGCAGGGTTTGGTCTTGAGTACACACTTCATTGAATTATAAATCATCCTTAAATCACAGAGTATTCTGAGTTGGAGGGCAAACGCAAGGATTGAGTCCAACTCACAAGTGAAGGCTCAAACACCCCCAGGGTTATTTCACACCCTGAACTGGGGCAAAGCTGGCCCAGGCTGGCTGCAGGACCAGCTGGAAAAGATTCTGAGAATTACACACAAAAATTGGAGACCTACTCACCACTGCATTCAACAACCCCCTGCTTCTGAGGCTGGTGGAGATGCCCAGAACAAGATGTTCTTCTAAGAAATCAACTTTCAAGGAAGGTCCAATGCCTTTAGCAGGAATTAAATAACATTTCTGACCCTCTTTCCAGCACAGCTCATTTCTTCTCTGTAAGCACGACTGTTGTGAAACACAGCATTTCACAAAATTAATGCAGAATTTGGAAATGGGTGTTCATATTTGGAAAAGACTAAAATTTGCTCCGTGTGCTGGGGGGTGAGCTCAGTGATCTCATCAGACATAGGAGAAGGCACACAGGGGGTCAGTGTTACACAGGAAAGTCACAGAAAGGAAAATTTAAAGTAGTTCAGTGGGCAAAAGAGCTCTGCATTTTATGGTCTTCTAAAATAGTCAGAATTTCAGCGTCAGGGATTCCCCCATCCTTTTCTAGATGTGTAGGATTGGTAGTGCTGTGGAGGAGCAAAAAACAAAAAAAATCCTGAACCAACAATTGTGGCAGTTTCAGGGCACCCGAGGAACGAGGCAGATGCAGCAGGTCAAGGGAAAGCTTCTATTTTACTTTTTAAAAATCTGACTCCATATATACATTTTTACAAAAGGCCAGAGATTGGCTACACAGGTCGCCACCTCTTTGACCTGGTAGGTGAACATCACCGTCTATCACATTTCTCCACCCAGAGCAGAAAAATGTAAACAATTGATAAATGCTAAAACTATACATTGTTTTTGTGAAGCTGCGTGAGAAACTCCAATTCAAGAATGTAAACAACCAAAAGGCTTTTGCATCAGGGCGACACACAATCCTGAGCTGAGAGGGATCCACCAGGATCACCCAGCCCAGCCCCTGGCCCTGCCCAGACCCCCCAACAATCCCACCCTGGGCACCCCTGGCAGGGCTGTCCAAAGGCTCCTGGAGCTCTGGCAGCCTCGGGGCCGTGCCCATTCCCTGGGGAGCCTGGGCAGTGCCAGCACCCTCTGGGGGAAGAACCTTTCCCTGCTCTGCAGCCTGAGCCTGCCCTGGCCCAGCTCCAGCCCTTCCCTCACAAACGGATGTGCCTGTGGAGCCAGGGAAAGGCCACCTGGGAGGAGATGTGTTCAGAGAGGAACATGACCCAAAATTCCCAGGCAATCCATTTTTATCCTTACGAGCATCTTTGCTCCAGAGGAGGATCCCAGGAGCAGAGGTTTGTGTTGTCACAGCCCTCAGAGATGTTTGGGTCAGCCTTGCTCTCTAAACCATCCAACAGAAGAGTGATTTCATCTTTTATCCTGGAAGGCAGACCTGAAAGTTCAAGATTAATTTCCCTCTTTCCTGCTTTGCCATCACCCCCCAAAAACAGAACCGAAGGAAAAAAACCAGGAAAGGAAAGGAAACCCAGAGCACATTGAGCTGGGTACAGGCAAGGGAGAGCCAGGATTTTGGGGTCAGGAGGAGAGAAATCGGTGCTAGTGAGAATCCTTTACCTGTGATCTCTTTTTTGCCACAAGCCTCAGGTTCAAGGGCAGTCAGAGCCAACAAAGAGCCCTGGGAAGGTCCCAGCTGAGTGCTCTGTGTGTCACTGATAGCTCTGACTGGGGAAGCAGAGAAACCCTGAGCCTCACAGAAGTGCTCGGGTTATCTGTACACAAAGACAGCCACGTAATCGCTTTTTATCTGATCTGAGAAGAAAGGGAATCCCTCCTGTGTTGTCCTCTTTGGGCTTTTAGCTCTCCTATTTTAGTTTGGGTTTTTTGTTTGTTTTTGGTTTTGTTTTTTTTCTTTTTACACAGACTCAGGCTACGACTCTGCTCACTTTTCACTTTTCTTGTGGATTCCCCACTCTTCTCCCTGCAGCTCTTCAGAGCAGGAGGGCAAAAGGATGCAAAAGAGATCACAGGCTTGAACAGATGGGAACATGCCAGATCTTCTGTTTCCATAAATCTGAATTTTGCAGTTGATTTCATCGGAGTGGGGTCTATTTACACCGACATTAAACTCATTCATTTCTGTAGGAGTCCCAAGAATTTAAACCCTGCTTGTGATTCCCCCGATTTCACGTAAGCTTGCTACTATTTCACAACGTTAAAATAACGGGGGTGAGGGGATTAAAACTCCTGATGCTGTAGGGAAAATATTCCGCTTTCTGAGTCATTTGCCCTGAGCTGACTTTTTTTTTTTTTTTTTTGAATGGTTCAGGGGGTTTCCTTCTTTAGCCATAAATCGCATGCAAATTCTTTTTGTGTGTGTGTGTGAGAGCCTGTGGATGACAGCGTGAGTGTGCCAGCGTGTGTGTGCGCCTCTCAGAAGCCACGCCAGAGAGAGGCTGCTCCTTTAAAGCAAAACCGAAAAAAAAAAATTGCCTTCAGGCATCCTATTACAGTGGAACGAGCCAAGGATCAGGATTTGCAGCTCAGCTATATAAACCCGGCAGAATCTGGCTGCTGTGGCCAGTTTGCCTTGCTGTCAAAGCTCGCTGCCTTGCGCTCGCACACGGCTCCGGACGACGGGAACTCCGCTGAGTTTTGACAGGACGGCAACAAAGTCAGGAGACTTTGAACACCCTATTTATTTCATGGAGGCTGCTCACAGCGGGATCTAAGCTCTGTCAGAGTGTCTGAGGTAAGTCTGCTTCCTCCCTGAATTAAAGAAGTCGGGACCTGCTCTGGCACACCAGTTTGCAGTGCTCCAGCATCCCTCGTGGCTGTGACCACCAGTGAATATGGGCAGGGATCCTGTCAGGGAGTAATTTTGGATTGGAGCATGCCTGTCTGCACTGCCCGGTGTAACCATGTCAGAAATGTCTCTTTGACATCCATCCCACCCAATGAATGAATGGAGCAGCAGCTGGCTGGGTGCTGGACATCCACATGAGGACAGACAGGTTGACATGCAGGGTAGGAAGGCAGATTTGGGATTTCCTCTTGGCTCCTGGAGTGCTGTAAATGTTTCTCCCATCCTCACCTCGAGAACCAGACGAAATCCACTGGCAGGTTTTAACCCTCCCAGGTAACTCTTCTTGTGCTCCTGTCTGTGACCTGGTGGGAGCCCTGGCCCTCCCTGCCCGCTGGTCATTTGCTGTCCCCACACTTTTTGTTTTGCCTTTGTCACCTTCCTCCCCACCCCCACTGGTCTCCAGTTCCTTCTGAAAGTCCGGCAATATGAGCCTGCAGTGGGGAGCAAAGCACAAAGGGAGATTCAACTGGTATTTTATTACCAGTGCTTGTCTGGGTGGGTTCTGGGAGCGGGAGGGTGAAATTCTCCATCCTCATGGAAAAACAGAGGCACTGACTCCGTGTCTCAGCTCCTTGCTCCCTGGTGCACTGAGATTTTCTGCATGACTGTGTCTGCACTTACCAACGAGGCTCAAATTGGCTTAAAAAGGAGAAGCTGGCTGGGAGAAGGTGAACACACTTAGATTCATTTAGGAGCTCAACCCACTCACTCAAGACTTCGTGTTACATCACCTTTGCAGAGTTTTCCCTGCCTGATTTTCTGTCTGGCTACCGGGACAGAGAGTTTTTGGCAGTTAATCTAAACTTCTGAAAAGTCTGTCTCATACTATGGAAAGGAATGTTCAGCTTGAAATGATGGCGATGTGTTGCATTGCACGGTGGAGATCTAAAATTAAAAAGCACAATAAAAAATATTTATAGAAGTTTTTATTCATGAAAAAACAGAAAATAATGAGGTGGATGCGATTCTATGGTCTGAGTAAAAGCCTTGCTGTCCAGCTGTTTGGTTTGGTTTTCTCTCCTGGTTTATTTTTTTAAGACCACATTAAATATTGGGAATTCATTTTACACACTTCCTGATTAATGTTACATGTGGGGGTTGTTTTATTGTGCTGGGTTCATGCATTTGCCTTTTAAAGCTGTGAAATCATGGAATGGTTTGGGTTGGATGGGACCTTGGAGATCATCCAGCTCCAGCCATGGCTGGGGAAACCTTCCACTAGACCAGGCTGTACATTTTAGGGGTTCTGGAGCCTAAAAGTGAGGTGGACAAGGGGGATTTGGGACCATCCTTTGAATCCTAGGGAAACCTGCAGAAATGTGATGTCTTTTGGTTTATTCTTACTGATACAGGGAAGGCAGGGGCAAATTGAATCTGAAGAAGTTTGACCCGATGAAAGTGTTTAGCCAAGAGAAGGTAACTGGTCTGTCTGCAGCTCAGACAAATTCCCCTGGCAGGGAATTTGGGAAGCAGCTGGAAGGGCTGTCAGGGTGCTCCAGTGCAGGAGCTGCCCTGTGCTCAGGGCAGAACGTGCAGCTGAACTAAGCAGAGCCGCGGGACAGGAGTGACAAGGGCTGTGCACTCTCCCAAACACCAAACTGACATTCACTTCCCATATTTTTTGCTCATTAATTTTATCCTCTGGTTCCTTTCAGCCCAGGGAAATTTCTTTGCAAGTCCCAGCCCTTAATCCTCTCGCTACAGTTACTTTATCAATGTTCCCAGAGCTGTGGAAGAGCCAAAGGATCCCCTGCAAAGCCCCCAGCCCTCAGATGGGAATGTCAGGTCTCATCTGGAGAGAAAGCAGAAATTCTGCAAAAGAAATCCCTGACACGGTGGTCATGGGCACATGGAAAAGACAAAACCAGACCCAAATCTCCTGCTGAAATAGTGATGCTTAATGAGGTTAGAACTTAGTAGGAAGATCCCTAAACACAGCCTAAAATGTGCTCCAGAAATTCTGAGTAGCTCTTAGCTGGAGACTTTTTGAAAGCCATCCTCTTTTATTATCCCAGCTCTTTAAAACTGGCTCATTTCTCATCAGTATTCACTCAAATTTAACTATCATGTTGCTATAACATCATTCCTGAAGGTGTTTGACGTTCAGCTTATTTTTCATATTAGTGCTTTTTATAAAATATCTAAAAAAAGCCAAAGACTATTCATGGGTGAAGACATTCTGACTTGCTATAAAGAGACTGTCAAAGTTTGTTCTCGAGCATTGTCTCACTTTTTGATAAGAAAATGAGATTAAATGGCAGAGTTTGTGCTTTTTGGGACTTTCTCATCCTTTTCAGGAGTGAGGCAGAACTAAAAAGCAGAAGTGTCTGTGAAACAGTGATGCTGCTTTGGAGCCAGAGCTTTAACCCTTTCATCCCTCCTGGAAAAATGATTTGGAAAACCAGCTTGGCCAGTTCTGTGCTGTTTTCCTGCTACAACACCACAGTGCCTCTGCCCACCCAGCCTTGCAGGATGTGTCCAGATGTTTAAGTGGTGCTGATGGCATTTAATTGTCCTGGGTTGGACAGTGGGTGTCTGGTGGAAATGGATGTAAGGGAGAAAGTGTTTCCATCCAGTCCTGTGTCCCTTAGAGAGCTCTGGGATCCCTGGAGGAGTATTATCTTTGGAAGTGAGATTAATGCAGAGGGTGGTGTCTGCTTCGTTATCAACCACGCATTTACCTGTCCAACCTCTGTGCCATGGGAAATCCAGAGTGGTTAAATAATTACTCTCATTTGAAGCCTGTGACTTGATAAATTCCTCCTTGGCCTCATGCCATCACAGTCTGCTAAGCTGAAGGGCCACTGACAGTTTTAAGGTCTAGTGGCTCATAAAACTCCAGGCTTAGGAGTGGATGATTTACATCCCTGGAAAGTTCGAAATCTCAGCTTTCCAGTAATAAAAAGAATTTGTTTTGAACCATGTCAGTTTGAGATACAGGGCTTTGAGACTGGGCTCTGATTTACCAACGTGTTCTTTCTCAGAATTAATTACTGGTGTGAGTTTAGCACACCCTGCTCAAAGACTGAGCTCTGATCTAACCCTGTGGCTATAAACTGCAGAAGTCTGAAACTACTGTAAAATGTAATAGCTGCTCTTAGTGGTTTTAAGGAAGCTGCTGATGCCATATTGCAGAAAAAATCATTGTTGCTGAAGTGAGAAACTAAGGAAGACAGCCATCGAAGTGAAAGGAGTTAATATTTTGTCATCTAGCAGGCTCAGAAACCTTCAAAACTGTAAGTGATTATAGGATTAGTAACTAATGAGTTCTGGACAGGAAACACCATAACCTGAGGTCAAGAGCTCAGAATAAGGGACATGTACAGCTTGCTTATGAGTTTTTAAGATGCAATTCAGTTCATTAAACTGATTGATATTGAAGAGGACTTGTCCTCTTGGCTTTGGTTGGTTGATGTTGTAATTATTGCTCCAGCATTTTAGGCCCTCACTGTTTTAGGAGTGAGAGGTTTAATAAATGATGTTCTCTGTCACAAAAACCTGCAATTCCCATTATTAACTATTCCCAAAAAGTTTTATAGTGAAGAGAAAAAAGGAAATAAAAAGGCAGTTCTTTAAGGAAGGGGACTGCTGGAAAGCAGAGAAATTAACAACTCTGAGGGATGACCTCGAGCTGTTGCAGTTTTCACAGAGCTCGGGGATTCTGCAAGTGTGAAACCTCCCCTCTCTCAGTGCCCGCTGTCCACTCGTGTGTCTGACCCTCTGGCCAGCCAGAGCTGGAGTTAAAAGCCTTCTACATGTGGGAAAAGTTAGAGGCTGGGCTTTGTTCCAGCTACTGAAATCCCTCAGTGCATGATGTAACCCCACGGTGTGGAACGGGCAGACTGGGAGGAGCAGTCAGTGGGATCCTGCCTGACAAGAGGTGGATCTGGAGCCTGCAGGAAGTGTCTGGGCATTGAAAGAAGGAGTAGATGGAGATCCCTTCTGCTAAAAGGGAAAAGTTTGAATAATTTAATGTCACTTTTTAGCATTGAATGAGTGGTAGATGTGCCTTTACAACTAGAATTGCTCTTAATGTAAGATTTTCCTAGATTTCTAAACGCATCATTTCTCTCTCCTATATGCTGTCTGTCCTGTTGCTGACCAAAAAAACATCAAAAAACCTCCACCTATAGCTTCAGAGAGTGCATCCAGATGTAGAATTCGAATAATACTTATTAATACAAATTATACCTCCCAACACACCCCTCCTGAACCAATGTGAGATTTCTCCGCTCAGGCTGGCGAGCCAACAGGAAACAACTCCCCATTTATGTTCCTGCTTGGCTTATGCATGAGCCAATCACCCAAGACAAATCCATCCTGAGCTGATCCCCGTCGCAAGAAATTTCCCCCAGCTCCCATCCTTAATTGTCTGCAGTTTCAATTAAACTGAGGTGGGATGGTGCCAAGTTTTCAGCACTTCCAACGGGAGCACCCCGGTGCCCGAATAGGCGGCGGCATTTTGTATTCTTTGGGGAGCGGAGGGCAACGTTGCCAAGTTTGCATTCAGTCATCCATCACATATTAGCCCACTGGAGGTCCATTCTTCCCCAGCAATGGGGGAGCTCTGCTTCCTACTTTGAAAGATTACTCACACAGAAAGCCCTTTCCCCCAAACCCAGCCCCAGAGAAAGAGAGCTTTTCTTCGGTCCATACAGGCGCTGGCTTTCCAAACTCCCCACAAAAATGATATTGTTTCATGCTCAAGAAAACATATTCTCCTCAGCAACAGAGGAGAAAGCGCAGGGTGGTAGGACAGAAACCTTAAATACGGATTTTTTTCCAAAAATGCTTGCTTGAATCCCAAGCTCCACAAAGGTCTATTGTAGTGGCTGCCTCTTCCCATGGCAGGCTGGAGCACTGGCTGTGTGTGGAGAGATATTGGCCAGGAGCCTCCCAGGAGGCTGAGACTGAGAGCCTGGGGAAATTCCATCATAATGATTTGGGCTTTAACTGTGCCCAACATGCACCAGAACTTGCTAAGCTCATAAGCCTAAAATTGCAAATGCTAATTTTGTTATGGAATTAAGGTATTTACCAGAATATTAATCTAAACAGTCTTGATTCTTCTTTAAATTTATCTTCTTTTCCACCGTTCTGGCAGCACAAAGCTAAAAGGGAACATAAATTTCTTCTGCTGCTTATATATGAAAATTAACCATGAGTTCCTTTCCTTGTGTGCCCACCAGAACTGGCTAAAGAGTTATTTCCACCATTAAGGAAAGGCTGGAAAAGGACTAAAAAAAGCTTTCTTTCCAAGACATAAGTTCACTTTCCACTGCCAAGAAATCAAAAGACCTGGCAAGAGGCAGGTTTTGTCGGTCAGTTTGGGGTTTATCTCAGGCACGGGATGCAGGCCAGCAGGTGAGAGAGGCTGAGGACTCTGGGGACTGTGGTTTTGTGCCTCGTTGCTGTGATGAAAAGCCTTTATTTGGACAGGAAAGGGTCACTCTCAGTGTGTGCTGAGCACTTCAGCACCAACCCTTGGTGGTTATCTCCCTCCTCAGGATTTCATCTTGTCAGGGGCCGTTTGTTGGCCTCTCAAAAGGAGCTCAGTGGCCACTTTGCACTGGTCCTTTGTCTCTCCTGGTTCCTTTGGAAGGCCAGCCTTTTTTTGGATATGCTGAATCCTCCTAAATAGCCTCTCTGTGCTGCAGAACAAAGGTCTATGCCAAGAAAGATATAAAGGTAGCTTGTGATCTGCAGGCAGCCCATTCCTCTTGGCCAGAGCCAGTGTAATGCATATTTTCCCTTTGCTTGTGGCTTGTACTTCCCTCCTGCACTGCTTGTACCACAGTAATTCAGGGCTGACTCCTGATGAATGCTGCACACTGTGGGCCACAAGGCACGGCAGAGCAGGATACATATGAAGGGAAAGTTCTCAGATCATTTTTCTTATTGAAGGATTTTGGCCATGTAAACAGTTTCCAGGAAAAAAAAACCCAACAAACCGCTGGCATTTCCCATGGCGAGCCCTCCTTATGAATGTCCTATCTATTTTTGCAGTTTGGTGGCCAAGTGGAGTGTTTGGAGGAGGATATGCCACCTACAAGCCAGGGAATTTATATTTCCACTGCCAAGTGTTAATTATGATGTCGACTTAGCCACTTTACAGGTTAGCAAGTCAATCACAGGGA
The DNA here is from genome assembly GCA_037834095.1 of Argya squamiceps. NCBI lineage: Eukaryota > Metazoa > Chordata > Aves > Passeriformes > Leiothrichidae > Argya > Argya squamiceps. The sequence continues at coordinate 7,394,329 of JBBMKD010000049.1, forward strand.
GCCAGCAGCTCCAAGTGCTGCAGCTCCAGGCTTGATGGAAAGCCTGCAGAACCCAGAGAGTGCCATTCTCAGTCATATCAGCATTAGTTGTTGCTTTATTTGTCATTCTCTGGCTGTTAGTTCATATATTTTTTTATTTGTCTTAGCAAGAGCACATTGGGATTTGCCAGGGCTGCTGTCAGAAACAAGGAAATTCAGTTTATTACTACCAGCCATGTGGCAGGAACACCTTTTTGGTTGTTCTGATCCCTGACCCTGAACAATTCCAGGGATGGGGAATCCACAGCCTCTCTGTGTTATATATGCCCTATATATCCTGTAATCCTGTACCCTAACACCTTAGTAATAAACTAAAAAAAAAAGGTGAGGGGCTTAATTTAACAAAAAATCAAAATAATTTAACTGAAAATTGAATCTGTGGTGTCCAGCTCCACCTGAGAGAGAGCTTTTCCTGCTGAATTGAATCCCCTTTGGTACAGGGTGTTGGATGTCCATATAACACACATTGCCTTAATGAGATCTTTTTGCACAGGATGCCTTGGGCTGCTCCAGTTTGGTCTGTGCTCATAAAGGTCAGGAGTGCTCATGGAGCAGCACGGGGACAAACCCAGGCTGCCAGAGGGGAAATTAGAACCCACGGAGCATTTTCCATGCCCAGAATGGCCCTGCATTGACTCTGTTTTACACCACAACGACACAGACTCTGAGCTTCAGAAGGCTGAAAATGACTCCTTTATTTTTGGGATGTGTCTCCCTTATATACTATTTTACACAGACCAATTTGATTGGTGACACAAAGGCAAAACCTCTTCAATCACATTGATCAGACCAGAGGGACAGCAAGAAGAAGTCCCTCCTAAGAAAAGGAATGAAAACATAGGTAAAGTTACAAAAACATGTTTCTTGTTAACAGAAAATTCCCTGGGAAAAGAGTTTCAGAAAACCAAAACATCTCAAGTACAAAACCTCAGGCTACACCTGCATTGCCTGCATTGTCCCCTGTCCCCTCCAGCCTGCCCTGCCCAGGCAGGTTTCTCCTGGGCAGACTTGAGAGGCTGCCAGCCCAGTTCTCATGTGACACAATGGCATTGATTTCACTGGGGATCTGGCACTGGATAATTGAACTCCACATCCCTCCCTTCACCATCCCACAGCTCAAATTGCTGCCAGCCAAGGCTCCAGCACAGCCAGGGCTCAAGTCACTGTGGGTTAAGAGAACGAGGTCAGAGAGGTGATGGTGGAGGTCTCCCAAGCCTCCCATGAATGTGGCAGTGCCCAATTTGCTGACATTCGAGGCAGCAGGGCAGATTTTTGTCCCAGTTCAGTCACTAATCACTGCTCAGGGCTGTACTCGTGGCTGTAATTTCCATTACATTACATAAGTGCCTCTGCTTTACATCAGAGCACTGCAAACCATCCCCAGACCGGACTTTTCAGGAGCAGCCTCCTCTCTTTTTCCAAACGCCTTGCACTCAATTTGTCTCATATCTTGTGCCTCTCATTTGTATTTCACTTTGCCTTGCCAAGCCATGGCTGATTTCATTCTGTCTTCTCCTCACGATGTGTTTTGCTCTGCTCTGAGTTTGCTACCCTTTTCCCTGGGTTGCCAAAGATGCAAATTCGTGATGCTACCACATGTGACAGAACTAGGCCAGGCAGATCTGCAGCCCGGGGGCGATTACTGGAAGTCAGATTTCAAGGAACTCCTTCTGTGGTCTTGTGAGTTAGAAAAAATGTGCACATTCCTGTGTGTTTGAGGTGCTAGTACCAAGGACAGAGGAGCTCCAGCAGGGAGAAAAAGCTGCCCAGGGAAACTAACAATTGGTTTAAAAGCAAGGAACTGCCTGGTGAAGGGTTACCTATCTGTTTCTTCGGCTTCCTTTAAAACCATGCCCAAAGTCTGCTAATGACAGGAGGGAAGGAATGATAATTCTGGTCCCCAGGAAAAGTGCAGGCTTTTGTGGCTGAGTCCTGAGTCATTTTTAGTGCTTGAATAAGTATATGGTTAAATCAAAGTAAAATTATAAAGCACATGCAAATATTCATAATGAATTCTGAAAGTATCCTGCTGCCTGCTGACCAATATCATCTGCAGCAATCCCTACAATTAAATACTTTCCCTTATTCCAGACCAATATAAATGTAAATTGTTCGTGCTCTTGGTTACAGCAAAGCCTTTAAAAGGGAAGAATTCCACCTCTCCTGCCTCTGTACGTGACATTCCTCCAGCTAAAATGATTTTAAATATGGAAAAGTGTGGGGCTGGGTGTGTGGAGCAGAATTTTGGCTCATCTCTCACTCCTGACCTCCAGGAGAAATTTGAAAAACAGCTTCCTCAGAGGTGCTGTACAAAGCAGTGCTGTCTCAGTGCCTGTTCACTGTGTATTTGTTTAATGTGTCAGTAGTTTATGGTTCTTATAAATGAGCCTTATTTCTATTGCACAGGTTTCAGCAATATTTTTCGTAATGCATTAATTTGGCATCTGTTTTTTTAATAGCAGATCAGCTATTCCTTCACCTATTGTTTATATTTATCAAGAGTATTGATGGCTTATTTCCCACCTCTCATTATTAGTAAAAAAGGTGATGTTTGATACTTAAATCATGGATTTCTAAGACAAATGACAATGACACTGGCCAAGTTCCCATCTCCAGGACTGGCTGCTGCTTTGTTCTCACCAACTCCTTCTTGGCATGAAAGGAGCGGGAAGAAAACTCAGAAGTTCTTGAATTTCTGCTCTTCCCATCTCATCCTAAAACCACCTAGAACTTTGTGAAACAGGCTCTGGAAAATTTATGGGTGGTTTTGGAAGCACCAGCGTGGAGAAGGGGCTGGAAACGAAGCCGGGCTTTGTGTGTGGAAGGAACACGAGTCGCCGTGTGATTCATGCGGGCAAGCACACGAACCTCATGCTCTGAAACTGCATCAGCAAAGCCCTCAAAGTATTTTCAAAGCAAAGCCTCCAGCGTCTACCCAGAAAATAATGAGCTCCTGACAAAGTGTAACTTGGCAGAGAAACTTTCCAAAGACAAGTTTAGAAAACCGTAGATCTTTTCCAGCTCCGCGTCTTTGCTGCGAGCGGGGAAAAGCCAAGAGCCCCAGCAAATGCTTTTGCTATTAGCAAAGGCTTTATTAAAAGGTACAGGACGTACTTCAGAGAGGCAGGAGTGCTTTCTGCTGGGGGATTATGCACAGGAGCTGCTTTTGCTGTGAAATGTTGGGTTTTTTTTTTTGAAAAGGGGCTAATTGAGGCTGCTGTGTCTGTGGCAGCTCTGCCGTGGCCCTCGTTCAATGCCCCGAGTTCTGCTGGTGTCGTCAGAGAGTGATGGGCAAAAGTCACTCCTGTGCTGGAGATACAGACAGGGGGTTCAGGCAGAAGCCAGGCAAAAGGAGGGTGTGACCCATTTCTACAGCTCGGCTTCTGTGTTTAGAACGGTGCCAGCTTTTCTGAATCCATTGCTGTCTTTGCTGTTCCCATCTCTGGTGTGCCCTGCTGTTTCTGATCCACACTTTTTGTCTAGGCTGTATCTGCCATGGACTTTTTCTTCCCCCTCTGGCAGCTTACAGCAAGAACAGAGGTTGCTTTGCAGATGTGAGAAAAAAGTATTTAGCAGATGGCTTTTTTTCTCCCTCCCTTCCCGAGTTTGTAGCAAATTGCTCCACTTGGCTGATTGCTGTGCCCCCTGCCAGGAGCCTGAATGCAGCTCCAGAGCACCCCACTGACCTGCTTGCTTTATTTCTCTTTTCTCAGCTCCCATTTCCAGAAATTGATGCTTAAGTGTTGGAGCCCTTAACAAAAAATCCAAGCTCCAAGGGCAGAGTGAATTCCCTGTTAATTTGTGCTTCATCCCAGTCCCTGTGAGTTAGACCAGATGGGTTTGGGGTGAGCTCTCCCATGGTTACCTCTTGTAATGCTGTTTCCCTTTTTTTTTTTCTTTTTTTATATGCAACACATTTGAATGATCTGCTCTATAAAATAACCAGGCTGTTTCTTGTGGCTGGTGTAAATTTCCTCCTGTGGTGGGAGCTGGATGAAGGATTCTCCTGCACCTCCCATCCACAGGGGTGAATCACTTGGGTTGTGTAACAGCAGCAAACGTTGGCACACCAAGCTGCAGCAGGACCGTGCACATGTGTGGGAATGATCCCTCTGATCCCATAAAATGTTCAGAGATTAAAGGACTTTCAACTGATGTAAGAGAACAAGCTGGACCCATGCATTTTGGGTCACTTGCAGATTTTTCTCCAATTCTCTGGTTTCTTTGTGGGTTTTGGTAACCTTGTAATTTATTTCCATGAATTCATCTTCTCCTTCTGGTAACTGGCCTGGCACATCTTCTTGGCTGCAGAGTAAGGCTCCAGATTTCTATTGTTACACCAGAATTTCAGGCAGTCCTGTGGCTCTGTGCATTTGTGCTGCACATCTGGTCAGACTCTCTTCTTCAGAGCAAAAGATTTCAGAGAATCAGAGAATGACAGAATGGTTTGGTTTGAAAGGGACCTTAAAACTCATCCCATTCTACCACCTCTGCATGGGCAGGGACACCTCCCACTGTCCCAGGCTGCTCCAAGCCCCAATGTCCAGCCTGGCCTTGGACACTGCCAGGG
>JBBMKD010000049.1:7403235-7414608 GCA_037834095.1 Argya squamiceps
CCTGGGGTATCTTTAATCTTCACTTTTCCAGGGCAGGGCAGTTGGAAATTCCTTTAATGGCACAAGGGACTCCACAGCTCCCCACCCCTGGCACATTTTTGGTGGACCAGGTCTCCAAGGAAATGCAGGAAGGACTGCTGCAGTTCCTGAAGTAAAATTAACCAAAAGCCAATAATATCTTTTCACATCCCAAGCTGGAGGCCTGGTTTCAGCCCCATTATTCCTAGTCAGGAGCTCATAACCATGCTGGAAGGCAGCACATCTGTGGCTCACACTGAGATGTATCATTTATTTGTTTCTAATTATGCATATTTAGCAGCAAATTACATGAAAGATTAAACACCACATTACGAGTGTGGCCTGATTAATTCTGCACCACGCTTCTCACTCACTTAGCAATTACCTTCTCTCATCTTTAACAGGGGTAATTTTATTAAATCTGGTGGTACCAAAAATGAGTTCAGAGCTTTGGATTCCTGTTTTTAGTGTGGTCTCTCCCCGAGGCTGGCTGCCTATATATAATTATTACATAATGCCACATTGGATGCTTCTCATTTAAACAACAGCTTAAATAGCTGCAAGGCTCTGACACGAGCCAAGGCAAGCTGGGACATCACAGGGTTCAGCAGATGCCACTTCCTTGGGCTCTGCTCCTGTAAATGTGAATTTTTCATCGTGCTTGGGATACCTGTTGGAGGCAGATGTTGCAAAGCCTCAAGGCTTGAGTTTATCCTACAAATAATTGGCCTGAAGAGTAAGTTCTGCCCTAAACACCACAGAGGTGGTGTCAGAGCAGCTCTGCTCCAGCCAGATACCATTCCCAAAGGTCTCCTTTCCCTCTTCACCATCAATCTTGTCCCCACCTGTGACCTGTGTAGAGGGTGACTGTGATTAAACCTTATTAAGAGCTGTAGCAACTTGGCTCCTCTTATTTAACACTTTTGGGGCTTCCTCTTATCCAGGTGATGTATTAAAAGAATTAAGACATTCTGGCATGAAGAGCATAGAGTTTATGCAGAAAAATTGGGAGCAGAGGAAGCTTTTCATCACGGTAAAATGAAGAATCTTCCTAGAGCAGCTGGAGATGTAGAATTAGGAAGTTTAGTTATTTGCACTTTGTTTAGACTTATTAGAAATCAGGGTGAGAACTGGCTGGGCTGGAATGGCAGAACTGAGGGATGATCTCAGCTCTCCCAAGCCCCAGCTCGGTGCCATTCCCACATTCCTGGCTCTGCCCTGCTCCTTTGCTCCTGATGGAATAGCAATAGCAATGGTATGTTCAGGCAGGATCTCTTTGCTTTTCTCATCATCAGCCAGGTAATTCCTAGGGAACATAAATCAGCAGAGTCTGTAGGACCCAGAGACTGGAAGGCACCTCTTGGTTGCTGAGTCCCACATCCTGTTATTGCAGGCACCTCGTCACATAATCTGCTTTTCACTGGTTTAATTATTGCATGTTTTCAGCAGTCATTTTCTCCCAGCTGTATCTCTGCCAGCTGATTTAATTTTTCATTTAATTCATGAGGTTTGCTCAATATATTCAACATTTCATTGATCAAAGGTGTCACTGATACTGGAATAAGACCACCTCTGTTCCCTGAATTTTCCCTCTGCTTTTTACTCTGAAAAAGAGCCAAACTCATTGTTTAGTTTGGAAAGTTCTGTTCTCTCTCTGAGATCCTGAACAAGGATAGACCTGGAGAGATTTTCCATGGCTAAGAGGACAAAAATTCTGAAACAAAAGTAGTTTATAGTGGAATAATCATGCTAATTTACCTCAAAATAGTCACTGTACAACAGAAGGTTTAGTCTCTCATGGGTCTCCTTCTATGCTTATCATTCAGAATTTACCAGAGCTCTTTCACATTTTTATGGATGTTGGCTTCAGTGGGTTATTTCTCCTTCCCCTTTTGTGGCACTGTCATGCTGATGGCTTTGAAATATGAGCCTTTGCTAAATTCCAAACTGTACACAAAGCAATTAATTAAAATTTCTTCCAAAACAGCCCTGGCAAAGCCCTGTCAGTGCTGCTTTCCAGCCAAGGTAGAAGGGGTGGAGGCTAAAATGCCTCCAAGTCGTTTTATTTCAAGATGAATCAGGATCTGTGAACCAGGACCCCAAAGCAGGAACATCATCTAAGAGCTGCAGCCAAAGGTGAAAACTGAACTGGACTGAAGAGTTCAGGCTTAGCTGAGTGATATTTATTTAATGCAGGACCTCAGGGGCTGCACGAGGCAAAAAGCACCCAGGGATTGTTTTTATTGCAGTTCTGTGAAGGAGTCTGAGGTATAAATGTGATCACAGGACCTCTCATAGGATTTAAGGTAATCTAAAATTCCTATTGTTTGTATGACTAATTCCAGTGGTGTGGGCAAGGCCCTTGGAATGGATGATGGATAAATTCTGGGCTGGAAAACTCTAATCTGTGACAGCTCAGGCATCAGTCCTGAGTTAACTGTGCAGAGCAGTTCCCATCTCTGCACTCAGAGTGTTCCTGGCTGTGTCTGCCCCCAGCCCCAGAGTTTCACTGCTCTGAAATGTGCAGTGCCAGCACCAGATGGGACACAGGTGGCTCCAGGGGTCACCCAGAGCCCTGAGCTGTGGCTGCTCACCCACATCAAACACAAAATGCTGGTTTGCCCTGAAATGAGGAGGATTTAAGTCACAAGGGTGGGCACATCCAGAGGAAAATGTGCTTTTATGTGCTTTAAGGGCTATAAATGCCTTCTGGGAGGTGTTTGAACCACCATGGTGGGACTCAGCAGAGCTGCATCAGCTTCCTCGGGCTTGCAGTGGGTAAAATATCTCAGCAAAAAGGCTCCTGGGGAGCTTGGGAGTCTCAATGTGAGCCTCTCCATGTCCCAGTTTTCCATATTTAAAGTGGAGGAGTGTGGTTTGTTTGTCCATTATGATTACAAAAGCTTTGGGAGAGGAGGCTCTTTGCCTTCCTCCAGCAGATGTGGATGCCTTGAGGCTCCTTTTGTGGGGGCTGTGGATACCACTGAGTCCCTTCTGTGACAGAAAGAGTGGATTTGTGTCACTTGTATCCCTACACTTCAACTCTTCTAGTTAAATAACTTTTAAAACTTCCTTCTCAGTTGTTTCCTCTCTGCCCCTTTCTTCATGGAGTTTTCCCAGAGGATGCTTTCTTGCTTTCTCCCTCTTTTCCACTCTCAGTGCACTCCCACAGACAGCCAGATCATTTTGGTTAATGCTTATCTCCCTTTGTAATTGGGTGGCAAAAGGCTTTTTATTCAGCCCATTCACATTTTGCTGTTTATTAAAGGGAGGTCACTGAGCCTGGATCTGTGGTTTTGTGGGGGCTTTCCAATGTGGGATTTCTTATCTAGAAAACTGTGGAGCATTTGCAGGATGTTTATTCTTTATGACCTGGCCATGGAGGTAGAAGTGAAATTGTTTGAGTGTAAGTTAAAAGTAAGTCCTCAACCTGGAACCTGGATGGATTCCTGCTTATCACTCTACACTTTATCTGTTAGAACCACTGAAAAAAGGCAGTCAGCTTCCTTCTGTCCACTTTGAAAGTCATGACCCTCTTTTCACCTCTTTGTGCAGCTGATTTAAGACTTTGAAGAAAATTCCTGAATTATGAAAATTTCCCTTTGGAGTTTCACACCCTCAGGGCCTGCTCATATCTGAGGGGTCTAATTGGGGCTGAAACAATTGCCACACCTCTCTGCACACTGCAGATTTTTCTGAATTACTCTAAATTCGGCTGCCTTAAAATTTCTCTCCTTAGGATGAATACAAGGTAAATAAAGAAGAGGCGGGAGAAAAAAAAAAAAAAAAAGGCCACAATTTGGCTTTGATCATTTCTGCTGAAAAGCTTCAGGGCTGATGGCTTAGGACTGTTATGAATTTCTGCTGTCCACTTTGGTTTAATGTAGTCTGACCTACACTGAGTATCCCTGCTGATTCCTTCTCCCTGTTGGAATTGGGAATGGAAAGAAAGTGATTTTCTGCAGTTATGAATGTGTGGAAACAGCAGTGAAAGGTGATGAAACCGGAGCTGTTCATGTTTTGGCCCAGCACATCAAAACCTCCCCAGTCCCCCCTGTCCATTGCTTTGAGAACATTTCAATTGATTTCAGACTTAATCCACTCCTGCTGGAGAAGATTCCCAGAGCCTGGGGTGTCACATCCTCTTGGCAAACCCCCCCAGCACCCTGGCCTGGAGAGGGTGCATCTTCTGAAGCTTTGCCTTGTGAAAATGCCCTCTGGCAGGTGGTCTCAATTTATGGGTCCTGTGGAATAACACTGTTTGTTATTCCTTGCAGAAAATGCCCCAATTCTCTCTGTGTGCAGAGAGGGAATGGTCCAGCTCAGATCAAATCCCTGCTGTGGCTCTTTGTGGCAGGAGATAAGGAGAGGGGGCAGTGATAATGTGGTGTCAGTGCCCCCACACGAGCCCTGCTGGGCCTTGGTGGAAACTCTGGAAACATGAAGTTCCTGCAGTTGACAGATCACAGAAAACTCTTTTGAGGTTAGCAATTGACAAACCTCAAAATGCTCCTTATTGTGTTCCCTGGAGAGGGTTTTGGCTCTTCTCCAGCCAAGTCTTCCTCCCTGTCAGAATCCAGCCGCTATTTTACCCAGATTTTAACAAGATGTGCGTGAATCCAGTATGGTGCTGACAATATTTGATCCCCTCCTGCTGAAATGTTGGAAATATCTGCTGAGACAGGAATTGTTCCTTTTTTTTTCTTTCCCCTGCCATTTTTATGTCTAATTTCCAAGTCATGACATGTAGAGGGTGTCTGAGCAAATCTAATCAGCCTTCTGCCTTCGTTAGGAGGGACAGCTGAGATCGTTTTTAACACCTCCATTCCTTCCTTGCTGCAATCTGTTTTGATTAAAATTGCACAGGGCTCTCATCTGCATATTTATCATTCCACTTACCCACAAATCATCTCACAACTCTGCCACTCCTGAACATTCAGAGAGACTGGAGTGTTACCCCAGGACTCTAAAGTATGCAGACATTAATTTAGTTTCTCACACCTGCTGCTTTCCAGCAAATATGGCTTTGGGGAAGGGAAATATTGGTGCATTAGCTTTGCTTAGTATTCCCCAGGAGTCAGGATTCCTGGGGGTTTTTTCAAGATTGATTGAAAATTTCCTATTAAGAAACAAATTTCTAATTAAATGGAAAGGTCCTGGAAAAGTTCTGAGGCTGGGAGGGAGCGAGGGGAAGGGGAGATATCTAAACAAAGAAATAACCCTTTTTAATAACATTTGTTCAGCTTTTGACAGCCAGAGTGTGACGTGCTTTCAGATCTTCAGATGAAAGGGCTGCAGTGGAAATGAAAATTATTCCTTCCCTTTGTGCTATTGACAGTCCATTTTACCTCCACCACATATTATTAAGTGTATCACCAGGCAGTGATCAGGTTTTTAAAGAGTGTTTGCCAGAAATATTCTTTTTCTGCTCTTTGGTTAAAACCTAACTTTTAAAGTTAATGTTCATATAAGAAAATCCTTTTCTTACCTGAATCTCCTTATGCCCCAGCTGGTACTGCAGAGATACTATGATTTGCTTCTCAGTTAATAATCTCTATTTTTAAATCAGATATTTAATATGTGTGAGAGGCCACACCACCGTTTCTTCTTATTTAGACTGAGATTTTTCCTTTAGGGAGCAGGAGAGCAGGAGATAACTCTTGCCCAAGGAGGGTGGAAAGGTGCCAGTGACCAGATGGGGAGAACCCGAGCCCCAGATTTATTGTCCTGCATGACAAGCAGAACATTTTGCAGCTCATCCACATCATCGTGTCCAGGATTTTTGTAGTCAGGGTGGCAGGAAGACCTGAGGACACAGCTCATTAGAATGAGAGGTGTTCCCTGTTGGACAAAATATTTGTAAAATTAGACAAACTCTGGGTCATACAAACCTCTCAAAGTCCCTGAGAGATGTCAGACATCCCCCAGCTCCTCTTACAGACCACAAGGCCAAACTCATGTTGGGAAGGGCCATTTTTTGCCAACCTTTGCTGCAAGACTTTTAGGTGCCCCTAAATAATCCAGCAGCTGATGTCTGCAGGGAAAATATCAAGAGGATTTCTCCAAGAGGCAGGTTTAAAATACAATCTACACAAGCTGCTCTGAAGGAAATGTGAGGGAAAATGAAGGGACAGCAGAGCCTGGCAGTGGCTGTGGCTTCACTTCTCTCCTGCTCCCGGGTGGTCGATTGTGGTCAGAGCTGTTGTTTGGATATGTCTGAGGAGCTGGGGTTGGAGAGAAGGATGTCCTCTTTGTTCTCCCAGCCAAGACCATGGCTGATGTATAAACAACTGGAGGAAGGTGTCTTGCTTTGTGGATGTCAGATCCAGGAGTGGAGCTCAGCTAACCATGCTGGGCCCTTGGCAGATGGGATGGAAACACCTGATGGGGGTGAATTAGCTCAGCCATCACACGAGGTGTGTCAAAGCACAGGGGTCACAGGGCAGGCATGGAATGCTGCTCCTAGACCACCACGATGTTTCTCCAGAAACCTGAAAGGGATGTCAGCCAAGACACATTCATTCTTCCAGTATCATCTATGAGCTGAGAGGTTTGGCTGCCTCTAATGCAGCAAGTGTCCGCTCAGAGTCCTGGTGTCCGTGTGGCTTTCATCAGGAGTGAAGGTGACAGTGACAGTGGCTCTTGCCAGAGCAGGTTTTTCATTTTCCAGGCATATTAAAGAAATCACAGTTTGCACCATGATTAAGTGATTTGTCAACTCACACTGGTCAGCAGAAAAAAGTGCAATTTCCTTGGTTTGGGCAAGGCCCATATTCCTGTAGGTTGCGATTTACAGGAGCCATAAGGAAATGGATGCTCAACTTTCACTAAAATTCAGTGAGAATGAGATGCAGAGCTGCCTCCAGTTTGTTCCATTTTCCATTGGTGATCCATCTGCCAAGCAGCCTGTCCCTTTAATGACTACGTGGGGGTTAGGCACCCGTTTTAGCTGTATGACCTTGCCCTGGTGCAAAAAAGTGCATAGCAGCACATGGAATTGCATGGGAAGCACTTTGCAAAGCCCAGGTGGGAGTGCTCAAGACTAAAATCCCATTTCAAATACAATCCTGAACACATTTCATGAACTGGCAACCCAGTTTAGGGATTGAAATGAGACCTGGACCATGTCTGTCTCTGTTACTCTTAATTAACAAGCTTGTGATCTCTTCTGGTGCAGGCAGGGCTTGCAGAAATATTTGAGCAAATGGGGTAAGTGTTAGAAATGCCTTAAAGCTGAATGGTTTTCTGTAACAAGGAAAAAGCTTTCCCTGCTGCTTGTTTACTTCTGATTTATTCCCTGGTAAAAAGGGGTGAAGTTTGCCCTTTGTGAGCTCAACGTTTCCTACAAAACCCACCAAACTTCAGTGAAGTGTCTGATGTGTTATTGTCATTCCCTCACAAAAGCAGCTGGGATAGCATGGGAAAAACAATCCCTCCACTTTGGGGGAATCAGAAGGGTGGAAGAGGCTGGTCTCTCATCTGACAAATAAATTAGCATCAAAACTATGACGTTTGGAGAATAAATTGCTGTTTCCTCCATTACTGGCATTTCGTAGCTTGCAACCACTGAAAGCAGTGACTGATCTAACCATTAAGCCAAGCTCATCTGGGAAAGGGAAGGAAAACAAATGCTGAGATGACATTTATTAGGTGTGCTTGTTCAGGGAGTCCATTACTGCTTTGGCTCCTCACCCTACGTGCTGAGGGGCTGATCCTGCATGGAAGTCAGTGGATGGCTTTCCACTCCCCTGGCTCACCCCATTGAAAAAGAACTCGCAGAGACTGAGGAGGAAGAGGAAATATTGGAGCTAATTGAAAAGAATGAGTTTTAGAAGGACCTGTAGAGCCCAGCCAGGTGCTTGTAACTGTACATGAGTTACTGTGTTATAGCTGAGGAAAGATCAGTGGGAAATGCTGCCTGATGGAAAGGGATATTGACTGCTAAAAAGGCATTTTTACACGTGTAGTTTTATTGCTGTCTCTGTTGTTGGAGTCTCTGCTTCTCTTGTGTCTCACTACTTTTATACTAAAATATCCCTGTGATACAAGCACTGACACCAGAACCTTCCACCTGCAGGGAGCTCCATTTATCTTCATGCTCTTGATAAATCATCATATAGTAGAACTTGCTATGGAGCTGCAAGCCCTGGAGTTCAGATTCCACAGCATTCTTGGAGTCATTTAAAACATACAGAAAAGGGATGGAATCAGCTTGGTGGTGTTGATGCACCTCTTGAAATGTCTCAAGTTTCTTACATGCTCCAACCTTGAGCAGCCTTTAAGCAGAGGAGGGGTGAAGGAAATACAGCATTTAACATTGGTTAAATCCTAACAGAACACATTTATTTTATCTACCTCTGTTTTCAGTTGAGCTGAGACTCAGCAGGCATCTTTGCTCTAGTCTTCTGCTTGAGGGAGTTAAACTTTCTACAACCTGCTGTGTTTGTTCTAACCTGGAAATAACAGCAGTTTTCTTCCTGTCTGCTGACATTTCCTTCAGAATCACACTGAGGTCCTGGAAAACCACTGTTATTATACATCAGAGCAAGCTCAGCAGTTTGGGTGGAGTGTGCTGGTCCTGTTCTCTGAGGATGCAGCACACGAGCAGGGTCACACCTTTGTTTGGTGGTGCAGCAGCTGTTAATCCCTTACACTGTTCCTTTTTCTTTTAGGGAACAAACACACCAGGAAAGAAAAGCACCTCCAGTTTGGTTTGTCCTGGCTCTCCAATTTCTGCTGCAGATTACAAAGGCCAAGCAGACCTAAGACTTTCTCAGCCTCGAAAGGGAACCAGGCACCAAAATGGGACTCCCCAGCCGGGTCTTGGCCTGTGCCATCCTCGCTTTGCTGTCCCAGCACACCGCTGGGGGACTCATCAAGAGAATTATCCGGCACAAGAGGGAGACTGGGCTGAACGTGACCTTGCCAGAGGATAACCAGCCTGTGGTTTTCAACCATGTCTACAACATTAAGCTGCCCGTTGGCTCTCTCTGCTCCGTGGACCTGGACTCGGCCAGCGGCGATGCCGACCTGAAGGCGGAAATCGAGCCTGTCAAGAATTACGAGGAGCACACGGTGAATGAGGGCAACCAGATTGTCTTCACTCACAGGATTAACATTCCCCGCCGGGCTTGTGGCTGTGCAGCTGCCCCAGACATTAAGGATCTGCTGAGCAGACTAGAGGAGCTGGAGGGGCTGGTCTCCTCCCTGCGGGAGCAGTGTGCCAGCGGGGCTGGATGCTGTCCTAATTCCCAGGCAGTAGAAGGTAAGGCAGGCTGGGGACCTGCTCTTGGGGGAAATTCTTGTGCTGGCTGAAGATGTTGTTTAGGGTGATACTCCAGTCTGCTTCAAGAAAGAGCACAAGTCAACCTGTTAAATTTGAAATGTAATCAAAACTGGGAATGTGTATGGCCAGCTTGCAGAGTACATTCATTCCCTGTTCCAGGACTTTCTGTGGGTCAGGAGTCAGCCTAGGACCCTTTGTAGCTTTGGCACTGAGCATGGACAGCACTTGGGCATGGTGATAATCTGTGTCTGAGTTAAGATTAAACTCACACAGTCCAAGCTCTTGGCTCCGCTTTTTGTCCCCTTGAGGAAGCTGCCAGTGTAACCATTTTCCCTTCCAAGTTTTCTTTAGTAGAGACCAATAAAAATACAGCAGGACATAAGGAAATAGACAAGCAGAAATAGTTATAGAAGAGGGAAAAATGTGTCTGTCTGGTGGATTTTTAAATTGAGGGAAGGGGTTGGTCATACAAGAGAAGAAACACAAGTCTTCTTCAGAGCAGTGTGTCCCTCTGAGCTCAGAGCAGCCTCCTGAGTTGCTGATACAGCAATGACACAATGTGCTGCCTGACTTTTTGTGGTCTGGGGTGAATGGATGAATGATGTTCCGTGATGCATGCCCTAATGAAGCCGTCAGGAAAGCTGCTCAGTCAGTGGAAGAGGATTTTGAGAAGGCAGGAGGAATACAGCATGCTCAATTACCAAGTCGTTGGCAGGGGCTCTTCCCTGGCATTAGAGCGAATTAAAACTTTCCCAGTAAAGTAAATCTAGCTGGAGAAAGAAAGAGAGATTCTCATTGATAAAACTTTAAAAACTTATGTTCTGCAGAGAACTAAGAAAATCAGAGCCCTTTTGGGTCGTATGTGCCATGCTGGCCTGAGACATCCTAGTGCCATGGGAGTAATTGGCACGGCCATTGCCTTTAATGAGCATGGCTAGCCTAATCTGCTGCACCAACTGTGACAGGGGTGATAGGGGCTGCCCCCAAGCCCTTGGTGGCTCAGGTAGCAGGGACAGGGGCTGCCCCAAGCCCTCTGTGGGTCAGGTAGCAGTGCAGAGCCCAAGGCTATAGTTGCTCTTCTGTAGGGTGGCTGGTGATACAGTGTCAAGGAGCGAAGGCAAGGAAGGAAAGAGGGACTCTTGTTTGCCATGTCCAAGAAGGATTTATTCCAGATGGGAGGACAGGGACAAGAGCCCCGAACAAAGGGGAACATGGGGTTTTAACTGGGGGAGGTACGAGGGGTTGACACTGAACACAAACCAATCCAGGGAAACCATAGGAGGACTCAGTCAGGACAGACAGATAAGTAATCCAATCATGGGGAAAGGGAGGAGGGTACCTGCTTACATAGCCAATGGCTGATCGAGTGCAAGAGAATATTCTAGAGGGAGGGGACGGGTTCAAGGAGGATTGGCAACTGGGTAGGTGTTGCTTAGGGAAGGGTCTGGAACAAGGGGCTCCAACATAAATAAGACTGACAGGGGAATGGTCAGGGCTTAAGTTTGGAGGACACCAAGGGGAGGGAGGAGGAGACTTGGGAGGTACCAATAAATAAAGAAGTACGGAACAGTAAAGGAACTTAAACTGATTAATTAACACACTACCACAAGTAACGAGTTTTCGGGATGGTTGGCACAGGCCGCCTGGACACCGCGCCCTACTGCAGCGGGCACGGCAACTACAGCATCGAGATCTGCGGCTGCGTCTGCGAGCCTGGCTGGAAGGGCTCCAACTGCAGCCAGGCCTCGTGTCCCTCCGACTGCAACGACCAGGGCAAGTGCGTGGACGGGCTGTGCGTGTGCTTCGAGGGCTACACAGGCCCCGACTGCGGCCAGGAGCTCTGTGCCCAGGTGATTTATTAAAAATATGGATATTGATCTAATACCGATATCTGACTGTGACGGACAAAGACTCTCTAACAGTTTAAGGTTAGAAAGTGTATGTTTATTACGACGTTGGGCAGCGTGCGGGATAGCTCCCAAATACACACCTCAATTTGCAGATGATCACAGGGTCTTTTTATGTACAGGAGTATTGAATACCCAAAACACAAATGCATATTCATAACT
>JBBMKD010000049.1:7414708-7443837 GCA_037834095.1 Argya squamiceps
TGAATCCTGTTTTTCCAGGACTGTTTGATTTATGATTGTATTGTATTCTTGGAGTCTATTGATTAGTCAGAATACATAAACAGGCCTCATGAGTTATCAGTTCCTTAAATCCGGCTTCTGTTAATAGAGGGAAGTTTATCTATCTTACCTCAGCAATACCTAGTTTAATTAAAAGTCTTTAATTCTTAAAAATTAATGTCTCACAGGGCTGCGGCGCCCACGGGCGCTGCGTGGGCGGGCGGTGCCTGTGCCACGAGGGCTTCGTGGGCGAGGACTGCAGCGTGCCCCTGTGCCCCCACAACTGCCACGGCCGCGGGCGCTGCGTGGACAGCGAGTGCGTGTGCGACGAGGGCTACACTGGCGAGGACTGCGGCGAGCTCATCTGCCCCAACGACTGCTACGACCGCGGGCGCTGCGTGAACGGCACCTGCTTCTGCGAGGAGGGCTTCACCGGCGAGGACTGCGGGGAGTTCACCTGCCCCAACGACTGCCACGGCCAGGGGCGCTGCGAGAACGGGCTATGCGTGTGCTATGAAGGCTTTGTGGGTGATGATTGCAGCCAGAGGAGGTGCCCCAGCGACTGCCACAACCACGGGCGCTGCGTGGGCGGGCGCTGCGTGTGCCACGAGGGGTACCTGGGCGAGGACTGCGGGGAGCTGCGCTGTCCCAATGACTGCAACAACCGTGGGCGCTGTGAGAACGGGCAGTGCGTGTGCCACGAGGGCTTCATCGGGGAGGACTGCGGGGAGCTGCGCTGCCCCAACGACTGCCACAACCGTGGGCGCTGTGAGAACGGGCTGTGTGTGTGCCATGAGGGTTTCACCGGGGAGGACTGCGGCCAGCTGAGGTGTCCCAACGACTGCCACAACCGCGGGCTGTGCGTCAATGGGCAGTGTGTGTGCGATGAGGGGTACACGGGTGAGGACTGCGGGGAGCTGCGGTGTCCCAACGACTGCCACAACCGTGGGCGCTGCATGGAGGGTCGCTGCGAGTGTGACAATGGCTTCAGGGGTGAGGACTGTGGTGAGCTGGCCTGCCCCAATGACTGCCACGGGCGTGGGCGCTGCGTGGACGGGCGCTGTGTGTGCCACGAGGGCTTCGTGGGCGAGGACTGCCGGGAGCGCTCCTGCCCCAACGACTGCAACAACGCGGGGCGCTGCGTGGACGGGCGCTGCGTCTGCGAGGACGGCTACATTGGGGATGACTGCTCCGATGGTAGGTGCAGAGTCCCTCTGAGCTGCTTCCCCTCAGGCCATCCAACACTCCATGAAAGTTTTTCCATGGAGCTGGGCCTTGTTGCTGCTTTTCCAAAGTAGCAGGATCAGAGGTGCAATGACACCAGAAAACTTTGGGCATGCTGAAATTTCAGGGCTAAGTAGTGTAGCAGTTTCTGGTGACTTCTGGTGGTCACCAAGACAACAGGCTGCTGATGGTGTTGTAGTGCCTTTGTCACCTCCATTTCTGCTCCCATCACAATGTCACTTTTGCTGTAGCCAGCACTGGCTGGCATTTATCACCATGACCCTTTGGTTTCTCATAGCAGCTCTCGATGCTAGAAAAAAAAAGCTGAGAGAAACTGTTCTAGCTAAGGAAAAAAGGGAAATGTTCCAGAGTCTTCTTACTACACATGTGTGTGTGTATATATATATCTATATGGATGTGTGTATATTAGTTCTCACAGAAGCTTAAGAGGAAAACCGTGGGATCAGCTGGAGTGGAAACTTAGCTATAAAGTCACATGCTTGGTTTCTCATGACCACTGACTCTATGGAAATTGATAGAAAAATTTTGGCAGCCTGATAATGACAGGCAATACACCATAAATGAGGTAGTTTTCTTTAGCAGATCCCGGGGGAGAAATTGTGAAACTAAATTTTGGTAGAGTAATCAAAGAGTACTTTGGGGTTGGGAGCACTGTAAAAGACAATGAATACCCATTTAAAGAAATTCCCATCTTTCATCTTCTCCTTCTGGAAGGTGCCTAAGCCCCACTTTGTGATCTTGCACAGGCAGATCTATTGCAAGTATTTACTCAAATAATAATGTTTTATTTTACTTTGGAAAATCTGTGCAAATCCCGGGACCTCTAGCTCTACAATCACTGGCAGTTGAATTAAACATCTGAATCCCTCGGGACCCAGCTAAAGCAGTCTTATGCTGCAGCCATGAGAGGAGCAGCTGGAATGCAGTCAGCCAGAGGTTGTGTGCAAGTGTGAGAGCAGAAATTGGCCCATGGCTTCTGGAAATGTCTGTAGTCTCCATCAGCTGAGCATTCCTTTCCTCGGCAGCTAATTTGTGGGACATGCCTTCCCCATTCCCTGCGTGCGAGATGAGCCTTAGCAACCGCTGCTGGGAAAATGTGAAACTGGGCAAATCGTTATTTCCTCAGCCTTGAGAACTTCTTATAACTTGGGTTTGGCTTTTTTTTTTTTCTTTTTTTCCACCCCATTCCCAGTGTCTCCTCCAACTGAGCTGACTGTGACCAACGTGACGGATAAAACTGTCAATCTGGAGTGGAAGCACGAGAACCTTGTCAACCAGTACCTCGTCACCTATGTCCCCACCAGCAGTGGGGGCTTGGACATGAATTTCACTGTGCCAGGAAACCACACAGCTGCCACCATCCATGAGCTGGAGCCGGGCGTGGAGTACTTTATCCGTGTCTTTGCAATCCTCAAAAACAAGAAGAGTATTCCAGTCAGCGCCAGGGTGGCCACATGTGAGTTTAATATTCCCTGTGTTCATCCTTTTGTCTGCTCCTTTTGGATCCCTTTTTTGGGGTGTTGCTTATTTTGTATTTTCTATTTTCATTTTGTATGTGTTGACTTGCATCCCTTTTTTGGGGGATATTTATTCTGCATTTTCTATTTTCAGTTCAGATGTATTGATTTACATTTCTTTTTTGGGATATTATTTCTTTTGTATTTTCTACTTTCAATTCAAATGTCAGCCTGGAAAAAAATAGACTTCTGCACTTCCATTTTCTACTTTTTTCCAGCACCAGGGACTGTGTTAAAAGCAGAGTTCACAAGCTCTTCTGCTCACAATGTCTCCCAATATGGGGTCTTTGTGAATTAAGAACCTTGGTTTCTTTATTAAAATGCACATTTCTTTCTTATAATGTGCATTTCTTCATTATAAAGTTTATTTTAAAAATTCTGGTAATTCTTCCTGAGAAAAAAGTAAAAAATGTAGCAGCATGTAAAAGAGCAATATAAAATCACTTGAATTCAAACCATTTTGGCTAAAATGGAGGTTATATTTGTTTTGCAAGTTTGCTGTGTTTTACTACATCTTAGCTCTTATCTGCCTGTCTGTCCCTCTCTTGTTTGTCTTCCTTTTTGTTTTGTCCACATCATTGTCATATCTAAACATCCCAACATCAAAAGATGCTCTTTGGCTTCTGTCACTGAGCTCATTTCTGGAGATCTGGGGCAGGATTCAGCTCTCCTGACTTCCAAAGTCAACACCAGGCTTCTTTCAAGAGAGCACAAAAAGGAAATTTCAAGGGTAAAATTAATTTTATTCTAAGGTGACATCTAAACCAGCTCAGGAAAGTCTCTCCAAAGTGACAGTAATTGGATCTGAGGAGAGTTTAACCACCTCAGCTGCAAATCCCGACCTGGCAGATATTTCTAGAGGTGGAAAGATGCCCCACTCCAGTGCCCTATTTATGGGAATTTGCAGCTCATGTGAGAATATCCCTTTCTTCTGCCACAGATCTGCCTGCACCAGAAGGTCTGAGATTCAAATCTGTCCGGGAAACATCCGTCCAGGTGGAGTGGGACCCTGTGAACTTCTCTTTTGATGGCTGGGAGCTGGTTTTCCATAATATGGTGAGGAGGCACTTTCAAGTATAGAGTGAATAATCCTGGACTTTTATGTGTGTACTCACTGCCTGTCCCATGTGTTCCAGAAAAAGGATGATAATGGTGACATAACCAGCAGCTTGAAAAGGCCAGAGACATCCTACATGCAGCCAGGTTTGGCACCTGGGCAACAGTACAATGTGTCCATCCATATAGTGAAGAACAACACTAGAGGACCAGGACTGTCCAAAGTCATCACCACAAGTAAGCACAACCTGTGTTTGGTCTGGTTTTAGTTGGCCACCAGCAAAACATCTGCTGTTTGGGGGTTTTTAAACAAGAAAAAGTCAAGTTCTACACTGGGAGTTAATAGAGGGCAGAAAGGAAATAGTGGAGTTGCCAATGAATACATGAGGAAAAAATAATTCCTCTCCACATTACCTGTTTGAAGCAGAAAGGAAATTTATGTCCAGCCAGAAAGTAGCAGGCAGTATGCACTTTTATTCCTTTTTCAAGACATACATCAGCAGGAACCAGAATTTCTCACTAGAATTTGTTTCACCCTGGTGATATTTGCATGAAGGGTGTGTGAAGGTGGGGAAGCTCTCAGGGTTCCTGCTTGTCTTTCTTCTGGCAGCTTCTGATTTGAAGGAGTTTTGATGGATTTGCTTCTGATGGATTCATTCCATTTGGAGTCTAAAACTGTGGGAACCAAAGGAAGGGTGTAAATGAGGATACTAATTTTAAATCTGTTCCGAATCACCAGTGAAAGGCATAAGGGAATATGGGTATTTTTCATGGCAAGATTTCTTTTAAGAGCCCCTTTTCCCCTCTCTTTTGCTTGGTAACAGAGCTTGATGCCCCCAGCCAGGTGGAGGCCAAGGACGTCACCGACACCACGGCTCTCATCACGTGGTCCAAACCCTTGGCTGAAGTTGAAACTGTAGAGCTCATTTATGGCCCCAAGGACACTCCAGGGGACAGGACCAGCATTGGCCTCTCTGAAGATGAGAACCAATATTCCATCGGCAACCTGAGGCCACACACAGAGTACGAGGTGACGCTCGTGTCCCGCCGAGGGGACATGGAAAGTGACCCTGTGAAGGAAGTCTTTGTCACAGGTGAGGGGCTGGGAAGGTGTAGCCCTGGTTTCAGGTGTAGCCTGAGGTGTTTTGGTTTTCTGAAATGGTTTTCCCAGGGAATTTTCTGTAAACAGGAGAAATGTTTTTGTAACTGTAACTTTGTTATTCATTCCTTTCCCTAGGAGGGACTTCTTCTTGATATCCCTCTGGTCTGACCAATGTGATTGAAGAGGTTTTGCCTTTGTTTCACCAATCAAATTGGTCTGTGTAGAATAGTATAAAAGGGAGACACATCCCAAAAATAGAGGAATCATTTTTCAGCCTTCTGAATCTTGGAGTCCGTGTTGTTGTGGTGTAAAACAGCGTCAGGAAGGTGCCACAGGGACCTCCCATCCTCCTGTGCTGTTTGTGTCTTGTTGCTGGAGTTGGCAGTTACTGATCAACACCAAATCAGCCCAATTTTAGAGGTACACAAAAGTAAAGAACAATTTCCTGTGCCTTTCATGCCTTGTTGGCTCACCAAAATATTTATCCCCCCCCCGCCCCCCACAAGAATCTAAATGCATTTTAAAATTGGGAATTAGGTTATTGTGTCTCTTACCCTAAATCCCTATTCAAAAAGCAAATTCCTCTGGATGATTTGTCTGTCTGATGAGCTAAATATCTTCCATAGCTCCTATTCCATCTTATTTCTTTTGCCTAATTAGTTTAGAAGCCGAGAACTGTTTTTTTTCTTCTTCAGTTCTGCAAATATTTCCTGCCCTTCTTTTATAAATTTACTGTGCTCGTTAGTGATTCTGGGCATGTTTTTGGAAAGTGTGGGTCCTTTAGCAGGTTATCAAGGCTTGATGCATTAAGAGAGCTGTGAATTACATCCCTTTTCATCCTAAAATACAGTTGTTATTTTGGAGCAGGATTTGAGGCTACTGTAGGTGTGAAAAATGAAAGCTCCTTGAATTTCTCCATAATATTCACTTTTTTTTGAGACTTAGAGTTCTTTCCAGCCATGAATGCAAGCTGTTACTGAACAGAAATTCAAGAGATGACCAGTTCTTTTTCTTTTTTCCTTTTGAAAGCTGAGTTATTTCTAAAGGAAGGCAGTATTTTCATCCAAATATGTTTTTCCACAAATCTATTTTTGCAATAAAAGCTAATTATCAAAAGTGAAAATGTTAATTTTGTCTCAGGAGACAGAAGTTAAATTTCTTGAACTGAAGCTGGTAAACTCTGCTTTTCATGCTGGAAGAACTCTGGTTTTTGCAGTTAAGACATAACAGAATCATGTGAGACGAAACTTTATGGGTCATTTCACCTTCTGAAAAGCGCTGTCACAAGAGACTGCCGTCAGAAGAGAAATATTCCTAATTATTTATTTATTGCTTGGTTGATTCCAGACCTGGATGCTCCCAGGAACCTGAAGAAGGTGTCCCAGACTGACAGCAGCATCACCCTGGAGTGGAAGAACAGCCACGCCAATGTCGATAATTACAGAATTAAGTTTGCCCCCATCTCTGGTGGGGACCACGTGGAGATCACAGTGCCCAAGGGCAGCCAGGCCACAACCAGAGCTACCCTCACAGGTAGGGGGACGGAGAGATTGTCACTAATGTCACATTGTTTTTGTCACCCCAGGGCACAGGACATGGAGAAACAATGTCCTTGTGGTACATTAGAGGGACTAATAAATCTTGAGCGATCTCAAGCACTTTTTTTGTTTGTTTTTTGGACAAGAGGTTTCAAATTTGAAGTTAGATGTTAGGAAGGAATTGTTCCCTGTGAGGGTGGGCAGGCCCTGGCACAGGGTGCCCAGAGCAGCTGTGTCTGCCCCTGGATCCCTGGCAGTGCCCAAGGCCAGGCTGGAAAGGATTTGGATCACCCTGGGATGGTGGAAGTTGTCCCTGCCCATGGCAGGGCATGGAATGGGATGATCTTTAATGTCCCTTCCAACTCAAACTATTCCATGACTGTATGATTATGAGTAGACCAAATTGAATTAAAAGTCATGTGAAATGGATTTACACACCTGCAGGTGGATGACCAGCCAGCAGAAGGCATCTAATCATTTCACTTCCACGTGCATCCCTGAATCCAATGAGCCAGTTCCCCTAATTCTAAGCAGCTTTGTGTAAATGGCTTCTCATCCTGAGCTCAAAAGGCATTTTCATGGGCTGGAGTAGGATTCACTGGTGCCAGTCTGCAGTTTGTCAGCTGGAAGGTCAACAGAAACCTCAATTCTCTGCATGGGGGAAAACAGATCTCTTCCTTTGCATCCATTTAGCCTTCCTTATTCCAACAAATGCCTGCAGGTGTATTCCATGGACAGGAACTCATATTTCTTCTCCTCATCTCATAGGTTTGAGGCCTGGAACTGAATATGGCATTGGAGTGACAGCAGTGAGGAACGACAGGGAAAGTGCTCCTGCTACCATCAATGCTGGCACTGGTGAGTGTCCTGACCCCATTTGAGCTCTGGAGGAGGCAGCAACTCAGCTGGAGCCACTCTTTTATTTCTAGCAGATTCTGGAAGAGATATTTTAGAAAGTTCTTGATTTCATTTTGCTACATTTCCCCCCAAGGAAATGAAAAAATTTCCCACAAAGGCCATGACCTCTGAATCTGATTCCTTTTTCCTGTTTCTCTTAATGTTGTGGGAGTTTCATCTCCAGGTGAGCTCCTTAATGATAATCATGCTTACACTGATCACTCTGGCCATCCTCTCTCTGTGAGGGTTTCTGGCAGGGATGGTGGTGCCCAAAATGTTGATGTGACCAAGAGCAGTTGCAGTACTCCTGACTGACCTTCCAACCCAGAGCTTTTCACATGATTCCCCCTTTTCCCAGGTGAATTATCTGAAGGCTTCACTTCTGCCTTTCAAGTGTAAGTGGGGGAAATTTGTTCTGGTTTTGTCTGTAAAGGAGAACATCGCCGTCCTCTACCCATTTCAAAAGGTCCCAAGGGTGGGCACACCCTGAGCCAGACCACCAGTGGAGATGTTCTATCTTACAATTCAGGGTGGCTCATGTAACGACACATAGAACTCTAGTTTTTTCAGAGGGCTTATAGCAAAGTTTATTGCAAGACAAATTCCTTTTATACAGTGTTTGGGTACAATGAATAGGATTGGTCCTTTAGGGCACCACCTTTTTGTAAACATCTCTACCAGTAAACAAGTTGGGAAAACACCAGGTGTCAGGAGGAGGATCTCTACAAGGATTGTTTTGGGTTCCTCCTTATGATTTCCCAGGCCAGAATGAGAGAGTGTAGCCCTGGTTCTGTGCCTGAGATGTTTTGGTTTTCTGAAATACTTTTCCCAGGGAATTTTCTGTAAACAAGAGAAATGTTTTTGTAACTGTACCTATGTTATTCATTCCTTTTCCCTAGGAGGGACTTCTTCTTGATGTCCCTCTGATCTGACCAATGTGAGTAAAGAGGTTTGTCTTCTTCAAATTGGTCTGTGTAGAATAGGATAAAAGGGAGAAACATCCCAAAAATAGAGGAGTCATTTTCAGCCTTCTGAATCTTGAAGTCTGTCATTGTGTTGTTGTGGTGTAAAACAGTGTCAAGAGAGTTCTGCCCTTGGCTTTCCCACAGGCTTCAGGGCAGCCTAATGTTCCATGTTGTGACCAAAATGTTCCCCTAGAGATGCCTGAAAAACTATCTCAGGCTGTCACAAGAGGACACGAAAAGAACCACACTCACCTGTCAGGATGTGAGATGAGAAAGAAGGGCAGTTTATTTCGGGATCTCGACTTACGTAGTCTTTGGAATTTGGTCAAGGATTGGGGGACAAGTGTAACACCTCTCTGACCCCAGTGGTCAACTCAGAAGTCCATCAATTTGTCCTTCCCTCGCAAGGAATGCATGTTCACAAAATATCAGTCTTTGTTTTTGTTACAATTTGTGAGAACTCTCCAGTCCAAGAATAAAAACATCAGAAAGGCTGAAAAATCAGGGCGACGCAGGGCTGCACGGAGCCACCTCAACTTTGCTTTTGTCTCACCCTGCAGATCTTGACAACCCCAAGGAGCTGGAGGTCAGCGAGCCCACGGAGACCACGCTGTCCCTGCGCTGGAGGAGGCCGGTGGCCAAGTTCGACCGCTACCGCCTGGTGTACACCGGGCCCGGGGGCAAGAGGGGCGAGGTGGAGATCCCTGTGGACAGCACCTCCTTCCTGCTGAGGGGGCTGGACCCAGGCACCGAGTACACCATCAGCCTGCAGGCAGAGAAGGGCAGGCACAAGAGCAAACCCACCACCGTCAAGGGTTCCACAGGTGAGTGACGGCTTCTGGTGGTCGCAGGGTGAGGACTTCACCTGAATTTCTAATCCATACCTGGGGAACCTCCTGCAGAGCAGACAGCTCTGCCAGCAGGAAAGAGGGAAGGATAGCTCTGTATTTCCTTCCCTGCTGTGTTCACCTCCATGTTCCCAATGATTTCTTGCTCATCCTTCGAGAGGCATCACAAAGAACTCATCCACTGGTCCTGCATGGAAGGTAGGGCTCATTCTTTGTTTTAGGCCAGGCTGGGTATTTTTGTACATCATATCTTCTAATATATTTTGATTTCTACAGGCAAAAAAACTAAGAGGAAGAGCAACCAGAATGTGTTTAATATTGTTTGTTCCTGCCTAATTGATTCTCTTCACAGCAGTCCCTCTTCTTTCAGCAGGACCAGTGGGGATGTGATGTTGCCCTGTTTCAGTTTTCTCATCCAAAAGTGGGAAATACTCCTGCCCCAATCTGGTTCCAGCTACCATTTCCACTGGGTACTGTGACTTGTATTTGTCTGTTTCTGCCATTTCTGTTTGTGCCATCCACTCCCTCTGACCACTGTCAGTGACTTACTGAACAAGGTTTTATCCTCTGTGAAACATCTCGAGCCAAAGTTTGTTGCATAGAGAGTTATATCTCAGTATAGAACACAAATAAGTCCTGAATCTTTAGGTTTCTCAGCTTAAACCCTGTGAGGCAAAGCCTTAACTGCTCTAAGCAAGCAGAGATGGTGAAATCAGAGTCAGCTGGGCAACAGTTACTTTCCTTAGCAGATGCCAAGGTGTTTATCCTTTTCTCCCCGAAGATCACTTGTGATGTGAGCACATGACAGACATTGTGGATTTTACAAATTAATAATTACACAGCTTAAATGATCAAAGCTGGGCTCATATTCCCTGACAGTGTCCACACCAGCACAACCTCTGAATGCTTTATAGAGACAGCAATCCATCAGAGACTTACACAGTCTGGAAACCATCAGCCCTGAATGAGTTGTTTGATGCCGAAGTCAGGCCTGTGTCCAGTGCAGGGAAAAACTGGGAAGTCCTGAGGCACATATAGAAAAAAGGAAGCTGTAGGTTTGGGTGGCAGGAGTGAGCAGGCTTCAATTTTCCAACTTTCTCTTGGAAAAGCTCTCCTCTCAGTTGGAAGACTGAGAGGTTTCAAGGAAGCCTGCAGAGATGGTGAAGAGGCACCAACAATGTGCTGTGGAATCTCACAGCCTGGTCTTTGCAGCACTGGCTCCCAAAGCTTCACAAGGTGAATTCTTTCTCCTGGTTTGCCTTTTAATTTCTTTTTTTCTTTAGAACTACCTTCATCTGGCCACTGTATTTGTTTTATGTCTTTGCTCTGAGCAGCAGTAAACAAAGAGGGCTCTGCAGTGGGCTCCTGGGAGCAGCAGTTGACATAACCTGGCTCTGTGACCTTTCCCCTGCATAGGAATGGACAAATCCAAACAAGAGCACAGGCAGCAGAAATTCTCTGGAAGCCTGGGCAGTACAAGACAAGTGGTCTCTCTTCAGTTTGCTTTTCCATCTATGCTCAAGACACTCCTCTATCTGTTCCAGCTCTTGGGAGGTCCCAAGTGCTCAGGCTAAAGCCAAACAATCTTGTTTTGCCCTCTCTAGCAGAGGCAAGCTGAAACATTCAGAGCTCAGGAACCTCTAGCAAAGGACGCATCACAAAATCTTCCACAGTACAGGATGGAAGTTACTGTTGCTTCTGTCTCTTCACAGGAGGAAGTGCAGCTCAAGTGGCAAAGTCTTTTTTAGCTGATCTCCCTGATCCTGCACTCAAGGGATGGCAAAGATTACAGAGTGACGTTTGCTAAATTTTGCTGAAAAGGCAAGACAGAATATTTCATATTTCCATTTGCTTGTTTGTCTCCTGTGGCTCCATGTGGTGTAACCCTAATGCAAGCATTGAGTCCTGACCCAGAGGAGCTCCCTGAAATGAGTATTTTTGTTCCAGAGGGTTCAGGAATGCAGGAGAATTCCACGAGGGACCTTGTGGTCCTGAGGGGCACAGACCACACAGCTTTAGGGTCTAGTGGTGTGTGAATACAGGAGCCTGCAGCAGTTTTGGGCTGGAGTACGTGGCAGTGTCACAGCAGAGCCCTTCCTGCCCAGAGAACCCCTGGGAGCTGGGATTGACAGCCTCCAAACCAACACTTCCAATAAAATCAAGGGGTGTGGATTGGCTGGAGAGCAGCACTCTGCTCCTCTGGGAGCTGTGGCTACAACAGGAAACTCCTTTCTGCTATCAGTGAAGGTATCACAAGGGTCCCACATGGCTTTGCATGAAGGTTTGACTCAGAAATTAAAGAAAATGAGCCATTTTACTCTTTGGAGGGGCCTTGCCTTGAGCATGTCCCCTCAGATCAGCTGCTCATCTGCAGGGTGAGCACGTAGCATATCTGTAACTCAGACTGCAGCTTTGTTCTCTCCTGCTCTGCTCCTGGAAGCCTGCCTGCAGAGCACAATGTGGGGCCTGGAGCAGGATGGATGGCAATGCATCAGCCATGAGAGGCCTGGGGAGATAAATGAGTGAGCATCAGAGAAACCAAGAGCCAAGCTCAAATTCCTCTGCTGAAGGACCCAGATTGGGCAGCAACTGTTGATGAATCGTGGATGTGATCCTGTCTTGCCTCTGGAAGTGAGTTTGTACAGCAGAGCATGGCTTGCAGAAGTAACTTTTCTGTTCTGCTGACTGTTTTTCAGAAGATTTATGCTGTTTACCAGAGGCCCTTGTCCATGTTGTGCGTCAGCCCCTCTTCCTCTCCTGGCTTCTCCAAGGCTCAGATTTCGCCACCATTTTTATACAAACTCAAAGAAGCATCAGCAAGAATGATTAGGTGAGGCAGCTCCATGGGAAAGTGCAGTGCTGACCACTGGGAAGATAAATTTGCCAGGGAAGGTTGTCCATTTGTTCAGCTGAATCCTCTTTGGGGAGCACTTGAGTTCAGGATGAGCATTTTTAGTGGTAGCTGCTCCAGTATTTCTGGCTTGTGATGTGCTGCAGTGGTTTCTTCATGAAATTCAGAGGTGCACAGGCACTGCAAGCCCACCTTAACCTGCTGATTTAGGTTTAGCCACAGGGGACTGAAAAGAAAACCTTGCTGGGTCATCATGTCTCACATGAGAGACTGGGAAAGATTGGCTGAGAGCCCCTCTTGGGGAATAATATAAAATCCCAGATTCAGAAGCAAGGAGTAACACAGGATACTGCTTGCTCTATTCCAGGAAGCTGAGGAAATGTCCTGGCAGCACATGAGCATCCTTTTTAGTAAAGTCACCAGAGAAACATTCCAGTGGAATTCCTCAAAAGGCCAACACCACACCACAGACAGATTCAGGCCAGGCTCAGCCTGGAGATTTTATCAAGAGATATTGAGCTATTTCCTAAGCTGACAGTAAGAAGTATTCCAGCCTGGGAAGGAGTGTATGCTTCTTATCCATCAAGTTTCCCGTTCACACAGCTTTCATCTCTGTTCATTCATGTCACCACTGAATCATTCTCTGGCTGTCACCCACCCACCTAAAGCTCCAAGAACTCTCTTTTTT
Organism: Argya squamiceps; assembly: GCA_037834095.1. NCBI lineage: Eukaryota > Metazoa > Chordata > Aves > Passeriformes > Leiothrichidae > Argya > Argya squamiceps. The sequence continues at coordinate 7,427,434 of JBBMKD010000049.1, forward strand.
CCCTGCCCATCTATTCCCCTTGTATTTTTGAACTTTTTATCTTCAGTTTCCAGTTCAGGGTTGAGTTTTTCAGGGAACCATCCAGGCACGGAGCTGTCCCTGTGGGATGACCTGCTTCTCTGTCCTCCCCTCTGGGCTGCCCACTCTTGTTCTCAGCAGAAACCCTCCCAGTAAAGCCCAACCACCTCTGTGTCTGTTAACTGGACAGATTTTAGACTAAACAAGTCCCAGTGCTCCTGATGCCATCATTTCTTACCTGTTCCCAGAGTAGGAAAGTCCTGCTTGGCACATGCTGAGGCACAAGCAGCCTGGAGTTGCAGGAGGGTTCCAAACCTTCCTGCTTTGTTCCACGAGCTCAGCAGCCCTGGAGCAGTCAGAGGACAGTGCTGACAGTGGTTTACTGGGGAAGTGGGGATGATGGCAGTGGTGACCATTGTAGCTGTGCTGGTGTGATGGAAACATGAGAAACATGTATCTCCAGACACAGACAGGGCTTGTTCAGGTCATGGCTGGGCTGGTTTAAAGGCAGCTATCGTCTAAATCAAGAATATCAGTGACATATTTAAATATAAATATATATATTATATATAAATATAAATCACTCGTTGCCTTACAGGCTTCTCTCCTTCCTGGAGGTGAGCAGAAAACAATGTTTTCACACCTGTACTTGACCTGAGAGTGTATTTACAAGATAACATTTCTGCATCTCTTTGAAAACATTTCTAATTGAATTTTGTTCCCCTGAAAATGTATTTCTTTGTGATGGATGTGTGAATTTGGGGACATGTAATGAATCCTGAGTGCATCTTTGTGCTGAGCTGATGGATGGTGCTCCATGACTTGCTCTCTCTTAATTGAATGCAAGTGGAGCATGAAAGCAAGGAAGTCACTGAGGTGTGAAATGATGTGGGTTCCCACTAATGAGGAGATAATTCTGCATGTCAGAGAAATCCCCTGCCTGGGGCCTTTGTGGCTAGGATCAGAAACATGTTCCCTGTGATCTCCACAGCTCTCAGATTTCCAGAATCTGACTGTTCTGCAGGATATATGCACACATCATTTGGCATGTTGAAAGGCAGGGCTTTCCTCTTTCAATTCCTTGAGATCTCCTATAAGAAATATTTGTTAAGTTCTTTCTATCCTAGCTTTTAGGCAAGAAATGTGTGTCCCCTCCACTTTTTTCTGCATGTATCACAATGGAGAACTCCTCCAAGCCTGTTTTTGGTAGGATATGAGGAGCCTTAGCATGTTTCTTCTGTCATTTCTCAGCCTGGGTTTGGATGTGTTTGTGATTTTTGGCACAAATTCCCCTCACAGTTTGTATTAGGAGCATTCACTGATGGGTGTAGGAAAGACAAAAGGCATGTTTGGATGCTTGGGGCTCCAATATGATGTAACTGAGCAAAGTTCTTTGGAGGTAACCAAAGAGAAGTGATTTCCATCAGCTGAGGATGTGCCAGCTCCCTGCTGGAGGCATTCCAGCTCATTTCTGTGTTTGCTGGTGGCTGCTCTGGATCTGCTGCTCGGGGCGGCTCTGTGAGAACCAGGGTGTGTGTGCTGATGCTCCCTGTGCTCGAGGCCTGGATTCAGCCTCCAGCACCACGAGAACTCCTCAGTTTGCTTTATTTTCAGAGCTCCCAATGCACAGCACACAGAGTGTGTTGGAGCAGGGGTTAGCTGTTGTTTTGGGGTTTTTATCAGGAAATTTTAACTCACAGTTTCACCTCTGTTTAGCACTTCTGGCCACCACACCTGGAGAATCAATCGGTGAAACACCATTTGATCCTCCCAGCTCTCTAACATCCCCCAGCCCTGATCCTCCTGCTCTGCCCTTACTGCCCTCTCACCTTCCCAGCTCAGAAGCCACTGGGGCTCTTTGTGACCTTAACATTACCCATTAAAATTATTTCCAGTGTTTTCACCCTGTCCTGGGCAGCACAGGATGAGGTATTTGATCAGTTTCCTTATCACTCTGAAAGGCCTGTGCATTTAAAACAGAACACAGGAAATATTTTTGCTGGGAAATCTTCGAGAAACAGAAATTCCCAATCTCCCAGCTGGCACACAATTCCAGATTAACCTCTGTGGAGGTACTCAAAGCTCTCTGGGTCCCTGGAAGCTCTAGCTGCTACAGGTATTTCCCATGGATTCACAGCTTTGTGTTCCTTTTCTGCTTCAAAATACAGAACTTCATTCCCATATGGATTTTAAGCTTTGTGAGTGATGCTTTTCCACTTGGTTGGTTTATTCTTCCTTTTGCATGGGATGAAACTCTTACAGCTGTGGAATGAGAGCCTTGGGTGGTGCAGGACAATGCCCCATGCAGTTTTGAAGGTGATGCAGCATCAAATCTCTCTTTTCAAATCGCATGCACAATAAGATGTTGATGCATCTGCTGCTGATAAGGAATGTGGGAACAGAGAGATGCTGCAGGTGCTTGTCTTGACTGTGCTTAAACACAGGAGGGGTTTGCAGCATTAGCATGGAAGTGCTGATGTCAGAGAAAAAACAAGATTGTGACACATTGGGGGTTCAGCTTTCCAAAAACTCCCACCTCTTACCCCTATTCCATGAATTTCATGGGGTGACAGGGCTGAGTTCAACAATGACCAAAGGATCATTAACAAGAGTGATCAGTATGAGCTCAGATCTGGAGAATAAGGACTGTACTTGTCCATCCCTCAAAACCAAATTCCCAACATGAGCTAAACTATTTATGCAGAGACACAAAGATGACTTCACAGAGCCAGAGCAGTCTCACCTCGCCATGGTGTGTTCTCTCTGTTTTGTTTTGTTTTTTATGAAATAAGAAGCACCATCCCTTGGTCTTTAGCATGACACTGTGATGGCTTTGCCATCTGTGTTGAACTGAGGATTTTGGAGGTCCCCAACAATCCTGTTTGGTGCACGATTCCACAGGAGAGTCCCTTGGTCCCTGGAGAGCATGAGAGGGTTGTTTGCTTTTCTGTCTTGGACATGCATGAAAAAACAAACAGCAGGAAAAGGGGCTCCTCATCTTGGAGGAGAATGAAACTGATCATTTTCACAGAAATCAGAATTGCTTTTAACCTGTGATGGTTCCTGCATTACTTATATGTTTTGTTATAACAAAGCTTCTATTTAAAAGATTTACCATTACTGTAATTTCAGTTTTGTTTTCATTTTAAGGAAATGTATTTGTTTTATTTGTTTCTGTTGCCACCAACAGATTGGCATCTCTGATACAACCAGTTCCCTTTCTGTCCAGCTTTCTCTCTTCCAGATAACAATCTTATTTTGACAGAATTCATATTTTACCTCATGAATCTGCTTTCTGTTCCTGATAAGGGAAGACAACTCTGGATTAATGCATTTCTTTTATTGTTGTTGAACATCGTCATCATGTCATAAACAATCTCTTTCCTTCTAACAGGATGGGATAAGCTCAGCAGAGCTTGTGTTCCTGAATAGAAACAATTTAATGATTGGTTAATGAATTTTTCTGAAGATCGTTATGATCTATGAGTGCTCAACCTCTGAAAATCCAGCCCCAGCTGCCTGCCCAAGGCTTTGAGCAGCCATGCAATAATCACTCTGGTTTTACAGGGAGAAACTTTCTGTGAGGGTTGCTGCTGAGTCTAAATTTCATTTATTCCAGGGCCCCTTTCACTTCAGTATTACAATATGCATGAAGATGAAGTTTACAGTTGACAAATCAGATCCATTTCCCTTCATGCAGCCTCTCTTACGAATTCTCAGTCGTGCAGAATGGGATTATCCAGAGACACTCTGTTCTTACTGTAACACTGATGTGGCAGCAATTCAAATAAATCAGAAGGGTGCTAGAAAATCATCAGGGGCCACAGGTCAGTCAGAGAGCACACAGGAGTTTCCAGGTGGAAAAATCAGGCAGTGCACTCTCATTTTCCCATCTGACTGCTAATGTTAAGGAATCAGTTTTATCTCCTTTGTAAGAAAGAACTTTCCATTCTTGCTGTGCAAATGACCTCAACTTTCAGATTTAACAGCATCAGAGTTACCTCTGATGGCTCCCAACTTCCCCTGTGGGGGTTTGCCAGAATGTTAATTCCTGTGAATGAACATTCTGATTTTAGATTAATATCAGTAACCCTGAAAGTCCTGTCTCCACCCACAGGAAGGTTTTGTGGGTAGAATAATGTGCTAAAAGAAGACAATTCCATTAAAGACATGGAGACAAGGAGGCATTTTCTTCTTGTTTATTGTTTTGTATTAGAAATAGTTTGGAAGCATAAGCAGCATCCTTCATGTGGGTGCAATTAAAAGCTTAAATATGTGAATCCTGACTACTCCAAACCCTTTGCTACCCTTACAACACATTTACTTCAGAATAATAAACACTGAATAAAGTTGTTATAGTAATACCTACTTATCTCACAGGGAGTTGTAATTAATGTTGACAAAACACTCACAGCTGTAAGATTCCCCATGAGCTGCTGTCTGTGAGCAGCCTCTAAATATTTATTAATTATTACAGTCCTCCTCTCACTGTTCTGTGCTGCCTTGTCTCCAAAGTGACTTTATTGAGGTTATCTGAGGCAGCTGATGATGCAAATATGTGGAGGGGAGGCATCGCTGTGGCCCTGATTAGATGTGAAATTCATTAATATAGAACCTCATTAAACAATCCGACATCAGCAGCACTCTGCAACCCAAGTAACAGACTGACTCTCATTCCTTATGCAGAGGAGGAACCTGAGCTGGGGGAGCTGTCAGTCTCCAAGGCTGGCTGGGATGGTTTCCAGCTCACCTGGACAGCAGCAGACGGGGCCTATGAGCACTTTGTCATTCAGGTGCAGGAGTCTGGCAGCCCCGAAGAGCCCCGCAACGTCACAGTGCCGGGGACACTGAGCTCTGTCAATGTCACCGGCCTCAAGGCCAGCACTCCTTACACCGTCACCCTGCAGGGGGTCACCCGGGGCTACAGGACCAGCCCCCTTTCTCTTGAGACCACCACAGGTATCTCTCCTGTAGCCCCGTGTTCTCTCTGACAGGGATGTGAGCCGCAGCTCTTGGGAGTGCTGGGCGAATCCTGCTCATCCCTGAGCTCATGAAAGCTTGGCTGAACATCCCTGCCATGGAAATGCCTCGTGGTCAGGCTTTCCAGAGCTTCAGTGCCCTGGTGCAGCCCTCCCCTCCCTGCTTTATCCAACCCCTGCCTCAGAATAACTTTTTTGTTGTTCCCTTTCCTCACCTACCTGGCTGACACTAACAGCAAAACCCAGCTGGATGTTGTACCTGCTTGGGAAAGGCCAGGTTGCCTGGTAAAATTATAAAAATCTTTCATTTATTAGACCAGATAATGAAAGCCTGAGAGTGTGGTCAGATTCTACCCTTCAGAAGCTGCCTCTGAAATTCTACTGTAACTTCTGTGTGAATTCAGAGTCAGTGTGGTAAAGGTGCGTGTACCTGACTCAGGGCAAGAAGAAACACTTTCTGTATGTTCACATATAGGAAAGGACACAAATTAATTCCTCATAAGACTAATAAAATACATTCAGCCATCTAAGATCATTAAACAGTCTGATTGGTCTGAAAAAGATACAATGCAAAAGATCAAATTCAGCAGAACCACCCTGGCATAAAACTGGCCTGAAGGGAGGCAGGTGAGCTCTGTGCTATCAGGAGCTTGCATGAAACCCATCTAGGGCCCCAAAATCATTTTCTGGCTGATCATGTGAAAGACAATAGTTTGAAATAAGAGCTTATCACAGGCTTTGACCATGAGAGATAAATGTGTATTTACACATCTGCTGTGTGGCTCTCTGATCCTCCAGTGTTATGATAACTGTAATGAGCAGTGTGAATTAATTGGCACTAAAGGGGCACCAGTGGCCTTTCCTTCAGATAATTCCTCTTGGACAATTTCTGCTGCCTCTGGGCTCCCCTGCAGCCCTTTGCAACCTCCTGTCCCTGTGAGACAGCCAGAGCTGGCTCGTGCCAGCTTCTCCCAAGCACACCTTACCCAGCCCAGAAAGGGATGGGAGTACCTGTGAGAACTAACCAGAATTAAAGCATGAAGGGCAGCAGAGCTGGCTCCTTTCTGTAGTGCTTTAAGCAGCCTGACTTGGGCCAGGAATGTGTCTGTTCTGTGTCCCTGTGGGAGTGCTGAGCTTTGAGAGCCCTCACCAGGAGCTGGGAGCAGATGCCCATGGAGAGCAGAGCAATGTGCTGGACAAAGAGACAGGGCAGGAAACACATCATGGGTGTCCTGCCTAAATATGCAATGTGCATATTTAAAGCGGCAGAAGATGCCCTGCTGAGGTTTTCCCTTCCCTTTCTGGGTCAAGCTCAGCACCCAGCTTTTCAAAATCTTCCCTTCTGGAGGCTTCCAATTGTTAAAAATATCTGAACCTTCCTGTAGCACTACAGGGATGTCTGCAGAGAGGAAGAAACCCCCAAGGCATCTCTCCCTGTTTTGCTTTTTGGCTCCAGCTCCAAAATTACAAGCCAGCTTTCATAGACTTAAGCTGAAAGGGAAAGTAGAAGAGTAAACAAAGCACAAGATTTTCCTTTGGATAACGCAACAGCTTTGGTTTTAGCTTCTCCTAAAACTGGAAGCCGTCTTTTCCAAATGTCCCAGGGGCATTCAAAAAAAGTCCTTTTGCATCTGCTTTCATGCTCAGAACTCAAAGACATGGCTGCTCCTGCAGGGAAAGGGAACTAGATGTAGTTTTAAATGTTATTTTAATTTTTATTTTTTCCTTATCTAACATTTTGCGACGCTTTCGTTTGATTTCCTCCCCTTAGTACCTGTCTGCTTGTAGCAAGCTTTTACTCACACCCTGTTCCCTAGCTGGGAGTGCTGCCAGCATGGCAGAGAGGAGCCTCTGAGAGCAGGAGGAGTCGGGGGGGCCCTTCTGACGGGTGTTGTTTCCCTCCCCAGGAGAGCAGCCCGGCGTTGCTGAGCTAACGGTTTCCGACATTACCCCCGAGAGCTTCAACCTCTCCTGGACAGCCTCCAACGGGGACTTCGACCTCTTTACCATTGAAATTATTGATTCTAACAGGTTGCTGGAGCCCATGGAGTTCAACATCTCAGGCAACTCAAGGACTGCTCATATCTCAGGGCTTTCTCCCAGCACTGATTTCATTGTCTACCTCTCCGGGATCTCTCGCGGGTTCCGCACACAGGCGATCAGTGCTGCAGCTACCACAGGTACACAAAGCCTACCTCAGTGCTAACTCTGCTTCTCTGAACTCTTCCTTACAGGTTGTGCCCCCCTCCCCTGCCCTCAGCTGCCCCACCAGCCCACCCATTTCCCAACCCTCTGCTTCTACGCCTTCCGAGGAGGACCAGCTGGGGACAATGTGAGCTGTGCATGTTGAGCCACCATCCCATCCAGCAAAGTCAGGCAGTCACACCGTGCTGGGATTGCATTCACACAATCAGTCTAAGCATTCAGGTTGGGGCAACCTCCGAGGCAGATGAGAAGCAAAGCAAATATCCCAAGAACCAAGCGGGGGACGATTCCTTTCGTTCACTTTTCAACCTGTGTGAAAGAGTAAACAAAACACAAGATTTTCCTTTGGATAAAGCTACAGCTTTGGTTTTAGCTTCTCCTAAAACTGGAAGCTGTCTTTTCCAAATGCCCCAGGGGCATTCAAAAAAATCCTTTTGCATCTGCTTTCATGCTCAGACCTCAAAGACATGGCTGCTCCTGCAGGGAAAGGGAACTAGCCAAGAACCCAGAGAGAAACAATTCCTTTCATTCACCTTTCAACCTGTGTGTGCATCTGTCTCACAGCACAGATTCTCTCAGACACGGTTTCTCTCAGAGAAGCTGATTTCTAAACACAGATTTACCCTGATTTTCCCAAAAGATGTCAGGCACGTTTCAGTCTGTGCCCGCACAATTCTGCAAGGCACATTCACTGCTTGAATTCAGCTTCAATTATTCAGGTTACGTTGGGTGAGAGATTGAAAAGTCCATCTGAATTGATGTCAGAGAATGGAATAGGCAGGCACAGAGTTGTTGGCACGTTGCACTTTTCAAGGTTTTACAGCTGACAGTTTCCCCAGAAAAGACAGGGAAGTCAAATGTTCAGGAAGAGAGTGGGAAGTGAGGACTGGACTACAGAAACAGAACATTGTTATTGTAGGCAGATAATGGCTTACGTTGTGGTCGTTTAACACCTCCACCACATTTTGCCCCTCCAGGAAAAGTTGCCATAGTGATTTGTCACAGGAATGGAGTAATGTGGTCGGTGAAAGCAAGATATCAAATCTCAGCTATCAGATAATATAATATCGGTTTCCAGCAGCAGCAGACTGTGAATATGCTCATTTGATGATGGGTGGCAGGGTCAGGGTGATGGCAGGGGTATGGGGAACACAGGGAAACACAAGGCTGGGTGACCCTTGTGACCTGTGGTCATGCAAATTCAAACGTCTCTATTAATTTATTTTATTGCTTTGGCTTTTAATAACTGTGATACATTTCCATTTGTTTTTCTTCCCGTAGTAGAGGAACTTCTCCTTAGCAAACTCAGTGTATCAAACGCTACCTCAGCCAGCCTGTCACTCACCTGGGAGGCACAGGACAAGGCCTTTGATCATTTTATTCTGGAAGTCAGGAACTCTGACTTCCCCGTGGACTCCCTGGTGCTCACAGTGCTGGGGGACTCCCGGCACTCTGTAGTGACCAACCTCAAAGCTGCCACTAATTACACAGTCCAGCTCCATGGGGTAATTGATGGGCAAGGTGGGCAGACCTTGACAGCCATGGCAACCACAGGTATTTCACTGTTTCACCTTCCAGGTTTGCTTTTTATTCTCCTCTCTCTAGCTGTCCATCGAACTGCTCTAAAACATGGCTCCAACTCATCGTCGTTCCCTTGGGGTGCTATAGGGACACCACCATGAGGGGAGGCTGAAATGCACTGAGGGGGCTTGGAAAAAGATCTGCAGCAGTGGAAAAGGTTGAAAAAGTGCCCCCAGCATTAAGAGAGTCAGCAGTAAACCATGATGGTTTCCTTATATATACACACCTCTCTGCAAGTTCAGTGTATATATAATTATTGCCTTGCTCCAGATGGTTGATGTGTCTCACTCAGCATCCTTGCACTTGATCTTGAATGAAGTTGTTCATCCCACCCTCACTTGCTTTGCTGGGGTGGGAGAGAGGCCCTTCGTGTTGTTCTCAGCCTGGAGAGACACCTGCATGTCAGTTTTGTCCTTGAACCCAAGTGTCTCCCAAGGCATTTGCATCTCTGGTGGGCGTTTCATGCCGCATGTGAAATGACCAGCCCAAACTGCATGGAGTGGTCTGGCCACCTTCTGCTGGTTCTGATATTTTCTCTGCCCAGGATTTTTATGTTCTCAGCACAGAGCAGGGCTCAAAAAACCAAATTCCCCTTTTTCTTGGTGGTCAGCCCACCACTCTGTCCCTTGCCTTGCTCCCTTTGAGTCTCCAGGGCCTGTCTTGTTTCCCTGGGTGTCACCGTGGTGGTGATGGTGATTCCAGGATGGCAGGAGATCACTAAGACTTGCTTGAGGATGTGAGTCCAGCTCATTTTGCATGTAGCATTCCTGGAAATCAGGCTGTCATGACGGGAATGTGCCTGACCACGGATGCAGGTGGCATGTGAAGGAATGTGGCCATGCCAGGATGAGGATGGAAAGGCTCCCTTTGCCCTCCCTGAGCTGCATGTGAGCCTGAGGGCTCAGTTTTCCTGGGTTTTCCACCCAAGCCTGTTTGCCTTGTGGATATTTTCTCATCTCCTTGCCTGTCTTCACGAGCACCATGGTAGCACCTTCCCTGCTGGCCATGAAAGCATCCATGGTCACTGGTTGATAGCATGACATCTGTGACATCTGTGTCCTTAATCGGGGCCACTTCCATTCACCTCTTCCCAGACAACTCCAGAGAAGGAGGAGGATTATTATTTAAAAATCTTGCAATGAGGGATGGGACTAAAAGTTGGAACATCTTGCAGCAGTTCTTGTTTTAGCAAAGAAAAAGATTTCTCTGTTTCACCACTCTCTGTCAGTGGGATGCCTCTCTCTGACTTTTCTCCCAGCATGGATCACTTTTCCATTGGTTTTTTTTTCTGTGTCTCACTGGCTGCATTTCCCAAGGTGTTCTTGCTTCCTACTCAATTGGTAACATAAAAAATAGAAAATCAGCCCAGAGAGCAAATGCAGGATTCTCTGCCCTCTGACTGTGAGGTCGTGTTTGTTCTTTCTCTGGGCTTTAATGAAATTTTAATGAGTTTTGTGCTGAGTGTAAGAAGTGTAAAAGAGAATGGGTAAAGAGTTCTCCCTCTCCTGAAGGACAAGTGTCTCTCCTGGCAGGGCAGAGATGTGAATTTGAATTTCCTCCAGCAGAAAAGGAAAGTCTTTGCTTCTTAAGGAAGTGCCCTGACCACTGAAGAGTCAGGAAGGAGAGCAAAAGCAGTGCTGTGGGTTTATTGTTTATTAGACAATCTCTGATTGTGCCTAATCAGAGGATGAGGAACACCTTATCTGTGGAGTCCAGGGAGGTTTTGGCCTGAGATTAGTGCTGAGATAATCCCTGTTAGGCCTGAAATCCCTCATAAACCTCAGGGTCCAAAAATAGCAGTATCTGCAACTCCAGGCAACAGAAACACCAAACACAACCTGGAGTGTGATTTCAAGGATTCCTGCCTGAATCCTACTTTCTCTATTTTGGAATTGCTGTGGGTCTGTATCCCCAACAAATTCCCAGTGTGGAATTCCTGCAAGCCCACATTTCATTAGGCAAGTTGAGTTTATTTAAGAAAATTTAATGAAAATATATAAACAAATAATAAAAATATGATTAAATATATAAATAAAAAAGTCAGCACTAATTTCAGTGGCTTCTTTCCAAAACCTGAGAAAACAGCTGTTGCAGTGCTGCTTTTAAAAAAATATATTTTTATATTATATTTTATTTTATTTTATTTTATTTTATTTTATTTTATTTTACCTTATTATTTTATTTTTTTTATTTTATTTTTATTTTTGTTTGTTTTAATTTATTCAACCACAGAAAACAAGGTAAAAACATTGTTTTATTAAAACTTTATTTATATTTAAACATTTATCTTATCTTATCTTATCTTATCTTATTTTTTTATTTTATTTTAAGTCATTTTAATTTTATTTTAATTTTATTTTATTTTATTTTGTTTTATTTTATTTTATTTTTATTCAACCACAGCAAAACAAGGTTAAAACATCATTTCTGAGCACCCACACCCCTCCCTCTGCTGATCCCCTCACCCCCCCTGGATTAAAGCTGCCTGTTCACCTGTGTTCCTTTCTCCCCCAGAGGCTGAGCCACAGCTGGGCACGCTCACCCTCACAAACGTTACCCCCGACAGCTTCAACCTGTCCTGGAGCAGCCGAGGCGGGGCCTTTGCCACCTTTGTGATCCAAATCCGGGATTCCCTGGGGGCACAGGAGCCCCGGGAGCTGACGGTGCCGGGGGACACCCGCAGCACGCACATCTCAGGGCTCACAGCTCACACTGCCTATGACATTCACCTCCGGGGCACCACCCAGGCAGGTGTCCCCACTGAGCCCCTCACTGCTTTTGTCACCACAGGTACCTGCTCCGAGCTTTGGGGTCCCCTCTTGGCTCAGGGAAATGTCTGTCCCCCTCCCAGCACATGGAGTGTCTGGCCAGCAGTGATGGGTTTGTTTAAAAACCCGGTGCAAGGAGGGGTCAGAACAGGAATGTTGGCCTTAAGAATTTCCCTGGAGCAGGATTAGTTTAAATGGAGTTGGAGTTAAATTTAAATTAGTTGGAGTTTAAATGGCCAGGCTGGATGGGGCTCTGAGCAAGCTGGGATAGTGGAAGGTGTCCCTGCCCATGGCAGTGTCAGAACTGGATGAGTTTAAGATCTCTTCCAACCCAAATTATTCTGTGATTCCATGAGTCTGTTATTCAGACCCCTCTGGAGCATTTCTCCCACGTCAAATAATCTTTTATATCTCCTGAAGTTCGAGGGAATGTCACTATAGGATGTGACAAGAACGACACACAAAGAGTCAGGTCATCAGGGCAAGAAGAGGGCAGTTTATTTTCTTATTTCGATTTATATAGATTTTGGACAATGACCAGGGATTGGACAACGATGTTGGCACCTCTCCCACTACACTGGTCAAACTAGAAGTCTATCAATTGTCTCTCCTCCACAGAGGAATGTAAATATCATTTTGTTTACCTGGAAATCTGTGAGAAACTCCACTACAAAAATGCAAACATCAGAAGGCTGTAAAAGATCAGGGCAACAAGGGAGAAATTTGGCTGATGCTCAGCAGTTCATCAGACCGGACTGGCTCATGGAATACCTCCTGTCCCAGGATGTTCCCTTCCAGAGACATATCCAAAATGTGAATCTTGGGGAATGCTTGATTAGAAGTAAATAAGATGCAAAAATATCTCTAAAATGAGCACCCAAATGTGTAAATATTAATACATAAGGACTTCCAAATGTAACTCTTCAGGGGGCAAATTTTTATGCCTAATTCTAACAAAATCCATTTCAGCATTTGTGAAATGTCAGAAGCAAACCCCAAGCCCTTTTCAGGAGAAGGTTCTGCCTTTAACTAACGGGTGTTTTTTGGAGTGAGTGGAATTTTGAGTGATTGGAAGATTGGCTGAATCAGCTCCTGAGCCAACAGAGCAAGGCTGGACAAACACTGTGGAGAAGCACAAGCAAAGCCTGGGAATCCAGGATCAAGGGCAGGGCTTAGAGGAGCCACCTGATCCTCCTATTTGACTTGTCAGATTTTGAGTGAGCAGAATACACTGACAATCTTGTGAAACTTTGGCCTTTTTTCTTGCTGTGACTTAGTGGGTAAATTTTGAAGCGTTTTCCACATCTTTTCACTTTGACAAATGTCACGCTGATGTGAAAAAAAGACCCCTCAGTGGAATTTCTTTAAATTGTCAACAGAGCACAGCAGCAGCTGATTTGCACTGGCTGTGACCCTGAGTGATTAATGTTCCTGTTCTGGCCCCTCTGACCCCTCTAAAGCTGGAGATATTCATGTGAAATAGGTGAAGTAGTAAAATACAGGAGTTGTGAGTGCCCAGACTGAGGCTTGTCCCTAAAGCACTGATGGTGGAGAGAAGTAAAAATAATTGAAAGCTTTACATGTAGCATTTCTAAAGCAGTTTTGGTGATGACTTTCTTACAGTGCGAGGGTAGCAGCAGAAATGTGCCTACACAGGGATCTTGGGAGGGGTTTCAGTGGAGCTTGTGAGAGGAGGTGCTGAGACATCCTTGAGGAAAATTCAAAATTGAGCTCCACTGAAAATCCTCATCTCGTGGTCCTGGCTATTGAATCCACACTAGGGGGAAAAATGTGATTTTTGTTTGGTGGAATATGTGACTCTTTCTAATTTGCAATGTTTTTCACTTCTTTTTTTGTGTGTGTGTGTGTGTTTTTGCACCTTCCCTTCTTTTAGAGGCCATGCCCCCACTGGAAAACCTAACAGTGTCTGAGGTGAACCCCTATGGGTTCACAGTGTCCTGGATGGCATCGGAGAATGCCTTTGACAACTTTCTAGTAGTCGTGGTGGACTCTGGCAAGCTGCTGGACCCACAGGAGTTCCTCCTTTCGGGAGCCCAGAGAGAGCTGAAGCTTAAAGGCCTAATTACTGGCATTGGCTATGAGGTTTTGCTTTATGGGTTGGCCAAGGGGCACCAAACAAAGCCCCTGAGCGCTCTGGCTGTTACAGGTATTTCAATGTGAGCAAATTGTTCCCTTCCAACCTCTTCTTTCTCTCTTTCCTTCTCACACCGAAGACGTTTTGTGCAAATCTTACCTTTTGCATCCTCCTCTGCATCGTGGCTCCACGTAACTCCCTGTGACTGATGGGTTCACCAGTGGAATTCTGTTCCCTTTAACTTGATGTTTCCCTCTGGAGGAGCATGTCGGGGGGCTGAGGGGTGAAAGTTCCTTACAGTCTTGCAGGTACCTCTAACAAAGTCTTGAAAGAAGAATGGGCTGCATGCAGAGCTCGTCTTGTTAACAGCTGGGCACATCAGCATTCTCCAACAGCATCATTGTCCCACGTTCCAGCCATCAGGATCTTCAGAAGGAGCCATGGACTTCTTCCCGTGGCCTCCTCTCTTTCCCTCTCCATGTGGGTTCCACCCACAGTGGGATCATTGCACCCCAAAGCTGGCAGCTCTCTCCTCAAACCAGCTCATGCTTCCAGCCCCATCATAGCTGCTGTTTTCCAGCAGCACTCGAGCTTCCTTAGGAAATCATTGCAGGCTGATTCTCCAGCCCCAGCACCATCAGTTCTCATCTGCACATTCCTGTCTGGGCAGCAGGGAAGCTGGGGGGGATCCAGTGGGAGGTTTGAGAAGAAATAAATAGGAATGGCTGTGTGTGGAAGGAAGGATTGCATTTGGTGGGAAGTTTGAGAGGAAATAAATAGGAATGACTGTGTGTGGAAGGAAGGATTGCATTTGGTGGGAAGTTTGAGAAGAAATAAATAGGAATGGCTGTGTGTGGAAGGAAGGATTGCACTTGGAGGGGCTGTAGGACATAACCACTCAAGCAGCATTTCTCTAGAAAACGGTGCCTGGCCATAATGAGTTAGAGGTGTTTTGCAGGCAATTAAAAGCTTGCAGCCCTTGGGATCCTTCTGAATGCATTCATTAACTGAAGGCAGCAGCTCTTGCAGTTAGATTGAATGGTGCTGTTTAAGAGAGGCATTTTCATGATTCCCCTTTGCTATTCAAGAGCACAGTAAAGGATTCATCAGATCAGAAGCATCACAGATGCCAGAAGTGCATGAAATAAGGGGTTTGCATGGAGAAAAAGAATTTTCAGTGGCTTCTGTGTTGTCCTCCTAGCAGAGAGAGGCCTGACAATGTTCCAGATATGCAGTTCTGTAACAAGAGCTTGTTTTTATTGGTCATAAAGGTGTCACACAGGTAGGGAGGGAGGAATGCCCAGGAAACTCACCTTTAGCATGTGTAACTCTGCATGTGGGAGACAAACCTGTGTGTCCATGCAGGGGTTTTCTGTTCAAGAGTGAAAGTCGGAATGGGCCTGCACACACTCATATTTTTCCTGTTCTGTATAACACTAATATTTATTATGGTTTTTTTTTTAATAGCTGACAGATTGTTCCCCTTGCTTTGAACTGTGGTCGGATTCTTGCAGTGCTATAGCCAGACCTCGGGCAGGTCTCTGATCAACAGATTAACAAACCATTTCTTTTCCCCACTGCCATCTTCTCCTTTTTTAGAAGCAGAACCCGAGGTGGACAACCTCCTGGTTTCAGACGCCACTCCAGATGGATTCCGTCTCTCCTGGACTGCAGATGATGGGGTTTTCAACAGCTTTGTTCTAAAAATCAGGGACACCAAAAGGAAATCTGACCCCCTGGAGCTGATAGTACCAGGCCATGAGCGCACCCAGGATATAACAGGGCTGAAGGAGGGCACTGAATATGAGATTGAGCTCTATGGAGTTGGCAGTGGACAACGCTCCCAGCCCGTAAACACAGTAGCATCCACAGGTATTGTCTCTGCAGTGGGGAAAGTGTGACATTCCCTGCTCCTTTCAGCAGCTCCTTTTCACAGCCAGCTCGTGCTGTTCCAGAGGTGTCCTGAGCTGTCTCCCCTGCATGTCCCTCGTCCAAGTCACTGGTTCAGTGTGGTGTGGTTATTTGTGATCAGTCTCAGCTTCCCAAGCTTCGTCACTGTCTGTTTAATGTGGTTTAATTGAATTACTTTAATGATCAGGAATTAGGCAGCAGAGTGTGGCAATTAAAACACTGTCTTTGAGGGCCAAGAAATATTGTCTGTGCATCAGCCTTTTTCAGTGATTTTCTGTGACTAATTACATCTCAGCTCTGCACAACAATTTTCCTCCCTAGGAAAGAGTTATGACAAAATGAATTTACCAGGGCCATTGAGAAGTTTATTTATGGCCTGGCCAGCAAAGACCTAAGCACCATTAACTTAGACTGATCTTACCAGGAGCAACATGTGCTCGGGAATTCAAATTGACTTGAGTTTCTTTGCAAAATCAAAGCTTTGATTCAGGTTCATAATTGAAGCGTTTCATTTTCGAATGAAGCATTTCAGTTTTTTTTCCACATCAAAACCATGGTTTCATTCTGAAACACATTCAAACTGAAGCATATGATGCAATGTCTTGTGAGCCAAATTTGGTCTTTAAAAAATGTTGAGCTTGCTGATGTGAAAATGTGGTAATTTGAAATCAAATTGGTGATGGGAGGAAAGGAAAAGAATGGGTACAGGAAAGTGAGGGCAGAGCTCCCCAGGGGCTGCAGCTCCTCCCCAGGGGCAGCTCCCAGCTCTGCTCTGGGACAGGGACAGGAGCCAGGGAAGGGCTGGAGCTGGGCCAGGGCAGGCTCAGGCTGCAGAGCAGGGAAAGGT
>JBBMKD010000049.1:7443890-7460812 GCA_037834095.1 Argya squamiceps
GCTGCCAGAGCTCCAGGAGCCTTTGGACAGCCCTGCCAGGGGTGCCCAGGGTGGGATTGTTGGGGGGTCTGGGCAGGAACAGGGGCTGGGCTGGGTGATCTCTGTGGGTCCCTTCCAGCTCAGGATATAATTCTAAATTCCATGAGTGAGGAAACCAGCAGCAATGCCTAAAGGAGGCATTTGCCAGCCAGCACCCAGGAAAAGGGCAGCAACAACTCAGTGCTGAACAGCTTCTCCTGAAGCAGCCTCAGAGCCCTCATCCTCCTCCCTGCTGCCTGTGGGCTCAGCTGCAGGCACAAAATGGTCCCAGCTCCACCTCCTGCTACCACATCCCTGCAATAAACAGCCAGGCCACCCCCAGACACAGCCATGCAGCAAAACATGCATCAGCAGCCCCCCTTGGCCACGCTCCTCACGTTGACTCCTAATGGAGAGGGATGTTTAAAGCCCTCTGCATTGTTAGCAGCATGTCCTCATCCTCTCTGACTCCCAAGATATTTATGGGGAGCCACTGAAAGTTATCATTTTCCTCATGACTAGTCCCTGTGCAGCCTCGCAGGGAGATTTAGCACATGTCACCTACTGGAGCCAATAGCCCAAGAGATGTTTGTCAGCTGTAAATAGCCCATGAATAATGGATAATAGAGACACAAAACCCCAGGTAAATAATTTGGGCTGCAGGTTACACCACATTGGGTGGGTGACTGCCAAGGCAGCCAACTAATTTCTTTTTTAGGAGTGGATTATTGCACAAACATATGGATATTTATAGCATTTCAAGTGTGGTTGCAAGGAAATATTTCTGTCCCTGAAGAGGGAATTTATCCACTACTGCTCTCAGAGTTGGTGCCTTTTGGAAATTTATCTGTAAAATCTCAGTTTTAAAGTTTTAAAGGCGCAATTTAACCCCCACTGGGAGATCACAACACATCTATGGACCAATTAATATCCTTGTGGGATGTGTGAGCCTCATGCTGCTCCTTTCCTCCTCTTCCAGTGGTGTTTTGCCACACTGTGACAGCATTTTTTTTTTTCCTGAGACGATCACAAAACACTTCACATGCTCTTGATCTGTGATAAATGCAACCTGCTGCTGCCTGTTGGTTGGGAGAAGAAAGCCAGTGAAGAAACTCCTCTAGTCTGCTAGGAATGAAAGAACAATTAGCAAAAAAAAAATCCCTAAAAAATATCTGCTCTCAGGTACCATGGATGATTTAGCAGCCTCTCAGGAGAGTTCCCTGTCTCTCATACACCCCTTTGGGGATGATGCTGGAGGATAAAGGTAATTTATCTGTGCTTGCCCAACATGACCTGAGGTTCTCAGTGAGTGCCAGGTCAGGAGCACACTGGCTGCTTTCTATGCCTGCTTAATTCTGGCTTTCAGGTAGCCCAAGAAGATGATTTCACTCACTTCTTTTTCATTTCTCTGTGCTCAAAGGTGCAAATCTCTCCCATCTCTGGGACTCATTCCGGGACAGATGCTCTGATGGTCCATTATGTTTATAATTGCCAGGTTCTCTCCCAGGAAAGCTGCAGCTGGGGGACTTGGGGATGTGGAAAACTCACATCAAAGCTCTTCTTACTGCTCTTTGTCATGCAGCTCACCTGGTGCAGAAAACAAGCCTCAGGCCCATGGAAATGTGCACAGCAGATGGATTGGGGGTTTTATTTTCTGGGAAAGGCTGAAATTCTCCATGTGTATGAAAACCAAGTGCTGGTCTCTTTGGTCTCCAAAATCACCACTAACCTTTTCCTTCAGCCACTCAGGCCACCTATAATGCAAAGCAAAGCCAATGTGATTTTTATTTCTCTCTCTTCCCCACATTTTCTTTATTTTCTCCAATTTCCTTCAGCCTGTACTCAAATCAGCAGCACCTTTTTGTGCCCTGCACCTTTTCCAACCCCACCTTGCCTCCTTTCTTACCTGTAATTCTTTTCTTCCCTTTGCTCACCCACGTGAGCAAACCCCACCAACATAACACTTCTGGTGCGCTCCAGAGAGAGAATTTACATTTCTCTTGGGAGCTCAGTTGTTTTTCTTTCCTTGCCTTTCAGTTGATTTAGTGCCCTGCTGCTTTGGGGACACATGGAACAAACAAACTCTGACTCCTTTCCCGCAGGCACGTTCTTTCCAAGCTATTTCAAGCCCAGTCCCTATTTTTTTTCCTTCCTCTTGCCCCCCTTGCCCTGCCCTCAGCCTGTCTCCACTTTTCTTCATGTGGCTGATGTTTGGGATCTCTCCTCTTTGTACTAATGGTCTGCTCTGTGTGTGCTGTTTATTTTTTTAACACCTCAGGGTTGTTTTGGTTACAGCCAAAAAAGCTGGAAAGGTTGGAAGTGGGGTGCTCAATGTAAACCTGGAAGTGGCAGCTCTCTTTACCACATCCCTCCAAAGCCTTTTCCATGCTTGTTCTGCAGGATCTTCATTAAGCCTCCAACTGGAATGTTTCAGAGACATGTTTGGTTTAAGTCTGAGTTATTTTTGGAAAAATTTGGGCTTCATTTGCCCATCTTACTGATAGAATTTACATGGGCAAGTGCAATGCTCAGGTTTTGACAGGGGAAGGCTGAGTTTTATGACAAAGAGCTGCACTGGAGCCATGGGGGCTTTCCTCATGATGGTTGTATTTGGATGTTCTTTGGATGGATATGCTTGAAAGAAAAATCATGGGCTCAGAGAGAGATTCCAGGAGGAAAATCTTGTTGCTTCTGGTTTGAAGCCAACAGAAGTTCCAGGAGTGAGTCCTTGAGAGGAGCCTTGATGGACTCCCACACCCGAGTCTCCTTGGAGCATCCTGCACTGGGAATTTATGCTCAGGAGGAGAGATCTGTCCATGGCTGTCACTGCTGTGTGTCACAGAGGCCTCTGGGACTCAGTAGAAGGTCTAAGAATCCTCCAAGCAAAACAGGGGTAGAAAAAAAATCTTAAATACAGCATACCATGGGTAGCAGGATGTCATTTCTGTGCATGTTCCTCCCTGCTTTTCTACAGCACTGAAATCTCTGGTATTTCTATATGTAGATACACATTGGGTATTTTTAACCTGTGCAATACTGAAATGGTCCTGAAAAAAAGGAAAATTTGGACCAAATAGGTCGTTGCTGTAATAAAACCCCTCAGTTTTGTACCCCCTGCATTAATGTTTGTCACTGCAGGGCATGAAAGGAAGGTGAAAGACTCTAAATATTTTAGAAGGCAAAGAGCATGAAAAGTTTTATTGTCTAAATTCTTGCTACCTTTTATAAGGTGTTCCCATACAGACTTAACATGGTTGGTGAATAGGAAAGACACCTCTCTAATCCCATTGGTTAAACCAGAGAAACAGCAAAACACCACCTGGAGAAAGATTGTTCTGAGAAAGGAGAGTTGTTTGCCAAGATTGTTTTAAGAAGAAGCTTTCTTGAGAATTTTTTTCCTTGGGAAAAAGTTAGCAGCTGCTAGCAGGCTAAAATCTCTCAGGCCCAGAAATACCAGGCCCACAGTTGTTAATTATGTATAATGTTGTTAATGTGAGCAGAGCATTGACAGCACCAGCTCGTGGTTTATAGGGCAATAAATCAGTTTTCCAGCACTAAGGACTCACAAACAAACGATTTACCTTTTCTCCCTGTGTGGTGTGTTCTCTGTTCTCCCCTGACAGTGGTTGGCTCTCCCAAGGGGATTTCCTTCTCTGACATCACAGAAAATGCTGCCACAGTCAGCTGGATCCCCCCTCGGTCCCGCGTGGAAAACTTCCGCATCTCCTACGTCCCCATCACGGGAGGTGAGCAGGGACAGGGGCTGGCAGGGACAGCAGGAGGGGGTTGCTGGGCTGCCATCCCTCCTTTAGGGCATCTCCCAGGTGATCTTGCACAGATCATCTCTTTTTTCCCTTCAGGACTGAGGATGTGTAGCCAGCCATGTCCACATCCCATGGGCAGGGCTTGTAAGGCAGCCCAGAGGTGGGTGCTGGAGTGGTTGTACTCCTAATAAATCTCTGTCTGAACCTCCTCAGCAAGGATTAGTTCCCAAACTGTCATTATTTTGTAGGCACTTAGTGAGATGGGCACACTGGAAAAAATGTCCCCTGGAAATAATAATCCTAATCCATAGTTATAAAGGTTTTTCAAGGCATTGATTTACTCAGTGCTCCCCAACGTTGTCTCGTTCTGGTTTAGTGTTCAACTTCAAAAACTTCCTCTACTTCAACCTAATTTAGGGACATCTCTGAAGGGAAACAGCTAAAGAACAAACACTAAAGGCATCAGCACCAAATAAAGTCCTGCTGTTGACTGAAATAAGGAAAGATTTAGGTCTTCAGACAGTATAGCCTGGAAGCACATGTGCAGCATTAAATACAGTGGTCCCACAGAAGAAAAGGAATCCAGTCACAAAATTAGGCACTTGTCTAAGTGCTTTCCTAGAATAAACCCAGAATTTGGAGCAAATATGGGTGCTAAGTGCTCAGCCACACACAGAGCACCTTTTAAAATAGCATGTGCTATATCTTTATTCTAAATGAGGGAGGTAAAGGAGAATCTTCCAGCCCTCACCACAAACAAGGCAGGTCCTGTCCTCAAGGTGTCTGAACTCCCATGTAGAGAATGCTGGGGTTTCTGCTTACACCTTGTCTGGGAAATTGTATTTTTCTGAACAGAGATCACAGAATGATTTGCAGAGGAAGGGACCTTAAAGCTCATCTCATTCCAACTCCCTATCACAGACAGGGACACCTTCCACTAAAAATGTTAGTTTTTCTTACTGAATACAAACCAGTGATTTAGATTTAGGTGTTATGGCACCAATATTTGACACCAGTGGTTGTAACTAACTGGGGAAAATTCACCTCCAGCTGTAGAAGCACATCGACGGTGGCCATAATGTCTTTAACTTGAAAAACACCCTGCAGGCATTTCCTGGGGTATTGTGGCACTCATCCCTTGGCATTTGGCCTCATCCTAGGTACTCCAAATATTGTCACAGTGGAAGGGAGCAAGACAAGGACCAAGCTGGTGAAGCTGGTCCCAGGTGTGGACTACAACGTCAGCATCATCTCTGTGAAAGGCTTTGAGGAAAGCGAGCCCATCTCTGGCACCCTGAAAACAGGTAATGATATAAAAACAGGAAATAGCAGCTTTTTAAATGGATCATCTGGGCTGCAGGAGAGACTCAGGGACTGGAGCTGCAGGCCCAGCAAGATCCCATTTTTGCTGCCCGCACAAACTGTAAGAAGCTCTTTTTCACACTCCTTTGTCTTTGCCTTTTACATGAGGATGGAACTTGTAAATTTGGTCAGGCTCCCATTTGCTAAATGCTAAATGAACATGTGAGATGGAGACAATTCATGTATTTACAGCTCTAATTCATCAGAAAAAAACCCAGAAGTTTGGTTCTTTTTTTAATAAATGCTGTTTTTGAGATGAGGGAGCAAAGGGCCAGCTCAGCTGAGCAGTTCAGGCCAGTTTTTATTGTGGACTTCACATGTCCCAGCTTCCGGATTGTCCTAAGCATAAAAACATTCTCTCTCCTGATTTTTTCTTCAATGTTATCTCAATATTTTTCTCAGTATTCCGTCTCCAGATTTTTCCTTGAGTATCCCTGCAGGAAACGAGGGTTCACTCTGCTCCTGCTGACCCCTCCTTGTATTCTTTTTGGAGGCCAGCAAACCTTCAGAGAGCTGAGGCAAAGAACAAGATGATGAGTATTGGATAATGACAGGAGATTTATAACCCATCCCAGCTATTCTGGAGGCAAAGATCCATCTTAATTCAGGGAGAACATAAACCTGTGTGAAAAACAGAGTCCTGTGAGGAAGCAAGGCAGGACGTGTGGGGATTTTGGATGCCTGGCTGCCTGTGGGATTTGTTTGTTCCAAACAAGCTGCTGGAAGGTCACAGTGGCCATTAGCTACTGTCACTTTGGTTATTTTTCCCAGCTCTGCCTCCTGAATTTGCTCTTAAAAAACAGCCCAGATTTGAGGGTGTTGAGAGGAATATGTCAGCTTTGACAGAGCTGTTGAGATCGATGGTATCAAGAGTGATCTGAGAATATGGTCAGTCCTGTTTGTTCCCAGACCTTCAATCCTTCCAGCACTGACCTCCCTTTCCAGTGGAGACTTTTGCTGTCTCTTCACAGGCACTGACGTCTTTCCTGCAGAACTCCACTGCTCCAAAGGGAGTCATAAAATCTGCACTGAGTTTTGGGCATTTTCTCTCATGAATTTCCAGCAGAGCATTGCACTGAGTGTTTGTCAAATCCCTTCAATCTGTTTTTCTTGCAGCTCTGGACAGCCCATCAGGCCTGGTGGTGGTGAACATCACAGACTCTGAGGCTCTGGCAACCTGGCAGCCAGCAATTGCTGCTGTGGATAACTACGTGGTGTCCTACTCTTCTGAGACAGGTGAGAGGAGCTGGGGATGGGCTGGGGAGCTGAAGGGTTAAAGCTCTCAAGAGGTGCTCATTGTAACTCCAGGAAAATCACAGAATATCTGTCGCCCTGATTTTCAGCCTTCTGATCTTGTTTACATATTTCTACTGGAGTTTCTCACACATTTAACATAAACAAAACTAGATTATTTTCATTCCTCTCTGTGATGGACTCCTGAGTTGACCAGTGGGGTCAGAGAGGTGGGCCTTTCATCCCCCAATCCTTAATCAAATTCCAAATCCTATTTTAAATCCCAAATCATAATAAACTTCCTCTTTCTCTGCTCACTTCTCAACGTGATGGGTGAGTGTCGTTCAGTGTGACAAATATCCAGAGCTGGAGGGACCCACAGGGATCACCCAGTCCAAGCACAGAACCCCCAACAATCCCACCCTGGGCATCCCTGGCAGCGCTGTCCAAAGGCTCCTGGAGCTCTGGCAGCCTCGGGGCTGTTATTTGCAGGAGGGGCTTTGCTGGGAGCATTTAAAAATGGATAATTTTAATCCGGCACTGTCGATCCAGCAGCGAACAGAGATGAGGGAGATCCCTGAGAAGCAGGGCGGTGTTATAATCCCTGTGAACACTAGAGAGAGCTCACACTTTTAGAGAAAGGGCTCTGCTGTAACCCAGACTCAGCAGAGGTGTCAGCACAGGCACGGGCTCCGCGCTTTCATCATTCTGCACTTGCACCAACCACGAATGGAATAAACTAGTGAGTGGGGCAAGGAGTTGAGCACATCATGATGCGTCTGAAGGATAACAACATCTCTTTTATTCTGTATGTTGTTCTCAGAGCCAGAAGTGACGCAGATGGTGTCGGGGAACACGGTGGAGTACGACCTGCAGGGGCTGCAGCCCGCCACGGAGTACACGCTGAGCATCCACGCCCAGAAGGACGAGCAGAGGAGCGAGACCCTCTCCACACACTTCACCACAGGTGCCTGCCTTTCCAGCCCCACCTGCCCCGTGTTCCCCTGGTGCCTTTTTTACTGGAAACCCCAATTTCCGTAGTGTTTGCATCAACCTTCCTGCGCTGGGAGCAGGAAGGGGTTTTCTATCACCAGTTCTGCAGATCCTGGTCGAGATTTTGGGGTGTCTTCACTGCAGACTAAAAGCTGGGTAGTTGTAAAAGTAGAAGTCTTTTATTGCATGGTTAAATCAGCCTCATGAAGGCTGAGTTATTACAGTCTGTGTGCAGGAAGCTTTCTAACACACTCCCTAAATCCCGAGCAGAAGCAGCAGCATCTTATCAGTAGTAGTGGCAACAGCAGCAGCAGCAGTGACAGCACCCGTAATCTGTGTTCCATGAGCATGCTAATCCTCAGGGCAGTGCATTTTTATTCTGTTTTTAACCAGTCAGGTAAAAACACCATGTTTCTACAGTCTTGCTGGACCTATCCCAAGCTAGCATTGATGTATTTGTAATTCCTCACACAAATTCTACACATATACCTCTATCTGTTCTGTGAGTGTGCTAGCATCCTCAAAGCAGTGCATTTTATTCTATTTTTAACCAGTCAGGTAAAAACACGATGTTTCTACAGTTTTGCTGGACCTATCCTAAGCTCAGATTGATGTGTGACAATATTTGTAATTTCTTACAAAAATTCTACACATAATTTTATCTGTTCCATTTAGGAATGTTTAGCAAGGCTACATTGTTTTTGTTATGTTTAGAGCTTAACTAACTTTGCTACTGAACTTTAAACTCAGTCTTAGGTCCTTTTCTTACTCACTAGCTCAGTCCCTTATTTGTTTAAGGCACTTTAAAAAATCCTCTACTCATTTAAAACTAAACTCGGATTTCTACCTCGTGTCTGTGTGGATTTATGGATCTCAGTTTCTCTGAAGGTTTTAATTCAGCCCTCTCATCTCTGGACACCCCATGCCCTGTGTGGATTGGCCCCAGGGGGGTTTGTGTCCCAGCAGATCCTCACACAGAGCTGGAGCAGGGGCTCTTCTTTGTGGGCTGGTGTTGTGTCCTGAAGGTGCCCAGTTGGTTTCATACTCATGGTTTTCCATAAGCATCAATGAAATCAAGGATGTTTCTCATTTTCCTGCCTTGGCTTGTCCCAGAGTGTTAATTAGGCTGAGCCACATCAATCCAGTCTTATAATCACACAGGGGAGGGGAAGCTGAAGCTTGGAGCCAGACCAAGCAGGAAAAGCTTTCCTGTTCTAAAAAGTTTTCCTGTTCTAGAAAAGCATCATTGGAACTAAAGTTTTATTTCCTGGGAATACGTAAATACCCATCTGTCTCCTTGTGAGAAATAATGAAATGCAGAGTTTTGTCTCAAAAGACATTTCAGTGCAAAAAACCAAAATAAAGTGCCTTGAACAAGCCAATATTTTAACTTAGATAAAGTTAACACCTTTATTTTAAACTACCAATGGGAGAATTAATTCTTAGCCACAAAATTTAGGTTGAAGTGTTTTTTATACTTCAAATCTCTCTGGAGAGAAGGTTTGTTTTCCTGGTTTGCTTTAATATACGGCCCACAAGGTAAGCAGTGGAATTAACTTTGTGTGGATGTGGTTGTAATTGCTGTGGTGCCTCCTGCAGGGCTGGATGCTCCCAGGGATTTGAGTGCCACTGAGGTGCAGTCAGAGGCAGCTGTGATAAGCTGGAGGCCTCCCCGTGCTCCAGTCACTGAATATCTCCTGATCTATGAATCCACTGATGGCAAAGTCAAGGTAAATAAACCTGGGGGGCTGCTGGGCCTCCAATCTGGGCACTGGAGATGCTCTGGAGTGTCCAGCAATACAACATAATGTCCTGTGTCTTAATTTAACACCTAATTTTAAAATACTCACTGCCTCTTTCAGTGCTAGACTGAACACAAATGCATTGAAAACCTGCTAAAGAACTTTCTTACATTATACCCTGAAATAAAAGCTCCACTGCAGCCTGAATTTTGCCTTTCATCCCTCCACAATACAGATAAAAGCACAAACATTTCCCTTCATTCCAAACAGGCAACGTGGAGTAAACTCACACCCCCAAACTGGGATGTGTTTTACTCTTCTAAACTCAAGGGAATCCCTGTGCAAAGGAATGTCTAAGGAAGGATGAGCTGCCTTGGAAGTACCTCTTCTTCTCCTATAATTTTATTTTATTCCTACATAATTAGATTACACTCAATGCTTAAATATGAATATGGGGAATCCCAGCCAAAAGAAAATTTTGGATGCCCAGCCTGGATCATTGGAGAGGATTCTGATTTTCAAGAAGGCAAATTCCCGAAGCACACTGAGAACCACTCTTTTAATGGCACAACAAAACAGCCTTTTGAAGCCTGGAGTGTAACATTTCCTTGTCCTGGATGACAAGGAAATTCCCAGTTTTTTTATCAATTTCACAATCTGTATGTTTATGGCCTGTAAACATTTATGCTGCCTTGCTTTTAAACCTCCCACCTTGTACATTATGATGGCAAACACTCATTTCCAGGCAGACTTTATTGAACTTTAAAAGATTAGCTTGGTAAAAATCTTACAGAAGCAGCTTTGTGTTAATTAATCTAGATGGTAAAAGATACCATCAATAATTATGACAAAAAAATAATTTGACAGACTGAAATATGTAACCATTCTGGTCATTGTGATTTATTTCTCTGAGATTTCCCTGTATTATTTTTTTCTCCATAGGAACTCGTCCTAAACCCTGAGCCAACTTCCTACAGCCTGACAGAGCTGAGCCCCTCCACGCAGTACACGGTGAAACTGCAGGCCCTGAGTGGGGCCCTGAGGAGCAAAACCATCCAGACCATTTTCACCACCAGTAAGGGCACTAAAACACAGCTAAAATAATCCAAATTGGTGCTCTGGGGACAGAGCTGAGCTCTGCTGTGAGGGCACCCAGACCCCACACAAGGTTTTAATCCATCTGTAGGGTTGGTGCAACGTCCCTGTTCCCCCAGATCTGTTCTCCCTTAACATGATGAAATTCCAATATCCAATATCCACATCACCCTCACTGTCCTTTCTCTGGTGAAACATCCATGTGAAATGTCAGCAGGAATTCTTTAAAATCCAGGTGACACCCTGATTTCCCCCTGTATTGATCTGGGAAAACAAATCAGAGTTTGGAGCTGAAATGAAGCAAACCACAAAGGCACACAGAGATTAGTGCTGGAGGCTGAGGAAATGCATTTCTGGGCAGGTTTTTCTCCTCTCTCTGAGATGGGCTGTCTCAAAGCCCCTCTGCACATCAGCTCCAGCCCAACAGCACAGCTCTGCAAGGATAAATTGCCTTCTCTGGAGGTCACTTCACAGCTGACATTGAAAAAAGAAATTTTTCAGTATTAGCTGTGACACTTTGCCTGTCATTTGTCTCACTTTTCCCAGTTTTCAGCCTTTCAGGCCCAGCAGGACCTTCAGTCATCCCCACTCCCCCTCCTGCTGCTGGCACCAACTCCAGCCCAAGGACTGCCAGAAGTCACCCAGCCCCAAGACTGCCCTGTAACTCCTTGTGTGGAACAGGATGAGATGGTTTTTAGAAGTGTAGCTTTATAACACATTTAATATTGTCCTTGCTTGCAAACCACTCCCAATTAATTTATTTTTGATTGAAGTCCTGTCTTTGTATCCTCCCTCTCTTTCCTGTCACATGATCAGAGATCAATAGATTCGGTTTTCCCCCAGAGTTCCTGTAACACAGCTCCTGAATTTCAGTCTTTAGCTGGAGGATGCACTCTCATCCTGGCAGGGAGCAGTTATCTCACATTCCCAGCACTTCCAGAAGTGTAGAGAGATGTGAAAAAAACACATTCAAAAGAAGACTTCACCTCATCAGCTGTATCCTGTGGATGCAATTACAAACCCGTTCTGGGATCTGATTTCCTAAGGAATGTTTTCTCTTCCCTGTGTGTGCAGCTGGGCTCCTCTATCCCTACCCCAAGGACTGCTCCCAGGCCCTGCTGAATGGAGAAGCCACCTCTGGGCTCTACACAATTTACCTGAACGGGGACAAGGCTCAGCCTCTGCAAGTGTTCTGTGACATGGGCGAGGACGGGGGCGGATGGATTGTGAGTGTGGGGACAGGGGCAGCACATCCCAGCCCTGCTCATCCCTGTTTATCCCAGCCCTGCACATCCCAGCCCTGCTCATCCATCCCTGCTCATCCCATCCCAGCATTGCTCATCCATCCCTGTTTATCCCAGCCCTGCTCATCTCAGCCCTGCTCATCCCACCCCTGCTCATCCCAGCTCAGCCCTGCACGTCCCAGCCCATCCATCCATGCTCATCCCAGCCCTGCACATCCATCCCTGTTCATCCATCCCATCCCTGCTCGTCCATCCCTGCTCATCCCACCCCTGCTCATCCCACCCCTGCTCATCCCACCCCTGCTCATCCCTGCACATCCCAGCCCTGCACATCCATCCCAGCCCTGCTCATCCCTGTTTATCCTATCCCTGCACACCCCATCCCTGCTCATCCAGCCCTGCTCATCCCATCCCTGTACATCCATCCCAGCTCTGTACATCCCAGCCCATCCCTGCTCATCCCATCCCTGCACATCCCATCCCTGCATATCCCATCCCTGCTCCTCCCTGCTCATCCCACCCCTGCTCATCCCTGTTCATCCTATCCCTGCACATCCATCCCAGCCCTGCACATCCATCCCTGTTCATCCCTGTTCATCTCACCCCTGCTCATCCATCCCTGCTCATCCCAGCCCAGGCATCCTCAGACTGTTGTTATCACAGTAGGGCTGCCTTGTCTATAAATTTGGGAGTTTTATCCTGGGTAGGACACTCCAGTGCTCTTTCTGCAGCTGGAGGAGAGAGAGGTGGCTCCAAGGGATGGGTCACGCCCCTGCTTTCAGCTCTGATCCCTCTCCACTGGTGCAAGGGCTGCTGAAATAACCATATTGGAGAACACATTTGCTAAAAAATCAACAAGGAGAGGGGAGGGTGAACTGACTCTGTCTGACTGAGAGAGGGAGGTTAAAGCACAGCCCAGGGAAAGTGTTTGTTCAGCAGCCACGGGGTGCAGTGGCTTCCAAAGCCACAGTGCAAGGGACACATCCCACCCAGACAACAAAGGAGTGGCAGTAAAATGCCTCCTCTCCACACTGACATCGCCAAATCTGAACACAGAAAGGCAGAAGGAGCTGGAGAAACACTTGGCTAAGACATGAGGGGATGGAGAAACCCTTGGCTGAGAAATCCAGAAGTGCAGGATGAGTTTAAAAAGACAGAGAGCAAGAACTGAGAGGCCACATCATGCCGAGGAGCCTGGGAACCCAACAGAGAAATTGGAGACCTAAAAAATACATCCAACAACCTGAGTGCAGCTCAGCCCTTGCAGTGAGACTCTGGTGGGAGGGGAAAGGGCAGGGCAGGAGAAACACTGAGCTCTGTGGTTGTAAAAGCTCTTTCCCTCTGGTCAGGGCAGTCTGTCCATAACATTTCTTGCTTTCAGGTGTTCCTGAGGCGTCAGAATGGAAAGCAAGATTTCTACAAGAACTGGAATACTTACGTGGCAGGGTTTGGAGATCCTAAGGATGAATTCTGGATAGGTAAGTGCTGAGAATTTGAAAAAATAGCAAAGCACAAGCTCAGCCCAAAAGCCCAGGAGCCACTTAGAGCCTCCATCTAGTAGACAGGAGTATTTATATAGAGAAACAGGGGAAAAGGAGCCAGGGACACCCTCTGTGAGGGAGACTGAAAAGGCCAGGCCCAGCCAGTCCCTCCAGCTGCAGTTCAAGGGTGCCATGCTGGGGTCACCAAATGAACACACCCGATGCTCACTGGGGCTCTGGGAGAACTCAGAGGTGACCTGGGAAGCAGGTTCTGCTTCCTGTCCTCCTGGGACACCCCCAGCAGCAAAGGTTTACAATCCAGAGAGGAAAAGCAGGGCAAAGAGAAGTCATAAACTAACTTATGATGGCAAACACTCATTTCCAGGCAGGCTTTATTGAACTTTAAAAGATTCATTTTGGTAAAATAGAAGCAAAACCTCCACATTTTCAAAGGTTGCACTGAGTTTTTCTGGTTGTAAATGAACAATTATGATGATGATTACACAGCACAACTTTGGTTGTTTTGCCCAACCTTTTTCTATGATTTGAAGGGGAGATCTCTCCCAGTCAGGCTGGGATTGTTTATTTGCTTTTGTGCTGACATCACCCTAGAGCTGATCCTGCTCAGTGTGGTCACCAGTGCTGGTGTCCTGCTCTATTTGACCAGTCCAGCCTCACCCCAGTTATGTAATAATGGCATGGCAGAGAAAAGAACATGGAAAGGCTGATGCTTTAAGGAACCTGGAAATAAAACAACACTTTTTGAGGTAATATTAGTATAGGAGGTAATGAATGTAAAGTGTGGTCTTTATTGGAGGCCTCCAGTGGCAAATATGGAAAATGTCCACAAAAGCCCTGTGGGGTGAACACAGTTTTATAAGTTTAACAAATTAGCATAATTAACAACAATCACCAGTTAGGAGCAAAGCAGTGATGCAATTCCCCTCCAGTTCAAGCCCCTTCTAAATCCTCCACCCTCAGATGGAACTGAACTTTGTTGATGAAAATGTGTCTCAAAGAGCTGGGCTTTGGCCTTGGTGTCCAGGGAGAGCCAAGATGGGATAGGGACCTCCTGACCCTTCCTCCTCACAGCACAGCCAGCAGACTCCAAGTGACTCTCTACCAACTAACTCACTCTTTTATCACACCCATAGCCATGAGGGCAAGGCTGTTCCCACTCTTTGGTAACTAACACAGCTCCAGTATATCGGAGGCAGGACTGCCTTTAGCACTCTCTCTATCTGTCTTCCCACACGGCACCAAGACAATCATTCCTTTCTGCCCGCACAGGCCTGGAGAACCTGCACAAGATCACCTCCCAGGGGCAGTACGAGCTGCGGGTGGACCTGAGGGACAAAGGGGACACTGCCTACGCCGTGTACGACCGGTTCAGCGTGGGCGACGCCAAGAGCCGCTACCGGGTGCGCGTGGACGGCTACAGCGGCACGGCAGGTGGGGCAGCAACACTGACTGCTCCTCCTCCTCCTCCTCCTCCTCCTCCTCCTCCTCCTCCTCCTCCTCCTCCTGATCACCTGTTTCCTCCCCAATGGCTCCAAGGAACCATGTGGGTTTCTTATCTGCTTTTCTTCCTGTTGGAGCCGCGGTTAACGCACGGGAGTCGCGGTCCATGTCTGGACTTGGTGTTTATTAATTCTTATCTATAGCACAGTCTCACAAGTGGTGAGCTCTGACTGACAAGGTAGAAAATGGCTCTGTCTCTAACTCTTTCCAAAGACTTTCAAGTGATAATTGCCCAATTGCACTCGGTGTTTATTAATTGTTATCTATAGCACAGTCTCATGAGCCGTGAGCTCTAACAAACAAGGTAAAAAATGGAGCACCTCTAACTCTTTCCGAGGACTTTTAAGCTCTAATTACCCAATAATGAGGTGACACGTATATTATTCATACTTTAACCCAATAATTGACCACCCAAGGTCCACAATGAGGACCATTTTCACCCAATGAGAAAAAAAACACCCAAACCCCTCAAGAAGGTGAAGAAGGACAATGCCCTAAATCCTCCATCTTGTCCCATATATACTAAAACCTTAAATCCTAAGTTTTTCATCCTGTGATATCACACAATATTATTCAAACTACACACCCAAACTTAGTACTATCACTCAATTTTGGAAGCCTGTTCCATGGCCTCAAGTCAAATGCAGTGTTTGCTTGAGAGTCAGTGTCTTTCAGCACAGAAAGCCTGAAATTTTCAGACTCCAGGGCTCCAACAATCAGCAGGTACCTCCCCTCTGTGAAGTGTTTGAAAATCAAACATATCGATGTATTTTATGTTTCTGTTTTATATCCTCCAGGCATTCTGGTGCCATATTTTATGGCCTGCTTATGGCAGGATTGAAACCAGTGTATTAAACCACAATATATCTCATTTGGCCAATCTTGGCTGTCATTTATACAGCCAATAATAGCCTGGCACAGCTTCTTTTCTTGTCAGTAGAATTTGCAGCAAAGCCCTGCTGCACTGTGATTTATAATTTTGCTGAACAAATCATCTGCCTTTTGTAATCACACTGGGGCAAAACCTGCAGCCCTTGGTGAGTCCCCTTCAGGGCTCCAAAGGATTAAGAGACAAATCCAGTTTAACAATATGTCTAAAAAGGAGATAATTTCACACTGCTGGGTGCATAAACCAGAGCAGAGGTGTGGGTGTGGGCTCTGCCCTGTGACCAGCACAGGAGCTTTTACCCAGACTACAGAGATGCAAAGGAAATGCAGCAGCAGAATTAATGTCTGTTTAATTTAGATGGGATATTGGGCAGGAATTGTTCCCTGGGAGGGTGGGCAGGCCCTGGCACAGGGTGCCCAGAGCAGCTGTGGCTGCCCCTGGATCCCTGGCAGTGCCCAAGGCCAGGCTGGACATTGGAGTTGGAGCAGCCTGGGACAGTGGGAGGTGTCCCTGCCCATGGCAGGGGTGAGAATGAGGTGATATTTAAGATCCCTTCCAGCCTAAACCATTCCATGATTCTGTGATTTAAGGCAAATTCTCTGGTGCAGAGTAGTAGTAGTTGCTACCATGAGTGGTATTCAGTCAGCGTGGAGACTCCTTTGGTCTTGATTCTTTCCTTGTAAACATCTCTTTAGTCTTGGCTTGTCCACACTGTAAAATCCAGCATTTAGCAAGAAGTACAGAAATTGAGCTGCATGAAAAAACCCACTTCATATACTGGGGATTAGAGACCACCTGAAAAAATATTTTGACCTGCCTGCAATAACAAAAATTGTGCACTTCCTTCTCTATTAAAACAAGTCCATTTTTAAAAATTTAGATGCAGACAGGGCATGGCACAGCCCGAATATTCTCTGCACAAGGGGCACACCCATGAAATCTAATCCAGATTTTTGACCTGACCTTGCTCTTTCTTTTGTCCCCCCCATCCAGGTGACTCCATGACCTACCACAACGGAAGGTCCTTCTCCACCTTTGACAAGGACCACGACTCTGCCATCACCAACTGTGCTCTGTCATACAAAGGAGCTTTCTGGTACAAGAACTGTCACCGAGTCAACCTGATGGGCAGATATGGTGACAACAGCCACAGTCAGGTGGGTTTGGATCTGAAGGCTTCTCTAATGCATGAGAGGAATGGGAATTGCAATTATGGGTTTTTCTGATGGTTCAGCCAGCCAAAAATCACAGCATCCCCTCCTTGCACTCTCCAGGAGCATAGGGAAGTGTACAGGCAGTCACTCACAAAACAGGAATTTAACATCAGCTGGTGAGATCTTGTTGGCTTTGTCTGATTTTCCAAGGGAATATCCCAAGTGTGCAGGGAATAACTGTAGTTTTCAACGTGTGAAACAAAAATGTTCTTCCTGCCATGAAAGCCAGGCAAGGAGGGAAAGCTCTGAGGGAAAGAGGCTTAACAAGATCAAGCTCAGGGTGCCCCTGGGTCAGGACAAGCCCCAGGATCAACCCAGGCTGGGCTGAGCAGAGGGAGCAGCCCTGGGACAGGGACCTGGGGGTGC
>JBBMKD010000049.1:7461255-7493623 GCA_037834095.1 Argya squamiceps
GGAGGCCCTGGCACAGGGTGCCCAGAGAAGCTGTGGCTGCCCCTGGATCCCTGGCAGTGTCCAAGGCCAGGCTGGAGCAACTTGGGATAGTGGGAGGTGTCCCTGCCCATGGCAGCATGGAACAAGATGATCTTTAAAGTCTCTTCCAGCCCAATCCATTGTGTGTTTCCATGATTCTGTGACTTCACGTGGGTGGGTTTGTACAGGTTGGCCATTCCACAGCCCCTGTGCTTTCCAAAGCTCCTCCACTTTGTGCCCAGACCAGAAACCTCCCCAGCCTGAACCAGGGGCAACAGATGAAAGTGTGACTGACCTCCCACCTCTCCCCTTTGCCTCCACAGGGCGTCAACTGGTTCCACTGGAAGGGCCACGAGTATTCCATCGAGTTTGCAGAGATGAAGCTGAGACCCTCCAGCTTCCGCAACCTGGAGGGGCGGCGGAAGCGAGCGTAGGGCCCCGGGGGGCTGCGGGCAGGGCTGGGGAGGGCAGGGATGGAGGGCAGGGATGGAGAGAGGGGATGGAGAGCAGGGATGGAGAGAGGGGTGTGGGGAGACCCTCTGGCATCGCTGGCCTGGCGGTGTGAGGAGCTGGGACTGCTACCACAGCATCGGTGACCCGTGGCCCGACACAGGCTTTGTGGCATTCCAAACAAAACAAAACAAAACAAAACAAAACAAGCCTTAAAGCATCCCAGAGTTTCCAGCAGAGCAGCTCCAGCTGCCCACCAGGAACGTCCTCCACACCAAAGACAACGATCTCAAGGGTTCTGTGTTGTTTTATTAATTTTTTATTTTTTATTTTTGCCAGAAAG
The DNA here is from genome assembly GCA_037834095.1 of Argya squamiceps. Lineage (NCBI taxonomy): Eukaryota > Metazoa > Chordata > Aves > Passeriformes > Leiothrichidae > Argya > Argya squamiceps. Next base: position 7,462,067 of record JBBMKD010000049.1, read on the forward strand.
CGTCTGGGATAAAGTTCTTCCAACGTCTGAGGATCTCTTGGGTGGCCCAGGGGAGGGGAGGGAGAACAGCTTTGTACATTGGTAGTTTGTTTTAGAACCAGCCATATTTTACACACAGAAATGTGTAAGAATAATTGTCGTTATTATCATTATTATTATTATTGTTGTTAGTTAAGAGTGAAAATAATCGGTGGTTTGAATGCCTTTCTTTATATATATATATATCAAGTATCCCAGAGAAGGAGGTAACAGGAAGGGAGAGCAGTATGTTTTTAAACTTAAGCATAAGATTAATATTATTAATATAAAGACAAAGTAATAATAATAATAATAATAATAATGATAATAATAATAAGCTACATTTTGTCATTTTTAAGAGAACCATGCTTTTGGAAACACAGCAGGACAGTGTCTGATTGTAAATTTTTTTTTTTATAAATAAAAGCACAATTACTTTTAAATAAATTTCTACCTTTTTTTTTTTTTTTCATCCATGTGGAGTTTGTGCATGTCTAGGATGTATTTACTTAGATGGGGAAACAAAGACAGGCTGAGAATAATTAGGCTGCTGAGCCCCTACTGAAAACTGTTCCTTTTATCAGTGACTGGTTGTAATTATTCTGGTGGGTTTGTTACAGTGAAATGCCCATGAGGATTTGGGTTCTTTCAGAACATAATTATTTTTCTTTTTTTCCTGCCCAAAAGCTCCTCCCATGTTTTTCCTAAGTGTTACTGACCAGTGCTTGCTCCATCTAGGTGGGAAAAACTAACAAAGCAGAACAAAGAGAACCCAGAGTTGTTGTTCAGTACCATGGGCAGCTTTGAACACTTGTGTAAATAAAGGGCTCTCTTTTTTTTTTAAATATGAATGAAAATCCATGTAGTTCCTCTGTATCACACTCTGCAGTTCAAGACAATAAACGATCTCTTGTTTTAATCCAGTCTCTCTGCCCTACTTCAAGGTTGCATTTTGCAAATGTTTTGCAAACATTTTGTCAATGTTTCTTGCCTCCCTCCTGGCTGAAGTTACACTCCTGAACTTTGTTTGTGTTGCACGGGGACCATAAACCTCCTTCGACCCTCCAGAGCACTGCCAGCACTATATTAAATTAATTCTCTGTAATTAATCACCTCTCCTCGGTGTTTCTCACAGTAAATGATAGGCAGCAAAAAAGGAGAACAAATCCAGTAATGAAGAAATACGCTCTGCTCTCCAGATGCTTTGCAAGCTATTAGGAGATGGCACTGGATCCGTGTTTCTGGGCTCCTGCAGTCTGTTTGCAGGCAGTCAGGGGGAGAAGTGACATTTATGGAATGATTTCCTCGTTTCTAGCAGCATCCCAGAGCTGCCTGGCTCTGCCTCTGGTGTCATTTACCTTGGCAGCTCCAAAGAGCTACTGGAGACAGGCTCAGGTTTGTGCCTTGCCCCAGACGAGACCCAAACACCCCACACAAAAGGAAGATGGTATTTCCTGTAATTACTCACTGACAGATGCCCTGCTTGATATCCCCCTCTGTGAGAGGGAAGCTGGCAAATCCTTGGAGTCAGCCCTGCCAAAACACCCTTCAGAGCTGACACAAGCTTGATTTGGGACCAGCAGCTCCACCACGGGCTCCTGGAAGGGAAATTCACTGGCTTTCCCTCCTTTCCTGTTTGTAACTCGTGAGAAGAGTTTAAAAACATGCTCAGATTTGAAATCTGTTCATGAGCCTGCCAAACCTCAGCGCTGCTGTTCATCCTTAACGTGATGAAGCACTTTGGGAGCCTCAAGGGGGCAGGAGAGGAAGGGCTTCAAAAAAATATTTCCTCAGCTAGATTTAAGGTCCTAAAGGCACTGAAGGGGATATCTGGGGGCATGAGAGGGGTTTATGGGGTTAGGACTGTATCCATGAGGGGTTTTTGAGACAAATGGATGGAAAAATCCTTTTCCAGTGTCACTGTCCTAACCTTAACTACAGCTTGAGTAAGACTTCAGGCTTGGATTTCTTACTTTAGTTTGGGTGAGGTGAAAGCTTCAAGCCAGGTGGGCAGAAGTCAGCTGGATGCATAATTTGGGGGAGTGATGCTGAGTGATGGGAGCCTTCAAGTTATTAAATCCCCTGGCTTTTGGTGAGACTTGGACTGCTGTGGTTGTTTCTGACTCCAGGCATGAGTGTGCAGTGATTGGAGCACTCCAGGGTGATGTGGGAGATGACAGATACCTTAAATTCCTCCCTCTGCCAAAGCAATACCCTGGTGTTCAGCTCAGCTGGACCACCCACATCTGCTGCATCACCTCTGGGTGCAGCTCCCTCACCTCCTCTGCTGATGCAATTCCAGCCAAGGGAACTGATCTCACCCACTGCTGGGCTAAATGTCAGCAGAAAGGCAGGGAATCTCACCTGAATAAATAGCCCAGTGGTTTGTGACAGAAAACACAAATTTCCCATCTTTCCTGCCCAAGGATGTCCCTTCAATCAAAATTACAAGTTTGTCTTGGTTTGCTTTAAGAGCACTTGAGCATAACTGAGGGGCAGAGAGCATGAAAAACAAGAAATTGGGTACACAGTGATCCAGTGGCTGCCCCTACTACTCATTTGGTCTCAGTCTTCACTATCTGAATCTAAAATTGCAGCCTTGAAAAACCTTTTTGTAGCTGCCATGTTAATCCTGGGGCTGTTAAAGGGGCAGTGCCTTTTTTTCTTTGTTTTTTTTTTCTCTTCTTTTTCTTCTTCTTCTTCTCCTTCTTCTCATCTTGACCCACTGAACATTCTCTACCAGAACTTGGTTAGAAAGGAAAGCAGAATAGAAATGTGTAGGTGTCATCAACAAGCAGCAGCTTGATCCCAGCAAATGGCAAGGAGGTGGCATTAGTGTCACAGGTACCTTCCACTTCTTATTTCTGACTTCCAGGGATGAGGACAGGATGACCCAGGGGCCTGGAACAGAGCTGGGGCTGCTGAGATGGTGCTTGGCTGTTTCCTGCTGGCTCTCTGCCTTCCATCAGGAAGCTCAAGGCAGAGAGGAATTCTTTACAGAACATCACAAACACAGGGAATTAACAAAATGATAACATTTATTTAATGGGAAGTGGCAGAAAATAATGTAAAATGAAAATAAAGGAGGAGACATGAACACCCCAGCAGCTTTGGAGCCCCTGTTCAGCACTGCCTTAGCATTTTCTTTGAAAACCCTCGGCTCCAGCCTTTGTTCCTCCACCTTTTCCTCGGTGATTTCCCCAGCAGGCACAGAAATCTCAGCCTGCAGAGCTCCAGCAGCTCTGTGTGTGTACAACATCTGTTGGTCCTGATAAACAAGGTGTGGTTTGTCAGCAGGAGGCTGCAAGCAAAGCTCAGCCAGAGCTGCACGGGTGATCTTTATTCTTGGAGGGCCCTGGAAAAACACACATCCTAATCAGGCCTTCAATCTGAAGATGAAGGAGTTGGTGTAGGTGAGAGGGAAAGACAATTCTCAGAAAAAAAATAATAAAATAATTTTAAAAAAGAAGCAAAAAAACCCCCCCCAAAACAAAACCAGAATAAAAGATGATGTAAGAACCGCTCCGGCTTTCTGGGTCACCCTCGCCTGCTCACAAGCTGTTCCTGGCTCCATCCCAAAAGGTTTAGGAGTAGAAACACAACCTGATGATTGTACAGTGAGGTTTTCACTTGACTTGCAGCCTTGGGGAGGAATTTCCACAGGGCTGAGAATGAGTCTCCATCCGGGCTTGCATCAATCGTGTTCCTGCTGCGGAATGAATCAGGCCTGTTGCATTTTGCAGTGGAAACGAGATCCCGAGTGGAGGCCGGAGCAGGAAAATCTTAACCACACACAGGCATTTATTTCAACAGCTCTCTAAGCTAAAGGAAGGTTTGCTGCAGGGGGTAGGAGTTATTGGATGGGGAAAGTTATTGCAAAGTAACGAGGCTGGTGGTGTACTCAGCTAGGCCATCTCTGTATCCCTTCCACTCCTACATTCAGGCCCACTCAGCTGAAAAATCCACTTCAGCTTTAGTCACCCAGGAGGTGTGGGGAGCTCATGAGATGCTATCTGCAGGACTGCTGACTTGTGCCCTTTCAGCTCACACTGAGGATAAGGGTTTGGGGGTTTTTTTAGGGCAAAAGTCCCCTTTCAAGACCTCTGAAATTTCGGAAGTCTGGGCCAAGCTTTTCCGAGGGGTCTCACAATGAAGGAGGCCCAGGTCTCCCTCCTTAGTGCTGCTGTTTGGTTTTCCCAGCTCAGCTTTGTGGCAGCCAGTGGGGAAGGGACAGGTATGGAAGGACAGCTAAAAATGTGCCTGTCCCTCCCTAAGTGCCCTCTTTGTCCCTCCCTGAGGCCATCCTGCCAGCCTCACATTCCCTGGGTGCCCACTGTGGGCAGAGTGACTGTAGATTTTGGTGTACAAGGTGCAGCATCACTAATAAATAAATATCTGCTGTTATTCACAAACCACCAGCTGCTGCTGTTACTCACAAACTCAGCACTGCCTTTTTTGAGATGGCTACAGGGGAAAAAGCCAATCCTCCTGTACCAGTCTGGCTGACCTGGCAAAAAGAAAACCTGCACAAAGGTGTCTCCTTCCAGAGCAGCACCTGCCTGAAACCATCACTGCAGGGATGGCTCAGAGGGCCTGGTGATGACTCTGCTCCTTCACCTCTCCGTCAGGTACTTTCCTCAGAGGAAATCATTCAGCTTCCTGTGTTTTTACTGTAAATTCTGTGCTGCAAAGAGGAAAGAGAGAAAGAGACCAGCACAGATGGAGAGATTGGGCTGGGGGGAGGGAAAAACCAACACACAGTGGTTTCAGTGCAGATAATCCCTTTCACTCCCACTTTTGTGGCTCCCTCTGCCAGAGGCATCCCCCTGTTCTAGAGCAGTAGAGAGGGTTAAAAGCAATATCTAACCTGAAAATTAGTTCCCTGCTTAAACTGAAACTACTTTCAGGACTCAAAAGTGCTCATTTCCTCCCCGCCCTTCCTCTGCCTCTTTACTTTTACTTTATTTTGTGTCTTGTCCTTCTATTTCTGTAATTCTGTGAAAGTGAGAGGAGAAATAATGTGAAAAAGGCTGGGTTTTGTCCAAGTGAAAGAAAAAATGCCTGGCTGTGTCACTAGAGAGCACAAGCATTCAGATTTAGTCTGAGAGATAATTTCCACTTTGTCATCACACCAATTGCAAAAGTCACAGCTTTAGGAAGAGATGGGACTTTTTTATTAACAGGCTTTTCATGCAAATAGAATGCTGCTTGCAAAGAAGGTACTCAGCAAAAAAAACCAAACCCACCAGGTCTTCCCTAGAAAAAGGTTTTAAAGAACAATTTTGAATGTTTCAACTCCATTATGACCAACCAAAGAAGTGTAAATTGCTGAGAGAAATTGGAAACAAAAGTAAAAAATCCCCATATACTGAGTTGCCTTATATCCTGAGCCATTTGACTTTTCCCTAGAAAATAAATAGTAAAACTTGGATTGGACCCTTGAGATCATAATTTTTATTTGTTTTCAGTGTAATCTATGTGCATTTTCTGCTTTATGGTAACCAGACTACCTGGAAATTACCCCTACACACACACCACAGCACCAGCTCAGCAGTCAAATGAATTGCAATTTTTTCATGATAAAAAGTGTATGGAGGTGGCAGCTCTGTGTTTTGGCAGTCTCACATCAGCCCTGAGGAATCTTCTCTGAAGCCCTTTGTGTCAATGTATCCCAACTCTGACTATACCTGCATTTGTGGGTTGTGGTCTTGGCTTTCCACAAGGCTTTCCAAGCACCCACAGCTCCAGCCACTGCTCTAAACTCTTCTCACTGAAATGGGGAAAAGCCTCTCAACCACCAAAATTTCAGTGTCCCTGAGCTGTTCTGAGCGCCAACCATCTCCCCCATACCAAACCCATCTCAGCTCACCTGACTTTGGAGGGAAAAGCAGCTCTTGGATGTGATTATGCCTTTTTGGGGCTACCCAAAAATAGAGGCCAGACAAAATCAAGGGAATAAAAAGCAAATATATTTATTGAAGGGCCTTCAGGTATGTTTAGGACAGATGAAGCCTCCCAGAGGCTACACCCAAAATGCAAAAAGGGTCACGGGTTTTCACACTTTTGGTGTGAAAAACCAAAAGTGTTTGGTATTTTGTACTTTCGTATATTGGGGGTTGATCTTCCAGTTACAGCTTCAGGTAATGAGGTCATTTACCCCAAGTTTGCTGCCCCAACTCACTTTTGCTTCCATCTCTCAGACCTGAGGCAGTGAGGTGTCCTTGATTCCCATGCCTGGAGAGGAATTGTTGTGTCTGCCCAAACTGGGGAAGCAGCAGCTCACACTGTGTGTGGAGTTTGGAGTTCTACACTAAAGAACTGCAGGGTTACAGATAAATGAAATGTATAACAGCTAAAATCCTGAGAGATCAGTGATGCTGAGCAGGGGGTTCTATCCTTGTTCCCAGGGAACAGGATTGCTGGGAGTGCATCAGCAGAGCTGCCACGGGGCTGTCTGTGTGTGCCAGGGCCCCTCAGCTGTGTGTCCCCTCTTGCCACCAGACCCAGGGCAGGACCCTGCAGGAAACTGCCCTGGTGAAACCTGGGTGAAAACTGCCCTGGTGAAACCTGGGGGAAACTGCCCTGGTGAAACCTGGGGGAAACTGCCCTGGTGAAACCTGTCAGGCCATTGAAGGGACCATGATTTGCATCATGAGGCCAATTTTATTGAACACACTACTGGTTTATAGATCTATAAAGCATAAGCTAAACCAATAACAACCATACCTATGTTTCTTTGTAACAGCTTAAGCTAGTTAAGCTTAACTAGCTTAGATATTATACATATCTGGGCTAGTACAGACTTGTTCAGGCCTGTACTGTCTTGCATACAAACATCCACCCTGATCTTTTCCTCCTTCATGGTCCTGCCTTGACTTGCCAGGGCTTGTAGCCCTCTAACATATCTACTTCTGTCATGGGTTCAGCAGTATTTGAGTCCTGCTCCCAGCTGTATTCCCACAGAAATCCCCAGTGCTGGAGGATGGAAGGAGTCACTTGGGGTGACACAGCCGTGCTGCAGAACATTCCCTGTGGGTTGTTTTCCTCCTGCTTGCCTTGGGAGAGCTGCTGTGGTTTGGGAGAGGTCCTGGTGATGCCTTAGCACTTTTGTATTTTTCAAGTATTTGTAACCTTGCAATTCTTTAGCATGTGACTCTAAAGGATATATGGATGCAGAGGTGTGTATATACACATAAAAACTATCCCTGTCTGTTTGCCCACAAACATCCACGTGTCAAAATAAAACTAAATATGAATATAAACAAGAATTATCAAAATAGAATGATTTCCAGGCTGGGAGCATCCCTGGGACTCAGGCTCCACAGCACTGCCAGCTCAGCAGAAATGTCAGTTTAGAAAGCAAGAGGAAACCACCGAGGTTTCAGGTGGCAACAGGTGCTGATCTGAGCTGACAGCACACTGCCTGGGGCTGCCGTGGCCCTCAGCCCCACACCGAGGCACCCAGGGATCATCAGCACTCCCAAATATTGTGGTGGATCCCCCCTTCCACTCCATTCTAGTGAGTGAATAAAGCACAGTGTTCTTTCTTTTTAAGGTGTGATTATGAGTAGGAGTTCTCTGATTCCTGTAGAATCACTGATGTATGTGCTTCAAAAGACATGGGAGGAAAAGAAAGGGAGAGCCAGAGAGTGTCTGTGTCCTGGGAGGGATTCAGCCCAGATCAGAGCTTGTGTTGTGTGCCTCAGGCTTGAGCAGGTGGTGAGCAAAGTTAAAATAAAGGAGCATTAATTGTGTACTCCCAGCTTTAGTCCTCCTATCTGGAAAGTTCTCAATCTCCCACAGAAAATTTCCATCCATCTGTGCTTCTTTCCTTGCTACAGTTTGGCACTTCTCAACAAATTTCCCACCTCAACAGAGCATTGATTTGGGAGGTTTTGTGACACCCAGGCTGCTGGAAAAATCTATTTTCTTCCTCTGAGCTGCACACTGAATAACCACCACCTGATCAGGGTACCTCTGTGGGTACCCAGGGAATGCTGCAGTGCAGCAAAACTGGGGACACACAGCACCTCTGGGAAAAGAAAAGAGCAATTTTCATCTGCAGTAAAAATGAGGATTTTCCCTCAGCTCCATCCCAAGGGCACCAAAAGCAGGGGCAGCTGCCAGGGCTGGGCTGTCTGCAGTTGGAACAGAGCAGGAAAGCAAACTGTGGGCACACTCAGCTGTCTGAGCAGCAGGGGCCTACATGAGAGGGGATAATTGTGTGTACACCTTGCTAGGCCACAGATCTGCAGAAGAAATAGCAGCAAGGATGCAGTGGCTGCCATGGGGCTTTTATTCCAACTGCAAAGTGACAACACACGGGGAGACTTCAATGTTTCTGCATCAAAAAAAGCTCTGAGCTCTGCATCTGTCACTTGCCAAAGAAACTTCAGCTGCTTTGCTTTTCATTTCCAGGCTGCATGAGCAGCTACAAAGGCAAGACCTTTGCCAGGGCTTTGCTCCCTCCCAGACTGCCCAGGGACTGCAGGTACAGCAGATTTCTGGGGGCTGTTCTGCACTTGGAATTTCTGCACAAAGATCACCCTGTTAAGTGGCCTGGAAGAGATTTGAAAACCCTCACTGAGAATCTTTCTTTGTGTTAGTTAATGGAATCACAGAACCACAGGAGGGGTCAGGTTGGAGGGGACCACAGTGGGGTCATCTGGGGCCACCTCCCTGCTCCAGCAGGGCCATCCCAGAGCTCAGGGCCCAGGATTGATGGTTCTGGAATATTCCCACTGAGGGAGACCCCACAGCCTGGCTGGGCTCTGCTCAGGGCTGGGCACTGCCCAGGGCACAAGTTCTGCCTCCTCTGCAGGGCAATTTCTGGGCTCAGTCCCTGCCCGTGGCTCTGGGGCCATTGCTGGGCCTGGAGCAGAGCCTGGGTTTGGTCTGCCCCTCCTGAACACAGGGACACACAGGGACAGACATGGGGACACCCAGGGACAGACATGGGGACACACAGGGACAGACAGGGACAGACATGGGGACACCCAGGGACAGACATGGGGACACCCAGGGACAGACAGGGACATCCAGGGACACACAGGGACAGACAGGCCTGAGGTAGGTGTGGATGTGCACACAGACACGGACTCAGGTTAAGAGTGGACATGAGGTGAGTATATGACAATAATGTTTTGTTTCATCTCATAAATCATTTCTACTTCAAACAAATGAGCTTCTAAAGATGGGTTTTAGGACTTTTATTGGTGACATGACTATGTGGATATGTATGGGTGTATATATATATGAGAGAGACTACAAAAGCAAGTAGTGAGAGGACAAAGGGGAATGGCTTTAAACTGGCAGAGGGGAAATTAGGGGATGTTAGGAAGAAATTCTTCATTGGGAGGGTGGTGAGGCCCTGGCACAGGGTGCCCAGAGCAGCTGTGGCTGCCCCTGGATCCCTGGCAGTGCCCAAGGCCAGGCTGGACACTGGGGCTTGGAGCAGCCTGGGACAGTGGAAGGTGTCCCTGGCAGGGTCATGGTGCCATGGCAGGGGTGGGATAAGATGATCCTCAATGTCCCTGCTGGCCCAGGCCATTGTGTGACTGTCAGGATGTCACAGAGAGCTGTTCTGCATCTCCTGTAAACAGCCCAAGAAATGCCCCATCAGCACAAACGTGAGCAGCACCAAGAGCAGCCACGGGGCCGAGGACACGGCGTGGAGAGCAAACATTTCACAGAAGGCTTTGGTGGTGGCTGTGGTTATTTGCCCTGCAGAACTTCCTAGAAGCCCTTGCCTTCGAGAAGATGAAGCTGCTCAGCAGGGCTGCTGAGGGAGCTCCTCACACCCTGCCTGGCACCAGGCCCAGCTGCCCCTTTTCTGGGAACAGCAACTCCCAAAAAGGATCTGAGTGCTCCATCCTTCAGTGGCCAAGGCCATTGCAGTAAAGCATCCCCCACACACCCAGCAGGTGCTTCCAAATAGGGAAAGAGTTTCAGTTTACCTTTAGACATATTAGGACGTTTATCTAGATTTTTCCATACCCTCCTGGGACAAGGATTGGCGCAGCACCAGCACAGGGGCATGGATTGGGCTCTGAGAATGTAATTCATAGCCTCTTGGTGATCCTATTGGCTGCAAGCAAGGTTTTCCCTCCTAGAACATTCAGTTTTTAGGAAGGAGCACTAAGGAAGTGAGAGGCTTTTTGGGGTGTCTTAGCAAGGGTGCAAGAGGTTTTCTCAGACAGCTATGTGTGGCTAATTATTAGTTTTCTGTAACGTTTGTTATTTTGGTATTTTTACTTATTAAACCTATTGATTTACAAAACATCTCTGAGTCTTACTCTAATTAATTACAGCCACTCCTCTGCAGACAGGCTGGACCCTCAGAGATTGATATATTAGCATGTGGCTTATTACACTCTGGCCACATGCTACTCAGGATCAGGCCATCTCTGCCCAGGTGTTTTTCCACTGACAAATCACCCCAGTGTCTGGGCTGCTGTGGCACTGCCACGTTTCTTTGAAAAACAACCTCTCCTTCTTCAAAGCCCAATGATGTCAGGGGTCAAACACGCCAGAAAAACCAATGGGCCAAGGTTGTCTGTGGGATCTGAATGTAGAAACATTTTGTGGTCATCCCCACTGACCCAGCAGAAAACAACAGAGGAGCTGGCAGGTATTGGCATCTGCAGTGGGCAGAGTGAGAAAATAATAAAGGAAGGCAGGCTGTCAAAGAGGATTTTTAGCATCCGGCACTCACGTTAATCCCCTGACCTACTTTCTGAAAGACCTATATAAGGAAGAATATTCTCCACTGAGCAAGCAGCTAATAAGCAGTGCCAGCATTTAAGAGTTGGGAGTGCATCAGTTCTGAGATTCAGTTATCTCTTCCTGGAAAAAATTAAAGCATAGAAAATAAACACTCTTAAAGTAGAAAAAAAAAAAAAAAAAATCCACTCGCCCATTTATTTCTGTGGAAAGCCTTGCACCTCAGCAGGACTGTCAGTTGGCACCACAGTCCCAAAGGCTGTGTGTGCCCAATGGGCCTCACCAGAAGGAAAAATTCCTGCTCTCATATTGCCACAGCTCATTTTAGTGGAGTTGCTGCAAGCATCCTTTGAGCCACAGGCAGCCATGGTGCAGTCTGGGCACCAAACTCTTCGAGTTCCCTCATGGGCTTGGAGCAGGTCCAGAGAAGGGCATGAAATTGGAGAGGGGACTGGAGCACCTCCCCTGTGGGGACAGGCTGGGAGAGATGGTAATGTTCATCCCGGAGAAGAGGAGGTTGTGTGGACACCTCTCAGCACCTGGAAGCCAGAGAGGGGCCCTTCATCAGCACCTGCAGTGATGGGACAAGGGAGAACGGGTTCAACCTGAAAGAGGGGAAATTTAAGTTAGATATTTGGATGGAATTCCTCACTGTGAGGGTGGGCAGGCCCTGGCACAGGGTGCCCAGAGAAGCTGTGGCTGCCCCTGGATCCCTGGAAGTGTCCAAGGCCAGGCTTGGAGACACCCTGGACTCGTGGAAGGTGTCCCTGGCTGTGGTGGTGGATGGTCTTCAATGTCCCTTCCAACTCAAACCTTTCTGGGATTTTATGATTCTATTACTCTCCTATTCTATTACTCTTCCCTTTTTTTTATGATTTCAAACCACAAACAGCCCTCAGACTCCAGACCTATGGGAGAGGCCCAAGTCTCTCATTCAGCCCCTGTGACCACACCTGGCATTTTGGGAGCCATCATTCCCACTTGGGCAAGGTGAGATGTTTCAAGGGCTCTTTCTTCAGCCAGCCTCAGATATATACCTCCCCTTTGGCTTCCAGTGGGGCTGAAAGTAGTCAGCACATTGTTACAAGGTTTATTGGACTTCAGCCAGCAGGATACATAGAGCTACTGTCAAAATTAGATCATTTTTGGTCAGTTTTCACATCGGGCTGCTCTCATTTCACTTCTCTCACTGCCTCTAGGGAGTGGACAGCAATAAATTGCATTGGTGTTATTTATATTTTAATAATTTGAAGGCTACACCCTTAGTCCTTGCAAGAGTCACAAGATTATTTTTCACATCTTCATCCTTTCAAGACTTGTTCCCCATGTTGCAGTGTAAGAGGCTCTGCAGAGTTTCAAAGCTGCTCACCATCATTCAAGACAGATAAACACCAGAAATCCTACAGGAGTGCCTTCTCTGGTGGGAGCCCAGTCCCTCTGTGAGTGCAGAAACATCAACTGGAAGCAGCCTGGCCCTCGGGGTGAGGGTGTTTGGGAGGCCCCTGGGAGAAAGTGAAAGTCCATTTTGTGGTGCTGTGGTTGGGGCAAGGCTGGGTTGGTTCATTAATCACCCAGTGTTGTTGGCTCTACACCTTTCTGGCATTTTACATTCTCCTTGCTCTGTTCTACCTGAGAAAGAGGGTTTTCTTTATGGGAAAAGCCTTTCTTTAAAGCTTTGCTTGTATTACTACAAGACAGCGCAGCCAGGTAGAGATGTCCATGTGGGCATGGAGAGGAAGGTAAAGTAAATGATCTTAATCTTTCTTCTTCTTCCATTAAGCTTTTTCTTCTCACAGACAAATCTGCTGGAAAAACACTTCATATTGGAACCTCTCAAACACACCAAATCCTGGGGATTTCCATTTCACCTGTGTCAAAACCTGAGCAGGGACACAAACCAGTTCAATATAGAGAGAAAATCACTGCCAGAGCCCAAAGCATCATCCCCTTCCTCCCTGCACTGCCATCCCCATTCCTTCACATCCTCACTCAGGTGGGCAGAGCTCAGCACACACACAGAGCCTGCCTGGCTCCTGCTGTAATAATTTCCACCCAATGTCCTCAGTGAAAGAGAAAAAAAAAAATTAAAAAAACAACAGAAACTACATTAAAGCTTTTTTTTTTCTTTTCTTTTCTTTTAAAACTGAACTCACCAGCCCCAGGGGAACATCTGACACAACCAGCTCCCTCCTCCTGTTCTTTCTGCATCACTGTGTGCACACAGGGTGCCCTGTGGGAGGCTCTGAGATGAATTTGCCACAGGTGCTGGTAAAGACAAACCACATTCTCCTTGCAGCTCCAGAACCTCATTGGCACATCCCAGTCCCTGAGGGGCCAGTGTGGGTTTGTGCCAGGGGCCAGCAGGTGGAACTGGCCAGGGCAGAGGCACAATCTGTGCCCCTGGGTAACCTCTCCCTGCACTGACCTGTTTGTTAGAGCACCACAGCACTCAGGCACTTGTGGGTTTTTGTGAAGCTGCAAAACAAGAAATGTCCCTTGATTCTCAGGAAACCTTACAAAACCACACCAGAAAATCTGTCAGGCAGCCTGAGGTGTGTTCTCACTGTGCCTGCATCTGTAGGGATGGGAGAACTAGCACACATCAAAATTTAAAATGACCTGGCATCCGCTGAAATGAAAACAAACCTAAAAAGCTGCCTCAGCTCTTTTAACGAGCAAATTGTGGTTCATTTCAGTTTTTCTTCATGACTGCAGAGTTTTCTGCTCTCAGGTGAACCTGTGAAGGCCAAGCAGAGCTGCTCAGTGCCTCCCAGCTGGGCTGGCCTTGGGAAGGGCTGCATCCCTGCTGGCTCTTTGTGCAGGGGATGGGTGCAGCTCTGGTTCCCCACGGGGCAGGGGAGCTGTGCTGCCTGTGCTGCTTCATCCTAAAACCAGCAGAGACACCTTCCCCCTTCACTGTGCTCACTGTTAATGGCTTTTGCTCCAAGGTGAAACTCTGGCACTTTCTGTCGTTGTTTCTTGGGGGTCACAGCCCTCCAGGTCTGGCTGCCCTGTGTCACAATAGGACACGAAATAAAGATGCTTGACTCCAGTCAGAGGCAGTAGAAATCAGAATGTTTATTTACAATTCATTCAGCCCTTTTATAACACGCTGCCCTAAGAAAACACATTATTGGTCCATAGGGCTGACACCTCTCCCATTGGCTCAGTAACAGAAACAGCAAACAACACCTGCTGTTATGGGAAAGGAATATTGGTTACACAAGATTGGTTTGGGAAAAAGAAAAACTATTGAAAAGTTTCCCTTGAGAAGAGCTCAGCAATTCTCAGTCGCAGAAAATATTGAGCCCACAGGGCAGGGTCCTGCAGCTGCCTGTGCTGCTTCATCCTAAAGCCAGCAGAGACACCTTCCCCTTCACCACGCTCACTGTTAATGGCTTTTGCTCCAAGGTGAAATTCAGGCACTTTCTGTCATGGTCCCACAGGGGTCACAGCCCTCCAGGTCTGGCTGCCCTGCAGGATTCATATCAAAACCACATCTTGCTTTGGATTTTCCTCCTTCTTTCCCATTGTGTGAGGCTTCAGGCAGTGCTGGCCTCTCCAGCCAGGCTGTGTTTGCCCAGGCTCTGGAGTGCCCCAGGGATGGAGCTCTCTCATCTGACAGCAGTGGTGTCTCTGGAGAGGGACAGGACATGAGCCATGCTCTCCTGAACCAGATGGATTAAATAAACTCGACAATCCCCTTTGGAAAATCTCCATTTCTCTCTCTTGATTTCAAAACAAAGAGATTTCAAAGATCCCTGTTAAATCTTGACTGAGTGGAAGCAGCGAGCCAGAGATGAACCCAGGCCATAATCCAACAAACCTAAGGAGCATGCCAGGAAAACAAACCCTTCCGCATTTAAAATAAACTAAAAGAATGTTTATTTTCTACTTTACACAATTAAATCATGGACATCACTGTCACAGGTTGTAACTGCACTCAAAGAGGAATTCACTCAGGTGAATTCCTGCTGTGTTTTAGCTGTTGCTTTTCCTCTCTCCCAAAGCATCTTGTACTCAGTTATTGCTGGAACTGTCCAGGGCAAGGCTGGATGGAGCTCTGAGCATCCTGCTCTAGTGGAAGGTGCCCCTACCCATGGCAGGGGGTGGAATCAGATGATCCCTTAAGATCCCTTCCAAACCATTCTGTGATTCCATTGATGAGGTGGTTCTGGACAATCTGCCCCTGCTGGGCTCCAGAATGGTTCTCTTTTTTCTTAATTTTATTTTTTAAAATTATTTTTTAATTTTTATTTTATTATTTTTATTTTTACTTTTATTTTTAATAATTTTAATTTTTTTATTGTTTATTTGTTTATATTTTATTTATATTTATTTATATTTATTTTTATTTATAGTTATTTATGTGTTTGTGTATTTATTTATTTCTTTATTTATCTATCTATCTATTATTTTAAGTATGTCTGGAAGACACCTTTCTGTGTCTATCGCTGCTCCTGGCATAAAAATTAAGATAGAACTTTAGGCCAAGAGGGAGTTTCATCTTTACTCAGCTAATATTGAAAGGGCTGTTGATCTCCTGTTGAATCCAGGTCATCAGTGCCTGAATTCACGGATTCCTCTAATACAGACTCATTCTGGGAGCCCCAGGGAGGGAATTTTAGCTTGCAGTTTTCATGGAATTATTATCAGGTATTTTCCTGTGCTTTCATTCAGATTATGGTATTCTAATTTGTGCATGCTGTCATACTTATGTTTCTTGAAGATGGGGGAAGATTGCTCAAATCTGTGTTCTGAATTACTCAGAGAGCAGATTACATCTGTTATTATGGCACCCGTTGGTAAATCAATCAGCCTGGTAATGAATGAGGAAAAACGCTTCCATCACCTGTCTCAGGTTTTGGCAAGGGCCAAACCAAGCAGGCAATCTTGGATCTAAACCACTGCTGTATCTTGTCTAATTCTGATGTTTCAGCTCTCCCAGACCTTGTGGTTTCACCTCAACCATTCAGCAAAACCCGACTCAAATTCATGAACAGGCTTGGTCAACCCGAAAGTTCCTTTTCTAATGAATTGATGAATCACTGAACGATTTTTCTCCCAGTTTTAGAGCCCCAGCATTTCATGGCAAGCAGCTCTTTGCTGACAGAGATGGCTATCACAGCCCATTCTGCAGTGGGAGTGTTGAAAGCTTGGGCTGTGGGCTGTGCAGCTGTCTAGGACTGTATCCTGTGCTAACCTGAGCTCTTGGGGCACCTCCTCCTCTACCCCTCAATTAGTCCAACAGATTAATTGCCATTCAGTGGCTGCACCCAGTGAACTGCTCCCCGGGGTTGAGGTCACCAGTCTCTGTCTGGGATTTGCTGTGACTTGCAGCTCCACAATGTGCTCTGTCATTTTGGTTTCCACCTGGCTGCTTCTCTTCCCTTTGTGCTGCACACTCTGCGGGAGGCCAGGCTAAATATTTAGATTTTGACATTGTAGGAACAGAGATATAGAAATCTCCAAGGCTGCCTATAGAAAATTCCTCTCTGTGTGGAGAACCCCTGACCCAGCTGCTGGATTTAATCAGAAAAAATGGTGCCCAGAAGAATTTCCTAAAGAAATTCAGTGTTTGTTTGCTGCTCTGCTGGAGCTGCCTGACCTCTGCCTGGCTCCATCCCCTGCAAGGATGGGCACCTTTCCTTGTGCCATGAAACCTTAATGACAACATCCTCCCCATTCGCTTGGACCCATAAGTTTAATCTTTAAACCACCTAATCCTCACTTATCCCTGCAGCTCCTTCCTTCTCCACCTCTTCCTATAACCACCTATTTTTCCTGCCTGCAAGTCCCTGTCCCCTCTTGTCCATCATCATCCAGCCCTTGCTCCACTGAGGAACACTTTGTTCCTTCAGCAGACAAAACAAAACTGATCCTCTCCCAAAGGTGTTATGAAATCCATCAGATTGGCAGTAAGGGAAGGCTTCCTGAATTGCTGAATGGAAGCGCTGACAGAATTTGCTATCACTGAAAAACTGCCAGTGATGCAAATCTTTCATCAGGAATTAATTAGCTGCTGCTGTGTTTGGTTTGTAACGAGGCAGTTTAAGAATGAATTCTATTTACAAAAAAAAAAAAATCCTAGAAATGTATCACGGAGGAAAAGTCCCTTTCTCCACCACTAAAACATAGCAAACATAGATCAAAAGGCTTAATTTTCCCCATAGTTTCGAGCTGAATGCATTGAATAAATAAATTAATAACAAGTGGAGAGTTCCAAAACAAAATGTCGTTTTTATAGAAAAACGAAACCATTCTCTTCCCCAAATGCTGAACTTGTGTCTTTCAAACTTATTAAAATAAAAGGTGGTTTGTTTTATTTTTTTTAATTTCTGAATAATTTAATCAGAATGATCATCTTTCCAAAATCCAGTTTTGCTTTGAGTGAAATGGAATTTCTGAGAGAAGGGGAATCCACTGCAATATTTCACAGAATCCCAGAATGGTTTGGGTTGGAAGAACCTTCCAGCTCGTCCAGTGCCACCCTCTGCCATGGGCAGGGACACCTCCCACTGTCCCAGGCTGCTCCAAGCCCCAGTGTCCAACCTGGCCTTGGACATTTCCAGTGATCCAGGGGCAGCCACAGCTTCTCTGGGCACCCTGAGAAGCCCCAGCTGGTTTCAGACCTGATGGTTGAGGTTGCCCTGAAGGTCACTCTAAAGCCTCCCTGGCCAGGTGTATCCCCAAACATGCCATGGCACCCACAGGGTCTGGGGTATCTTGGGTTTGCTGATGCAGCTGGCACAGATTTACCAGCTGGCACTTGCTGGGATGTCCCCCGTGGCCACAGCCCACCTGGGCATGCAGAAATGCCTTGGGTGCCTCAGAGCCCCAACCCCAAAAGTTTTCTCTTTCCCTCTCCCCCAAGGCAGATCCATCCCCTGCAGGACCAGCACTGAGGGCTTTGCTGCCCATCCCAGGGATGCTCACGAGAACAAAGGCAGTCCCCACACTCCAGACTGGGACACAGAGCCCCAAACCCCTGATAAATGTGCTGTGCTTCTCCTCCTCCTCCTCTGCACCTCCTGATCAGGCTGCACTCACCAGACTACCCCAGAGTGTGTCTGTGCAGCACCCAACCACAGGTTTCCAGTGCTGGCTGTCACCACGACACCAGCAAGGCTTTGCCAAGGCTGAAACACTTCCTCAAGTGCTCTGCTCACTCTGTCCAGCTGCTTCTCAATCCCTTTATGTCTCATTTCTGGTTTTTAGGCTTTCAGGTTTTCATGTGTCTGTCTAAGGTGCCTTTTAGCAAGAAAACTGCTGGTAGGGATATAAATAACATTACAAAGCAGCAATAATCACAGCCCCAGAGCTGCAATGTGGCTTTGCCCTCCCTCCCTCACCTATATTTGGTTTGTGGGGAGCCCAAACCTGGCTCATCTCAGCCTCAGCCCCTGCTCTCCCAGCTTCATATTGATTATTAATCACAACAACTTCTCTGTGGGCTGTTTACCACCCACAGCCATCCACCCCCAAAAGCCCCGGAGGAAATAACACGGGGTGACTTGTTGTGTTTTTTTCTATTTATAAACAGGAAAAAAAAAAAAGACAATTCCCAGCCATGAAAGAGACTGAGATGTTTATCTGCTACGGCAGAAATGTCGAGTCGATTTCTAGAAATTCCAAACGTGAAGTTTCCTCTGCTCGTGTCGAGGCTGCCTCATGTTCTCTCACAACCTACACCACCACCTCCTCACCACCTTCACCACATCCCTCTCTCATTCCTTGCCTTGCCCAGCTCGGGCTCTGCTGGGACAACAGGGACAAGCTCCTGTCACAAGTGCTCCTGGAGCTTTTCTCTGGCCAATGATCCTGTTGGGGTTCAGGGATGAACCCCACTGCAGCTCCACGGACCTCACTCACCCAATTCATCTGGCACAGCTTTTGGGGAGTCTCTGCTCCATTTTTCACTTCTCCATCCCCTGCCTGAAGTTTTCTGTCTGTAAAATGGTAAAAATCAAGAAGATTTTGCTTCTAACAGGATTTAAGATGTGGGGTGAAAACAGCTGGATTTAGACACGTAGATTTTATCATTTATCAGCTGCTTCTGCTCAGAGCTGGGTTCAAACATCTCCCTACTCAAGATGTTCACAGAAAAGTGCAGAGCACATCTTTCCTTGCAGAGTGCTCACTGCTCCACTCCAACTCTTTTCCCTTGGGCTTCTGGCCTAAGAAACTCGAGGCAAAGCCCTGAATGTCTCCTCTAAAATGATGCTCCACTTCCAAGGGATGCTGACACCCTCCCAGGTGATTGTGCCATGCTCCTTTCCTCCAGAGCCACCAGGGTGGGACACGGTGGTGACACAGCCCTGGGCAGGGACCAGACGTGAAACCAGATTTCCTCCCAGCCTGGGTTTTTCCCACGGGCCAACCTCCTCTAGAAAATAGTTCAAACCCAACCAAACCAACCAAAAGCAGAGTCTCAAGACACATCCTGAAACTGCCTCGTTACATTTTGCAGTGGCCACAGAGAAAGGGGATATTTTTTGCATCTGAGTGGGTGCCTCAAGCTCTCAATTGTTTGCTGTGTTTTTATTTCATTCATACAAAAACACTGTTTGAAGCTGCATCTTCCCATCCTGCATGTTTTGAGAAGTCACTCTCTGTGCTGAGCAGGGGAAATTTGGTACAGATTTTCCCTGCTCAACAGAAGCAGGAGTGAACAAATTATTTGGGGTCTAGAAAATACCTTTAGTGAAAGAAATTTGAGCAATTTGGTTTGTTTGTTTGTTTATTTGTTTATTTATGTATTTATTTATTTATTCCAACAGGGGATAGAAAAAATCTGAACCTGGGTTCATGTGAATTTAGCTTCAAAAAAATAAAGTTTTGACCAGTGGAAATGACAGTTAATGACAGCTGAGGGAAGATAATCCACAAGGTTTTTCCCTTTTCTCACTGGCTCTGTCAATCCAACAGAAAAGAGAAGAAAATCCATGAGACTGGAGTTACTTAAACATTGTCATGTCCTTGGAAGAAGTGGCAAGTCCATCCTGACTGGAAGTCTTTGAGCTGAAACCTGGCTGTCTTCTAAAATGAAATCTTCCAGTCCAGTTGAGTTTCTTGCTTCAGTTGTGCTCAATAAGGTAATTTCTAAGGAATTCAGCAAAATGGATTAGTACTGATGTATCCGGGATGACAGAATTGGCTCAGTAGGTGAGACACAGCCTTTGGAAGTGTATCCAGGAAAAATACACACATTTGTTTGTGTACCACTAAAAATGAGATATATTTCAAGACAAATTTTCTACAGATTTTCTGCAGTATTGCCCACCCTCCATCTCACTCGTGTTTTTATTTCTCTGCTATTTAATTGTCACAAATTCAAGGCTGAGGTTGTCTTTCACATGAGTGTGAAACCCTGAGTTACCAAGTGTTTGATCATTTCCCTGACTTACAAATGATCCAAGTTTTAATCTCTCCTGGTAGAATCCCCAGGTAATCAGTAAGAGAGAACAACACCAGAGTCTCAGCATTTCCTAAATCTCTTTAAACTCTGAGATATAGAAGATGTAGGCTTGGCTATACCCTGCCTGCACTGATTTCCCACCCTGACAAAGAATCCATGAATTTTGTCTTCCAGACATGGACTGAAACCACACCAAGAAGACCAAAGCGAGGACCAAAACCAAGCTCAAAATTTGACACTGTTTTACACTACAACAACACCAACTCCAAGATTCAGAAGGCTGAAAATGACTCCTTTATTTTCGGGATGTGTCTCCCTTTTATGCTATTTTACACAGACCAATTTGATTGGTGACACAAAGACAAACCTCTTCACTCACATTGGTCAGACCAGAGGGACATCAAGAAGAAGTCCCTCCTAGGGAAAAGGAATGAAAACAAAGTTACAGTTACAAAAACATTTCTTCTGTTTACAGAAAATTCCCTGGGAAAAGAATTTCAGAAAACCAAAACACCTCAGGCAGGGAACCAGGGCTACAAAAGCTCGGAACCCAGGGAAGGAAAATCAATCAGTCAATTTTTAGAACCAACTGGGGAGCACAGAAATGTCTCTTTGCAGCAAAGATTTCCCTTGCCTACCATTCTATTCCCAATAGGCAGAAGTGGACAGGTCACAATCACAATCACAATTCAAAGCTATATTTCAGACTCCATGAAATTTTCATAATGAAACCCCAAAAATACAATGTGAAGTGCATGGTTTGGTCTGGAAACCATGAGCAATTCTGTGGTTTTGCTTAGGTTTGTACTGAAACCAGTCCGAACTGGGGAGTTTCTCTTAGCTGAATGTGACCTGAAGATATTGAATTCATTCACACCTGAAACTGAGAGCGAAATCTGGGGGGCACGAACCCACGCAGACTCAAAGAGGGAAAAGGGCTTTGCATGAAACCGCAGGCCAGGTTTGCTCACCGAGTTCAGCATCACCTTCAGCTGCTCAGGGAGGTGTTTGCTGCTGACTCACCAAACCATGGCTCCTGGACCCCACTGGGCTTCAGCTCCTTGGCAGAGCATGTGGAAAACCACTCTTTTTAGTACATGCTATGCTTCATACTCCTTTGATATCTGTGCAACATAAGATGATAATTCTCAAGGTTGCACTAAACCTTGGTTGGACATTGAGTTTGAAAAGCAGTTTTCAGTGGGGAAGCAGAGTAATTCCCTGCCAGAGAAGCAGTTTTTGCTAAGAAATCCTATCCCAGTAGTATATAGAAGGTAAAAGTTTTGTGTTCTAAAGTAGGCAAGGCACTGGAAAAACTATGATCTATAATGAACTCCACCAAATTAACAAAAATGTTAGATTGCACTTTGCAACACTACACAGGAAGTCCCAGGAAAAATTAGTTTCTCTTTTTTATACAATTGCATTTTCACGAATTGTTCTTGCTGTCACAGCTGACCTTGGGACTATTTGCATTTATTTTGCAAGCATTTGGACTATCATTCATGTTGAGAGATAGCTATATTCCTTGCACACAAATACCAAAGGAAATTATCACAATCTGAGAAGCTTCAGCTCCTGAGGCTTATTTTAACTATAATAGGTATAGCGAAACAATTTTTAGGAATTGTCAGCTCTGGGGACACACAGGGCTCCAGGTGCTGCTTGGTGGCCTGGCTGAGCTGCCCCTTGGGGCATTCCTCCCTCTGGGAAGAAGAGAAGGAGAGATCTTACAACACCTTCCAGTGCTTGACGGGGGCTTATGAGAAAGTTGGGAAGAGACTTTCATGAATATAGGTAGCGATGAGACAACGGGGAATAACCTTAAGATAAAGGAGGGCAGGTTTAAATAAGATATTGGGAATAAATCCTTCCCTGGGAGGGTGGGCAGGCCCTGGCACAGGGTGCCCAGAGAAGCTGTGGCTGCCCCTGGATCCCTGGAAGTGTCCAAGGCCAGGCTGGATGGGGCTTGGAGCTCCCTGGGATAATAGAAGGTGTCCCTGCCCATGGCAGGGGATGGGACCAGGTGATTTCTAAGATCCGTTCCAACCTTAACCATTCTGTGATCTGTGTAGGCTCTGGTGTGGAAAATCTAAGGAAAAAAGTCTGGAAAAATAGAATTGTCAGAAAAACACTTGATTTTTGTTATAGTGGCACGTGTTGATGGGTTCTCTTGAGTGTCCTTCAGGCCTCTCAGTGCCCAACTCTTCTGGACAGGGGAAAATCTTACTTTTCCACCAGCAAAACCTGCTGTGTGTGCTGTGCCCAAGAAGTCCCAAGACATTTGCACAAAGGCATCAAAGAAAGGAATAAGAGGGGGGCAGGAATTCAAGAGTGGGCAAGATTAAATTGTTCAGCCTGCATAAACTGAGAGTGACATTGCAAAGATTCTGGGGTTTCATTAATTCAAGAGAAGCTGGAGTAGAAATGATGTGAATATCAATGGGAATGCACAGAGCTTTTGTATGCCCTGATTGGAATCGAAGAAAAAGGCCAAACTTAATTCCAAGGAGGGCAAACCAAGCAGGATCCAGAGTGGATGTGTCCTTCTTGGGGCTAGGAAAAACAGCTCTGAAAAGGCTTTGGATAATTTCAGGGTGACTGTTCCAGAGAAAATGCTGGCAGATGCAGGATTTTACCTGCAGGATTTTCCCTGACAATTACCTCTCTAGGGACAAACAAAGAGTGTCACTCAAGGCTGGATATTTTCATTTTCCTTTTTCCATTCTCCTGTGGTTTATACATTTTGTGGTTGATGTAAATGAGCAGGCAGTGGTGATGCCCTGGCAGTCGTGGCTGTTGTGTGACACAGGGATGCCCCAATTCCCTCACCCCACTGTCACTGCTCCTCCCTGGATGTACCCGGCTGTGATAGCTCCCAACCCCTGAATCATCCCTGTTCCATGACAGCCTTCCACAATTCCATTCCCAGGCAGGGTGCATTATGCTAATTTGATGAGTGCCACCCTCAGAAGGGTGATGGCAAAAGCTGGGGGGGATTTTTCACAAGAACCATAATAAACCTCCCACCCTCTGCCTGCTAATGAGGCTCCTGCTCCCAAATGAGCTCCTTCTTCCAAATGCCCTCAGTAATTTTCCCTGCCTTTAGCTATCTCAGAGAGATCTAGACCAAAGAACTTGCCTGGGCTGTTCCTGCACTCAGCCCTGGCATTGGTAATTACAAACATTACCAAAGTGATCTGCCAGATAAGGCAGCATGATTCACTTACCAAGAAAGCACTGTCTATTTACACAGAGTCAGGACTGGCCTGGGGAGCTCAGAGCAATTCAATCCCACATGTTTTTGGGAATCTCGCCCCTGGTGAATGAGCAGAGGCTGTGAGAAGCCCAGCACGTGTGAAAAAGCCCTGCAGAGCTGTGCTGATCCAGAGCTGGGCATTGGCACAGCACAATTAGCAGGATCATTAATTGGTGAGGGCTGGAATCTCCACGCCTCTGGTTGGAGATGTTGGTCAGCCAACAGCAGGGACTTCCTGCTGCACACATTTGCTTGTGTATCACTAAAAATGAGATGAATTTCAAGACAAATTTTCTACAAATATTCTCCAGCATTGCCCACCCTCCATCTCACTCATGTTTTCATTTCTCTGCTATTTAATTGTCACAAATTCAAGGCTGAGGTTGTCTTTCACATGAGTGTGAAACTCTGAGTTACCAAGTGTTAGATCATTTCCCTGACTTACAAATGATCCAAGTTTTAATCTGTCCTGGAAGAATCTCCAGGTAATCAGTAAGAGAGAACAACACCAGAGTCTCAGCATTTCCTAAATCTGCTCCCAGGAGGGACTTCCAGCTTTTCTTTTGCCTTTTTCTGGTGATTTTTGTCTTTAACTGTGCTGATGGGAGACCAAGAAAGCAGCTACAGCTTGAAGGTGTCCCAGGGCTCAGCTCGTAACCAAAAGCTCCCAGCAGCTTTAAGCTGAATTTGTTCAATCACCATGAATAAAAAGCTCAGGTGACTTCCATCCTTTAAGGCATTTTGGAACATCATTCTCAAGAGAGTTTTACCAGACTCATATCTGGAGAGAAAGCTCCTGTTCCCCTGAGGAGACAGGTTATATTGCCTTCTTTTAACATCAATTTTTAGGGGGGGATTTTGACAGCACTCCATCCTTGGCTGCAGATTTTCTGTGTGTGCTCATGGCTCCTGAGTTATTTACAGTCTTGGGGACTGCTCCAGGGAGCCTTTGGGGGCACAAACACCTAAAGAGAGTCCTCAGATTGTGTTTAACCCTCGAGGTTAAACAGAGGCACTTTCACCTTCTGATGCTTCATCTCTGTCTTTTAATGGGGAGGTAGAGGACGGACCCCAACACTGACCCACCTCAGCAGCTGCTGTGAGGATAAATCCATCCCACCCTGAGGAACAGAAGGTGGCCCTGGCACCTAAGGCACTCCACAGTGGGAATTTTGCAAGATCTTTCCTCATTTGCCCTATGGGGATGGAAAAAATAAACAACTTCACAGTTTCTTGCCTGAGCAGTAGAGCGATGGAGCTTTCTTATTTTGAGAAAGGTGAACTAACAAAGCCTTTCAACCTCCCAGAATCATAAATAGATTTTTCACCCCACATTCCTGCACTTCCCTTGATGTACAGACTGCATTTCAAGTTAGTGAAACTTTGATTTTTCAGTGGTTCCCATATTATTGCCCAGTCGGGTTCAGTGTCTGAATGCTGTGCTGAGCTGTTTGTAGGACACAGGGAGATTTAAGAGCTGTCAAATGCTGGATCCCTGCTTTTGGGGGGGTTTTATTTCTAATCTGGGTACCTTATGCTGCCAGGTGAATTCAGTTGTGAGGTAACTCTGCTCTCCCAGTGAAGTCTGACCAGAGATGATGTGAAAGGTTTGGTTGTTTTCACTCTGGCCTCAGGTCTCTCACCTCTCTTTTATCAAAAGCTTTCAGCACTTTTGCACAGGGAACACAAATAACAGCTTCTTCCCTAAATCAGACTGACCAGCCTTTAGTTCATAGTTCCACTTCTTTCCAAGGCCAATGATTAATATTTCCTACTCACACAGGGGAAAACTCTGATTATTACAGCTGAACCATTCCAGAGCCCTGCCTGTCCTAACCCACACCCAGATCTGTGTCCCGAAGACACCCAAGCTGCCCTTCCCAGTGTCATCACTTCCAAAACCACTGCTCATCTCCACCCCTGGGTGCCCACAGGCCTCTCTCTGTCCCCTGGGTGGGTGACAGGGCCACATGCAGGTGCAGGATGCTGCCCCAGCCTGATCCTGCCCCACAGCTCAGCCCCACCTGGTGCTTTCCTGCCTGCCTCAGCTGCTGTGACAGTTCTGGTTCCTTTTTCTCTGCTGAGGTCAGGGAGATGTAGATGTTGAGTTTGGACTTGGATGTTTATTGTTTCTTATCTATTTACAGACTCACAGGGTGTGAGCTCCAACTAGCAAGTCAGAGAAATGAGGTAAAATGGAGGGTTTCTAACTCTTTCCAAGGTTATTTAAGTGCCAAATACCTAATAACAAGATGACACATATTATTTATGTTTTTGACCTAATAACGACCACCCAAGGCTTGCAATGCAGGCCTTTTTTACCTAATTAGAGAAAATCACCTAAAGCCATGAAGAAGAAGGAAAAAATGGGGAAAAAAATGTTCTTCTGGTGTTCCATAACACAATAACTGGAATTTTAAAAGTCTAGAGTGATTTGAAATCTGAAAATCTCATTCTCAATAACTCTGCATTTTTTTTTTTTTTTTATTTAAACTACATTAATTATTCCATTTCTACCAGCTTTGC
Organism: Argya squamiceps; assembly: GCA_037834095.1. Classification (NCBI taxonomy): domain Eukaryota; kingdom Metazoa; phylum Chordata; class Aves; order Passeriformes; family Leiothrichidae; genus Argya; species Argya squamiceps. Next base: position 7,488,010 of record JBBMKD010000049.1, read on the forward strand.
AAATCATGCATTATTTTCTTCTGGTTGTTAAGCAGAACACAGAGGGGTTTAATACCCAGAAATGAGTTTTCCACTTGGACTGACTCTCTCAGAGTGCTGCTGAAAGGCACCAGAGGCTCTCCAGCTCCCCACTTTGGGGGATGCCATATGGAAAAGACTCTGGGTGTGTTTGGGCAGACAATAATTCCCCCTGAGCAAACTCTGACAAATTTGTGGAAGTTACTGCACTTTTATAACTGTTCCATTTGTATTGTTTTATTATTATTGCATTTTATTATCTCTCCTAACACCTCTGCTTTCTACTTGTGCTCCAAAGGAGATGGATGAGACACATCCACTGCGGTATAAAGAGGTGGGTTTTTTTCCCATAACCAATTTTCAGTTAATTTAATACACCTGACTTTCCATATTCTTACAAGACTGAGTGATATAATTCTTTTGAGCAAGGGAGGCAGCAGCACAGCATGAATAAACCCTCTGCAGCTTCCCAAGGAGATAACAGTGCAGTGGCAGCTTTAACCTTCCCTTTTTCCCTTCATTTTCCTCCTGTCTTGATGTCTATTTTTATCCAGTGTTCTTTTGTGAGAAACAAAATGAGTAAAGAACGTTGCTATTCTTGGAAGCCCTCCACGAGGCTGGGATGAGAGATGGGAGATAGGCAGCATCTCCCTCAAAAGAGTGTTTTGTGCTGACAGCCAAAGGCATCCTCAGAGCACTGTTGGGAATGAGATATTGGAGTGTCATTTCCTTCAGCCAGAGATCAGCTTTGCTCAGGACAACGTCAGTGGGCAGAAATCCGAATAAATGCAGTTAAATAAATAAACCCAAACAACTTTTTTCAGCCTTGGCCAGGGGCTGAGCCGTGTAGTACCAACACCACCCCGCAGTGATTCATCGGAGGAAACAAAGCCTCCGACGAGGTGATTCATCCCCTCAGCGCTCAGGGTGTTTTGCAGCCACCTCAATTTACTGATTTGGCATTTCCATATCAAATGCTCTCCACGTGTGCTCACATGTTGGTGTGTGTGTGTGTGTGCGTGCCATCAGCTGCAGCTCAGAGGGGGCTGGAGAGCCCTGCAGCCACTGGGGTCTCTCGCTGAAGATAAAGGATCTTGGAAATAGGAATCTTGGATCTTGGAAAAGATCTGAGCAACTTGGGATAGTGGAAGGTGTCCCTGCCAATGGCAGGGGGGGAGATGGGATGATCCCTAAGGAGATGGGATGATCTCAAAAGAAATGGGATGATCTCTAAAGAGATGGGATGATCTCTGAGGAGATGGGATGTTCCCTAAAGAGATGGGATGATCTCAAAAGAGATGGGATGATCTCTGAGAAGATGAGATGGTCTCTAAAGAGATGGGATGATCCCTAAGGAGATGGGATGATCCCTAAGGAGATGGGGTGATCCCTAAGGAGATGGGGTGATCTCTAAGGAGATGGGGTGATCTCTAAGGAGATGGGATGATCCCTAAGGAGATGGGATGATCCCTAAGGAGATGGGATGATCCCTAAGGAGATGGAGTGATCTCTAAGGAGATGGGATGATCCCTAAGGAGATGGGATGATCCCTAAGGAGATGGAATGATCTCTAAGGTCCATTCCACCCCAAACCCCTCTGTGATTCCCTGATTCCATAAGAGGCCCGACAGCATCCCTGCTGTCAATGACCCTCAATTAGGATGGTGGCAGGAATTGCTCAGGGTAATAAAACAGACATCATGGTTTATTTTGTCTCTTAGATCTTGGATGAGGTTCTGTGAGTCAACTACAGGGATGTAAACAGGGCTGATGGTTTTGACAAGAAATGGACACAGTTCACATAAACCCAGGAACCTCTGAAGGCACCTACACTCTTCACCCCCCTGGATTTCAGTGGCAGCTGGGTGCCCACACAGCTCTCAAAAATTGGGCATTATTGTCTTTGATAAGGGTTTCAGTTACCACAACTTCAGTCAAGGGTGAATTTCCAGTGACCCCATGGATGGGTTCTCAGCTCTCAGTGAGTTCATTTCCTTTCAGCTGAGGAGTAGAACAATAAGTACTAACAGAGTATTTTGTGTTTCTCCTGACAAAGGCAATCTCTTGCCATATCTACCAAGAAATAATTAAAGCTGCTGGTTTTGTGGTTCGCTTGTTTTATGCCTCCCTGCCCTTTTATGCAAAGCTCTTTGCTGCAGAGGACACAGCTCGTGCTGATGCAAATTCGGGGCAAGCACCTGCTATTTAACCTCTTGAACCAGAGCTGGGGAGAACTGATGCAACACTGGTCAGAAGACATGAAACAGTGAACTGTGCTCTGGGAATCAGCATCATCAGGCAGGTGAGAGTGTGAAAGGTGTGCAGGGTGATGTGGTGTTTGAAAGCACATCACCACCTCTAAGCCAGAACATACAGCCAGAGTACCCTAAAATACCTCTTTAATGGGGGGTGCCCCATCCCTGGCAGTGTCCAAGGTCAGGCTGGATAGGGCTTGGAGCAGCCTGGGACAGTGGAAGGTGTCCCTGCCATGGTGGGGGGTTGGAATTAGATGAGCTTTAAGGTCCCTCCCAACCCAAACCAGTCTGGGATTCTGTGATTCTGGGATTCTGTGATTACAGGACCTTCACAGCCTTTCCAGCTTGCCCTGTGGGCTTGCAGTGCTGTGCTCGTGGGCTGAGCAGATTTATCTCAGAAAAGCACCAGGTCTGGTTTAACCTGGATTTCATTTGTTTGCACAAATTTATCCCATTTTTTCTCAGTGACATTCATTGATCTCTTTTCCTTTTGCAGCCATCACCAGCACCTGGTTCTCCCATGAGTTTAGCACAGGTGTGTTTCTGTTTGAAGAGCTGACCTGCAGTCCAGCTGTGAGTGTAAAAGCCCAAGAGCTCACTGAGAACTGGGCCTTCCCTATGACACCACACGAGGTGACATCCTCAAACTACAGCACCATTATCCTCTGGAATATCATCCACCCCAGTGAGGGATGCATCTGCTCAGTCATGAGCAGGAGTTGCTAGACTGTCTGCTCTAGAGTCACTGCAGGACCTTGGGAATTTGGATTTTCCTACATTTCAGAGCTGTCACACTGTTGAGGAGCCTTGGGGAGAAATTACTTTGGTAAGGGATCTCCATGTGCTGCTTCCCAAAGAGTGGATTTGCTGCTCTGCACTTGCTGCTTTAAGGGGTCAAATGAACTCACAGGCAAGAATTTGTAAATCTTGCCTTTATAATAAAGATTAATTTCCAGAACAAGAACCTCTGCTGCTCATGGCTCATGTCCAGAAGTGTTGCACCCACCAAGAAGGACCCAACAGGTGAGGATCCACCTCATCCAACCTGCCAGGTCTGACCAAGTGAGACCATTTCCTCATCCCTTTGTCTCTGGTTAAAACAGGTTGTGCCTGTTCCCATGGTGATAAGGGATGCTCTGAAAACACTGCTTTGCAAATCTGTGGAAGTGTTTCTAGCGCTGTGCTCCAGTGATTTTATTAAAGATAGTGGCAATGATAGGAAAATGCCACAACTCTGCAATATCAAGAGTGTAAAGAGCAATTGGATTAAAATTGAAAAGTTCTACCTTTATCTGGGAGGCCACGAGCCCAAATCAGAGGGAACTGAAGAATTGCACTCAATAAATGCCTGGTTTTTCTGTTCTGATATTCTTCCCAAGGAATTTCTTGTTGCTCTCGACTGAAGGCAAGGATGGACCATTGGTAAGATCCTCTTTGCCCTCTCTCATGTCCTTGTAATATCAAATTGGGATTAGCTGAGACAAATAACCCAGGATTATTTTCCTGTTGAATAAATTAACTGCCTTGAATGGCTGTGATTCAAAAGGAGGCACACATCCAGCTGGGAACATTGTCAGGAAAACTCAGGTGTCTTTTGACTTGGGCTGGCCAGAAAGTCAGGAGTCATCCCACAGAAAACATGCAGGGACCTTTAACACTGGAACAGAGGAGGGATGTTTCCAGATAAATCCCACTTGAGTTCTGTGCAAAGCCAGGGGGGTAGTCCCACAGGACAGGACAGAAGTGAGCACGAATTCCCTGATAAACCTGGGATTACAGACACCCTCTATGGGCACATCCCAACCTCTGCATTCAGCTGCTTCAGTGTCACCACCTCCTTTTAGACCAGAACTTGAACCCTGCCTCAGAAACGTATTTCTGACACATTTCTGTGAAATTCTTCCTTGAAAAGGAACCTCCAGACCTCCACAGACAAGGGTAGTCATGGAATTATAGAATATCTTGAGCTGGAAGGGATCTGTAAGGATTGACTCCAACTTCCTGCTCCTCCCAGGAGTGCCCAACACAAACTCCTGTGGCCAAGAGGATCATCCAGAGGTTCCTTTACCCTTGGACAGGGTTAGGGCTGTGGGGAGCCTATTCCAGTGATCAGCCACCTCTGAGGGAGGGTCTCCACTCTGAATGTCCCCTAGATGTCCACTCTGAACGTCCCCTGATGCAGCTCCACTCTTTTTCCTCCTGTCCTGGTCACCAGAGAGGGGACCAGCAGCTCCTGCCCTGCTCCTGTTGTGTGGACTGCCATGAAATCCCCTCCTCACCCATCCCTTCTCTACTTTGAACAAACCAAGTCACCGCAGATATTCTTTCTAAATCCTGCCCTTCTTGGTGCCTTTTTCCCCACCTTGGTTGCCCTCCCCTGGACACACCCTCGGAGTACGATGTCCTTTTCCTGCTGAGCTGCCCAAAACTGCTGCCAACCCTCGGGATGGGGCTGCAGCAGGGCAGGGCAGGGCAGGGCAGGGCAGGGCAGGGCAGGGCAGCTCCATCTCCTCCCTCCCTGCCCTGGCCGGTGATGCTGTGCTTGGGGCACCCGGGGCTGCCCAAAGGTCACCTGTGGATGCAGAATTCTGCAGGTCGCTCCCCGTTGGGAGCAGCGGAGGTTTCAGTGCACAACAGGAAGGCAGAACTCGCTCAGGGCGACTCCCTGAGCCCAACTGCAGCTGCACCGAGTGCAAAATGAAAGAGAATTTGCATATCTCCCCATTTGAGAGAGCCGGCGGCGGGGCGGGGGAGCCGGGGCGGGGGATCGCGGTGTCTGTTCACCTGGTGACATCAGAAGCCTCGGCTGCACCGCGGGGACCTCGGCGGAGAAATCCCTGAGCAAGAACATGAAGCTCCTTCCCCTGCTCACAGCCCCGTCCTGCCTCACGCCCCCGGGGCCCTCTCTCTTTGTACAGCGAGTGATGAAGTTTTTTTTTCCAGATCACATGAGCCAGGATGAAGGGGGAAAATCCTGCCAGGAGAAGAGATGGGCTGCAACTTGAACCCGACAGAGGGGAGACACAGATCGCTGCCTGGAGTGCTATATAAGAATGTGCCAGACACCAGAGCAAACACTTTCTCAGGAGAAGGACTCGCAGGAATCAGCCATGAATGTGAATGAAGACACTGTTTCCAGGAGGCTTGGAGCCACTAACAGAGTCTGTTTGTATTCCATCATCACCATCCTGGGCGCCTTGCTCGTCTTTGCCTTGGCCACCATCATGGTCCTGGTCGTCCAGAGGACGGTAAGAGATTGAGGCATTGCTTCTCTTCTCTTCTCTTCTCTTCTCTTCTCTTCTCTTCTCTTCTCTTCTCTTCTCTTCTCTTCTCTTCTCTTC